>WBMY01012582.1:394987-459638 GCA_013397315.1 Donacobius atricapilla
CAGACCCTATAACCCTAACAGACCCTATAGCCCTCACAGACCTCACAGACCCTATAGACCCAACAGCCCCCATAACTCTCACAGACCTCACAGACCCTATAACCCTAACAGACCCTATAGCCCTCACAGACCTCACAGACCCTATAGACCCAACAGCCCCCATAACTCTCACAGACCTCACAGACCCTATAACCCTAACAGACCCTATAGCCCTCACAGACCTCACAGACCCTATAGACCCAACAGCCCCCATAACTCTCACAGACCTCACAGACCCTATAACCCTAACAGACCCTATAGCCCTCACAGACCTCACAGACCCTATAGACCCAACAGCCCCCATAACTCTCACAGACCTCACAGACCCTATAACCCTAACAGACCCTATAGCCCTCACAGACCTCACAGACCCTATAGACCCAACAGCCCCCATAACTCTCACAGACCTCACAGACCCTATAACCCTAACAGACCCTATAGCCCTCACAGACCTCACAGACCCTATAGACCCAACAGCCCCCATAACTCTCACAGACCTCTGAGACCCTATAACCCTAACAGACCCTATAGCCCTCACAGACCTCACAGACCCTATAGCCCTAACAGACCCCATAGCCCTCACAGAACTCACATCCTTCACAGCCCCCAGCGCCCACGCTGCCCCCGTGACCCTTACAGACATTGTCACGGGTGGAGAGGGAGCTTCAAACAAAGTTAATTCAAAAGCCCTCCTGTTGAGCCACAAGGTGCAGAAGAAGACCCTTTTGCTCTCTAAACTCCTTCTCAGACAGAGAACACCAGGATCCATCCCTAGCCCTGGACTTCGTAAATGGTGTAAGTTTTAGAATTTTGTTCCACTTGTTTTAATGATATTAAGTCAGATATATTAATATAAAAGTTTATTATTTATTATGCTGAATATTAGACAATAAAAATTAGACAAAAAGGACTCAAGATAATTTCTTATACAGTATAAAAGCTAAAACTACTATTATGTTAGAAGATAAGATAGTGCACTATATCAAAGCAATATTAAAGCAATTAAATTAAAGCTAGCAAAAAAACCCCAGTTATTAGAGATTGCTGTAATTCATCCATACCAATGACTGGGCAAATTTCTTTCTCTTAACCTCGAGCTGTATTTTTGGTGGCTCTCCCCAAAACCAAAGGCAGTTATCCTTAAAGAAGGATATATTTGAAGAACCTTCCCTGAGGAAAGTGGGAGTTGGATAGTGTGAAGGGGATGACTGCCAGTCATATGCCTCCAGGTCAGTTTAGCAGCTTATCTGCCAAATCTTTGCCTCACTATCAGGAGGCTGTTTTGGGGTTGCTGTGCCAGACCTGTCTGAGCATAATTCAACACCAAAAACCAGCACAGGATTCCCCCTCATGTCCACCACTGATAGCCTTGCAAAGAGGGCATTGTTCAAGTTGCTTTACCAGTTCCAGGGCAGAGCATCCTGCTGCACTCCACCCCAACANGAACAGAGTATAACATTAAATTCAGAATTCCTCCTGAGACTGGGAACCATCCAAACGAGTAAATCAGGATGCTCCCCATCCCACAAATCTGAAAGGCTTTATTACAACCTTATAGACACACCCTGGGAAAGGGGGAATGTCAGGATGTAACATGGGAAAGTGCCATTCAGTAAAAATTATACTACATAATAGTCTGGGTTGCCTCAGGGGGATCAAAGATATAACAAAACTCACATATTATTCCAGTCAGATGTTGGAGACTGAAATGTTATGGTTTATGGCTTAAACGTTTTTATGAAGGACTTTTGCCTATTACGGCAAAATTATAACAAAAGCTGCACAGAAGACCACCAAACCCTGAATGCGCCTCCTGGCTGAGGGCCTGGGCTGCAAGTTGATCTAAGATAAGTTAAAGTGATGCTATTCTCAGGTCTGGGCTGGGGAAGAGGAATATTTCCACGGGAGGACTAAGCCCAGCACCTTCAGGGTGGAGGCTACAGCCCCAGGCTTGTCAGCTGCCAGCCTGGCACAGACCCCCACACCAAAGTGGGGAGGAGGAGGAGAGGTTTTGGGGGGGGTGCCACAGCCTCTGGTCATGGGCAGTGCATGCCCATCCTCCCTTGCTCAGACTGGCCCGGCTGCAGGGTGTCCCACCCAGGGAAATCCACATCTACGGCACAGCCACATCTATGGGACAGCCACATCTATGGGACAGCCACCTGAGGGGCAGGGAAAGCCACATCTATGGGGCAAGGAAAGCCACATCTATGGGGNCCCCCTCATGTCCACCACTGATAGCTTTGCAAAGAGGGCATTGTTCAAGTTGCTTTACCAGTTCCAGGGCAGAGCATCCTGCTACACTCCGCCCCAACAGCAGCCAATCATCCTTACTTCATTAAGTGGTAAAGCAGGTACCTTCTGCCTCCATGCTATTAAAGCATCCTCTGCACAGGTGTATGTTATCCTTAAATATGTTCAGTTACATCAATCTCCTAGGTTTTATCAGTCTCCTATTTTATCTTAATTTCCAGGGTCTGAAAAAGTTTAGCTATATTAAAATCATACATTATACTTTTATGTACAAAATGATTATAAAATCGGTTAGAATTTAGTTAACAATATTAAGCAGAGCATAATATTGAGTTAGGTATTGGTTCTGGAAAGAAAAATTGCTATTATTTCAATTTATGTATATCTGGAATGGTTAATATCCTTGTCTGTTGTATGAGATACCACACCACTTTATATATATATATATANGCCTCCTGGCTGAGGGCCTGGGCTGCAAGTTGATCTAAGATAAGTTAAAGTGATGCTATTCTCAGGTCTGGGCTGGGGAAGAGGAATATTTCCACGGGAGGACTAAGCCCAGCACCTTCGGGGTGGAGGCTACAGCCCCAGGCTTGTCAGCTGCCAGCCTGGCACAGACCCCCACACCAAAGTGGGGAGGAGGAGGAGAGGTTTTGGGGGGGGTGCCACAGCCTCTGGTCATGGGCAGTGCATGCCCATCCTCCCTTGCTCAGACTGGCCCGGCTGCAGGGTGTCCCACCCAGGGAAATCCACATCTACGGCACAGCCACATCTATGGGACAGCCACATCTATGGGACAGCCACCTGAGGGGCAGGGAACGCCGCATCTATGGGGCAGGGACAGCCACATCTATAGGGCAGGGACAGCCACATCTATGGGACAGATACCTGAGGGGCAGCAGAGGGGTGNCTGAGGGGCAGGGAAAGCCACATCTACGGGACAGCCACATCTACGGGACAGATACCTGAGGGGCAGCAGAGGGGTGACACAGCACAACAAAGGCCCCCCCGAAGGGGTCCCCAGGCTGTCGCTGTAGGACGCGAAGAAACGACTCCAAATATCTTTTCTGAAGGCTTTAATATCAGAAGGCTTTATTGTCTATTTTCTTACCACCTTTTATAAGGTGTTCTGATACAGACTTAACATGATTGGTGAATAGAAATGACACCTCTCTAAGCCCGTTGTCTAAACTAGAGAAACAGAACTAGAAAGGTAAACATCTCATAGAGAAATTGTTTTGAGAAAGTGAATCAGTTGTTTTCAAAGATTGTTTTGAGAAGAAGCTTTCTCAAGATATTTTTCCCTCGGGAAAGGTTAGCAGCTGCTAGCAGGCTAAAATCTCTCTCACTCAGAAATATCAGGCCCACACCAGACCCTGTGCCCGAGCACTGCCTGTGATGCAGAATGATGCAACCCACACAGAGCCTTGCAAGAGACATGCAAGGGGAG
Source organism: Donacobius atricapilla (assembly GCA_013397315.1). Classification (NCBI taxonomy): domain Eukaryota; kingdom Metazoa; phylum Chordata; class Aves; order Passeriformes; family Mimidae; genus Donacobius; species Donacobius atricapilla. The sequence continues at coordinate 398,730 of WBMY01012582.1, forward strand.
GCACCTGGGCGTTCCCACCTGCCCAAATGGATATTAATCCATTGGGTTCTATACTTTTTGGCAAGGGACCCTCACCACCAAGAAGACCAGATGGAGGGAAGGAATGAGACATTGGGACCCACACAGTGATGATACATTTTCTACTTAATCTGTCTCTGTCACTCTCCCTTACCCACCTCCCCCTTTTTCTATTTCTTTTTTTCTTTCCTTTTTTTCTCTTTTCTTCTTTTTGCTTCTTTTAGTGTTTAAAAAAAAAATAATTTTTTTTATATCGACATTTGACCTTGTTTGGTTTCTATCATGTTTCAGGGAATATTTTGAACTTCAGGATTTGTAATCCACAGACAGCTCACTTGCTCCTCTGTGATTAAAAAGGATTATAACAGTTGGGACCAAATACTTTACTAAACCCTTTCTTTCTTTCCCAAACACAAAATGTTCTCTTCAATGTTCTCTTCTGTTCTGTCAGTTTAACTTAAGCTTCGCCTTCTTTGCCTACAGCCAGAGAAAACTCTCCAGCTGCCACCTCAGCTCCTCTGTCATCCCCTTCTTCTGCACAATCATGCTTTACACATCACTTCTTATTACAACTTCCTCTTCCTTCAGCACAGTAACAGATCTGATTTCATAATCATATGAAGTCCTCTGTGAGCTCCAGGGTTAAGCCCAGGGAGAAACCTTTCCCATCTGATGTGGCAAACATAAAGAAAACACAAACATCCCAAAACCTTGATTGCAACAACATAAAATGTATATACATACTGAGAAGACATTAAAATGCAATAAATCACTGCAAATAAAACATGAAATTATTTAACATCTTACCAACACTGATGAGGATTCCTAACACCATGTAGACAAACTTCAGTTAGAGTACCCAGCTGTCCCCCTGAAACCTTTGCAGTTTTGGAAAAATTATTTTTGTTTTAGAAAAAAATAACATTTCATTTACATAAATATGAAATAACATTTCCTTTACAAGAAATGTAGTGGTAGTAAATAATAGTGTTATTTATATCCATTTTATTAAAGAAATAATCTCTAATATTTAGACTTTTCCACCAAAACAAGTTTAATGCTTATCAAGAATCAGTGGTTAAATAAAATAATATTAGGAACAGCTATTAATTTCTGAAGCAGGATTTCCTGACATAGTCACAGACCTCTGAGATTGTGTAAACACAGAAGACTAAGATATCTATAAAGTTCACCTTTAACTTAGCGAGAGCCTTGCTATGAATTTCAAAAGAAGTGTAAGTTGGAAGTGTTTCAGGCCAAGTTGGGCAGGGCTTGGAGCAACCTGATCTAGTTGGTGTCCCTGCCCAGGGCAGGAGGTGGACTGGATGAGCTTTACAGGCCTTTCAACCCAAACCATCCTGGCATTCTCTACCACAGAAAATTTTCGATCAGCCATGGCCATCTATTGCAGAACCCTCTCCTAAATGTTACACTAGAAGTGTGGACGTTGTTGGAGCTGTCAGTGTCCTGATCAGAGGCAGAAGATGGTACTAGGAGCTAAAATGGCGGATGTTCTTTGCAACCTTGGTTTAAACTCACTGGAAATGGTCAGGGCCTGAGGATGTCCTTCTACTTCCAAGTTTTCCTAGTGGAGATTTCTACCACTTTCTATCCTAGGTTCCTGTATATGGTTCCTGTATTGTGGAAAGGTTTTAGTGTTCAGGGAGCTTGTGTTTACCCTCAAAATTTAATTCCATTACCAGTATTAACATACTAACACCGATTTTCAGTATTGCAACATAGGTTACCACAGTACTGCATTGGTGAAATTTAAAGTAGCGGGATCTGAAATGACCTATGGTTCTTATTACATAACTCCAGAAAGATGAGTAGTTAAATTCTCAAACCCCACTTTAGACGTCCACTAGAGTCACTTTTGTAATGCTTATTTTTTATCCTGTTTTTTGAAAGTTCAGATATTGGTAGATGAGCTTCTTCTCTCCTTGGGACTGATCCTACTAGATAGTAGTGGGATCATACTATTTTTAATATCTGCTTTCCCCAGTTACACAGCATTTCCTCCTGCATGACACACTGCTTCAGCATTTGAAGCAGAAAACCCTATCTGCCTTTGTGATTACTCTTTTCAGATCTAATTTCAGTTTATCATTAAATCTGTTATAATTTATCTCCATTTGTTCACATTGCTTTTTCTTTATGGTCTTAAAAACCCATTAATGCTTAAAGAATTAGTTCTGATTCTACCACATATAGTCTCAATTTTCAATTCTTTATTTTCTTTTTCCATCCAAGAGGGGATAATGTGTAGGCGCAATTCTAGGATTTGACATTTGTAGCTACCCTAACAATGTTTTTCAGATTATACATTAAAGCTGACTTCCCATTTAACTTGTATAACTGAGAGAAATAGGTAAAATACCATTGTAAATGTCAAATGGCATTATCTCACCATTGAATTTTTATATCCCACTTTCCATATAAAACTGATATGGAGCCAAGGTACCAGAATAGTCATAATTATAAAAAGATCTATCTATATTTTCAAATGTGTTGGCAGTTTTTCAGTTTTTAGTTAACAACATGACCTGTAGAACTGATAATAATGGAAAAATTCTATTTTGAAACCTGTGATGTCAGAATGAAATATTTTTCCAGGTGGCTGCAAGCATGTATAAAAAATTCTTGTTATTTCACACTACCAAGATTCTTTCATGTAAATGTCAGATAGCAAAAAAATAAAAACTTCAGTACTTGAATGTGCTTGACCATCATATTAATAAAACCTAATTTCCTTTTATAAAATTCCACTGAATTTTATATTAATAAAAGCTAATTTCCTTTTATAAAATTCCACTGAAAAAAGCAGAAGACTGTATTGATCCAACATAATTATTGCAAAAAAAATTCCAGTATTCATTAAAGAGCATGTTGAATACCATCCAAGCCCATGGGATGCAGATGCAACAATTAGAGCTAGTTACATATGCTTATAATAAAAGGATGACAGCAAAATGGAGCCTTCCTCTGTGGAAGGACATGCTCAGTATCTCCACAATAACACACAAGGTTTAGGTTTTTCTTTGTTCAAGAAATGTCTAAAGGTTCTAAAGGCATGAGAAATACATATGTGTAAAATCAGTGTTCCTCCCTGAATGCTTCTCTCCCAACCATTCAATTTGCACAAATAATACTACATAAACCACCAAACATCAGATTTGTTTAAAAACTTTTTGCAGTTCTTTGATGAGGTATGTAATGAATTGGCAGAATATCAGTGCAGTTATTGTGCATGTTTGTGTTTTCAAGCTACTTGGAATGCAAAAGATATATGTAAATATGTCCTCTGGCTGCATGTGATGTGAAAAAAGGAAGAATTATAAGGAAGATAAGAAAATTTGCTTTGATGGTTTCTCATTAGAAGATTTTCTTACTCAACAGTCCCGCCTCATCATCCTCCTGGTCCTACTGGTGATGTGGGATGCAAAATGCTGACTCAGGTGCCTGTGCCCCACATTCTCCTGGAGCTCCTTACTGCCTTTTTGCTTACCTGCCACTGCCTGCTTTGCTTCCATCCCAGAGCTCCCAGTGTTACTCAGCGCCTCTCTCGCAGTGTGACAAAAACGTTGGAGCAATATAAAGTGCGAGAATTCACAGCACAGCAAGTCTGTAGACACACTAGGCTGAGCAAAGAGCCAGTACCACGCCTCATCCTTGTTGCTCTGGTGCCCTCTGCTGCAGTAACCGCCTGCGTGGCTTCTGAGCCCACCTGGGCAGGGACAAGAGCCTCTGCCACGTGCCACCTCTTTGTCTTGATCTATTTCCATTTCTATTCTGTCCCAACAGAAAAGCAGAGTATGACCCTGTACTTACTTTCCTTCCTGCAGTGGTACTCAGGCTTTGTTCTTTTTGAAATTTGTTCTTTTCATTTGTAACCTTTTGCATCACATTTTACAACACCCTTGTACTGAGCTTTGGAAGATTACGTGTGAGTTGAGATGATAACAACTGTGAGAAGTATATTTTATAAGAATTCCTCTGTCTCTCTCTATGTGTGTGTTTAAAAGCATTAATCACTTAAATTAGGAATGTAATTTTTGTTCCTTTCTGGAAGATTTCCTCATGTGCTGTAAGAATGGCGGAAAACATGAGACAGGTAAGGCAATACACTCAGCACAGCTTTTCTACAGTTAGTCAGTACTTCTGTTTAGCTGTACCTAAACAGCCTTACTCTCACTTGGCAGGGATATCTAAATTGTAAAGGTTGTAAAAACAGCTTCTCAGGTTCACATAACAAGCAAGATGAGGAACTGTCTGGTCTCCTGTTTCAACCACTAGACCTTATGCACTCTCCACACTCATGCAAGTTACAGTAGTTACATTAGGAAAAACAGCCATCTGAGTAATTTTTCCAATGGAATTTACCAGGTAAAGCACTCTTACTACATGTAAAAGGTGGGATTGTCTTATGTCTCTGTAATCACAGCACATTTCTTCAGTAAAAGATGATCATTTCTTGGGGTAAATCTTGCCTCATATCGCCCATAAGGACACCAACTTTGGCACTGGCTTAGGTTGAGAATGCCTGATAAAAGACTTCTCCAGGGCATCTTCCAACAAATAGAAATGTCAATTCCCAGAGGAAAATCGAGGATCAACCTTACCTAATCCGAACACATGAATAACTGCATGAAACAAGTTTAGGTGTTTTTATATTAGGGTGGATTTCAAGCAGCAGCTGCTTATTCAGAGCTCAATCCTAGCAGTTTTTAAAGTGTCTTATTCAGGTAATTGTAGATTGATATGTTTGACACTTCATCCCTCAGTGGCTTTTCAGAAGAGACCAGTAAGCAAAAGACAGGTTTACAACATACACATATATATAATACATATTTGTGTGTGTATATACATATGTGGCTGAAGCTTATATTAAGAAACAGTTCACAAAAAGATTATTTTCAGTGACAGCATATCAAATTTGTTTAGGTGGGCTGAGCTTGTTTTTTGGAGATCATAGCTGTATGATAATTTCCAATAGTCTTTTACCAAATTCTACATATCATGTGTTCTTTGATAGGCACAATCTCACACATGCAACCCCCTACCATTCTGACAAGAATTTTCTCTTCTACTTCTAAATTTGTTTTCAGAACAATACTTTCGGTTTCCTCTCTCTCTCATTACTGTACTGGTAAAAAGTTGTTACACACCATTCCAGCAGTTCAATTTCAGCAGGAGACACTGTAATTTGTGAATTGCAAATATACATTACAATTTGTTCCTGTTGTGTATGTTCTTCTGGTTTTGATAAATTTTCACCAAGAGTGACATCATTAATCCTAAAATTTAGAGTAGGGTTTTTTTTTTTTAAATTTGACATTTCAACTGCTAATTTTATTTTTAAACTTGCTTAAGAAGAACACAAGTTTTGCAAAAAAGATGTTATCCTTTATTGTTAATTTTGTTCAAGCTTGCTTGAAGGCTTTAATGATCTGACATGCCATACGATGCTGCCTAACCTTCTTCAATTCCATCAAGTGAAAGAGGCAGCATTTACAGAAAAACAAAAAGGAAAATCCTTAAAAGGAATCAGTAAGTTGAGTGAAAATAAGTAACTACTGCTGGAATTAGCTCTTATTACCAGGCAGAAAGAGATAGTCTTTGGGGCTTGGCTAGTTAACTATTTTTAAGGTTATTTTTCTATATAAGCCATTGACATCATTGCTAAAGAAACAAAAGTGAAAGGATCAGAACATCCTGTGAGCACAGATGGAGCTTACATTGTGTACATATTTTTAAGATATTAAATTAATTTAATTTTAGCAAGAGTGCCATCAATTTCTCAGAGATGAATAGGTATTTTTTTACATGTTCATTGAGGCACATGGAAAGCTGTGGTATGGGCACAAGTTTTGGCCTGTTAAAAAGCCTTAACTATGTCGAGAAGCACACTTTCTGTTCTGTCAGGGAAGTTTCTTTTTCTAGCACATAAGGCCACAGTATCTCCACTCTGTTTGTCCCCGATGCTTTTGGTGTTCTGGCGGCTTAGCTGAGCAGATGTGCTTCCCGTGTGAAAAATATGAGCCACAAAATAAGTTTTGTAAAGTTGTCAGGGGAAAGTGAATGGCACGTGATTGTGGTGCAAAGGAAGTTCTCAAACATCAGGGGGAAGAAGGTCAGTGTGAGCTCTAGCTGGATACTCTTTGATTTAGATTGAGATATCAGAATGCGATAGGGTCAGAATGCGATATTACGCACACAGAGCTGAGAATGAAAGCCCCCAGGACTTGTGTTTGCTGTGGTTTCATCCCGGCGTAACCCAAAATGTTATTGGATTCCGTAAGCATCTGTGCCCAGCAGCTGTTACTGTCTCCTCAGGGCCCCGCAGCCAGGGAGCCCGGGGCAGGCAGGGCGCTGTCGCGGGCACTTTTTCAAACCCACGTTCTCAGGCAGTTCACCCCTTTTTTCCTACTGTGCTGGCTTCACTGGCTGCTCAGTCTTTGCTTAAGCAGAGGCTTTCATCCCTTTTTGGGTTCTCCTTTATTTTCTTTCTCAGAGAGACTGCAGCCAGCAGTTTTGAGCTGCCTTAGGGCTCAGGTGCCACAGGCAGCCCCACTCTTGGGAGCCGGTTCATGTGGATTCATTGATTCCCTGCTCCAGGAGCGAAGATGAGGGAAGGAAACCTCCTCCTTTTTCTGGCTGCTTCCACCGAAGGCAGAGCTCCGCTTCGAAGGCGTTTGGTTTGGGCTTGCAACTGGAGCCGCGCATAATTGCGGCCCTGATTTTTCAGCCTTCTCCTCTGTTTCACAGTTTTCATGGTTTAGGTTGTTTCTCACGCACAGGTATTATAAACAGAAGCAATGTTTTCATTAAAGCAAGGAAAGTTTACGTTCTTAGAGATATGGACAGCTGATGGACAGTCGTCTTGACCAGTGGGATGGGGAGAGGTGTCAACCTTCTTCCCCAATCCCTGGCCTTTGTAGAAATACTATAAAGTGGAGTCAGGCTTTGTAATAAACAATTCATGCCTTCTCACCAAAGTCTGTGTGCGTGTCTATGTCTGTGTGTGTCTGTGTGTGGAACAGTGACACATAATGATGGCATTTTGCAGCTAGAAACTGGTCAGAGTGAACCTCATGAGGGGAAAAAAGCAAGTGAGTTCCTGTGCCCGTGTCCCCGGGCTGGTCCTGTCCCCATCCCACAGCCGCGGGCAGCCCCCGGCAGCAGCAGTTTGGCTTTAAACTCCACGTGATTGAATCTGATGTGATTGCTGAGAAGGAAAACGCACAGGAGCAGTTTGTTTGGTGTAGTTTGTTATAGGCTATGAGGGGAATGTGCAGCCAGCTCTGGGATTTTGTTCTTAGAGCATTCCTATGGGAGCAGCAGCTGGATTTTTTGAGGTTTGAAACTGGCTCTGTGAGGGTGAAAAAACGAGACAGTACCTGCAGCTGAGGAGGAAGGTGCAAGGCCCCAGCGGGTGGCATGTGTGGGAATTGCTGCCTTGAGAAAGAATTATCCTGCTATTGCTTCTATTGTGACACAATTTTTTGTTCAGTTACATGAACATGTTGGTCTCTGCTTAACTGAAAGTGATGATGGTGCATATGGATGAGTAGGAAAGTGCAGAGCAGCATGGTGTAAGGGCAAGTCCACTAGCTGCAAAGAGAAAGCGACTGTCACTTTATTGTGATGTGAATAAAAGCTTCTCAACTTAAGGGGCAAGGTCCAAGCGACCTCTCTGTCCTGGCTCTTTTATCTGTGTGAGCTACAGCTGGAAACTTTACAGCTTAGATTCAGACTGCGAGAGTCTGATTGTATGAGTACCTGAGAAGGCAAGTGCATAGCAGCAGTGTGTTTCATGTAGTTAATAGCAGCAGGGGAAGGAAAAAGGAGGGGTTTTGTTGTAGCACCTCTTTTTTTAAGGGGAACACTTGTGGGATTGTTTTATGGTTTGAAAGTGGGATCTGACAGTGAAAAAATGTGATGGTACACACAGCTGAGAAAGGTGTGTTCATGAAAGGCTGCAAGGCAAAGGGGAAATTGAGCAACAGTGTGTGCTGGCATGTTTAACTGTGTGAGAAGTCTCTGTAAAATTGAAAGTGTTGGTACATAGCTGAGAGAGCTGTGCAGAGAGCATCACAATGTGTGTGAAGTTTACAGCTTGCAAAGGATCAAATTCAGGTTTTCAGGTGGATCTCTGCACCCCCAGGATCTCCATGGGCTGTGGGTAGATCTCTGCACCCCCAGGATCTCCATGGGCTGCAGGGGCACAGCTGCCTCACCCTGCTCTGTGCCAAGGGCTGCAGGGGAATCCCAGCCCCAGTGCCTGGAACACCTCCTCCCCTCCTCCCTCACTGACCTTGGTGTCTGCAGAGTTGTTTCTCTCACATATCCTAACCCAGCTCTTCTCTGGCTGCAATTACAACTGTGCAAAAACTTCTTTTTTCCTTTTTTTTCTGAAATATGTTATCACAGAGGTGTTACCACCATTTCTAATTGTCCCAGCCTTGACCACTGGCATGTCCATCTTTGGAGCTGCCAGGGATTGGCTCTGCCAGACATAGAGGGAACTTCCAGCAGCTTCTCACAGAAGCCACCCCTGAAATCCCCCTGCTACCAAAACCAGGCCATGCAAACCCAAAACACAGGCATCTTTCTCTATGTGAGATGCAGATGGAAACTTTTTATAGATTCAGACTGCAAGAGTGACAGAATTATGACCGTACAAGTAGCTGAGAAGGAAAATGCATAGCACTGGCATGTTTTGACAGAAGCAATTGGATAGACTAATTCAATAGTGATGCATTTTCCTCAGCAAGAAGTAGATGGACATTTTTGATTCTGCAGACTGAAACTGTGTGATGCTTCTTATATCTGAGCCTGGAAGTGCAGTGCACACTTGTGTGTGCAGTTGACAGGCTGCAAGGAAAAGTAACTGCGAATACATATTTTCAAATGGAAGGGAAAATTATTGAAATCTTTCTATTCAGGCATATTTTCGTTGAGAGAAATGGACTTGGGATCTTCACATTTGATGGGTTGGAGATAACCACGGTGCACGTATGTCTCTGACAAGCACACACCGCCATCAAGTGGACGTTCCCCCGTCACCATTCAACAGCTCCACTGGACAGAGCTGTGTACACACCAAAAACCCCAAAGTGTCGCTCCAAAGGTGGAGACGCCTAGTCACTGTCCTCAAAAACGTGTGTCAGGACAGAAAGGTTTTGCTGACCTTCCTGCTCTCTGTACAAACTCCTATTTGCACCACATTCAAAATCCCTCTCAATTATATGTGCTAACAAGTTCTATCACACTAAAAGAGTCCAGACTCAAACTTCAAGGCATCTGACAAAAATAAAACTCACAAAACTGCCAGGTGAGAAAGCTGTTGCAATCAATCCATCCAAGGACTGCTCTAAGAGATAAGACAGGTATTTCTGGACTTTACCTGTGCTTGTCACACTGCTCAGTACAGCAGCCCCACTGTGTTGTATTTCACATTCATGAAAACTGCAGCTATTGCACTGAAGTTCATTTGAGTCCCAAAGACATTAAACTGCGATCATGAAGTGATACTCTCCAGCCGTTACAGATATCAATCCCAGTCCTCAAATATTAACAAAGTTTCCTGTCATTAAAATTTCCTCTTGCTTGCAAACTCAGAAAGGTGTATTTTATCTACCTAGTAAAAATAAATTTAAAGGGCTCCATTACACAAATATACAAAGAGCAACCTGAGGTCAAATGTGGGGGATTACAGCCACGACTTCAGCAGGCCTGATTCCTCATATCAGCCATTGCACTGAACCACATCAGGCCAGCACAGTCAAGTTACCTCTGCACAAACCCATTTAACAGAAACTCCAGGCTAGGGAATGTAACCATCACAAGAAGATTAACAGGCCAAGAAGATTAACTCCATCCTCTGTCATCTGTCCTTAGTTCCTCATCAAAAAAACATTACTTTGGTCATAGCTAAAATGCACCATTATCCAACCCCTCTGAATTACCAAAGATATTTTCTCTTCTTCCTTTTCTGCAGCAAATTGAATCCTAATAGTAGCTGATATTTAGAACAAGCCCTTCAACCAACACTGGATTCACTGAAGTAGGAAGATACTACTATTTCCTAAGTGAAGAAATGTGAGTCCAATCTCTGTTGACTTGCCTGGCACAAATGATCCTTCACAAGGAGTAGATCTGAGGCAGCAGCAAATGGTCTTGCTTTTATTAAAGACATCTAGACTACCACGTAAGCCCAGGGCTTTCAGAAGAAGAAGTACTTAGGGGTTATTAACAGAATAAGATTGAAGTTAAAGCAGGTAACTAGACAATAAGGTATTTCCTCAGCAAAGAAAACAGTAACTTCTTTGAAATAAAGAGTTTTCATTTCAACCTCTGGCTTGTATCAGCTTCAGATGTTCTGCAGTTGTTTGGAGTTTACTGCAGTGGTAAGATTTTATATGTGATTTCTGGGGGGGGATGCAAGAAGCAGCAGTTCTTGGGTCTGTAAGAAATGTACCTCAATGGAGCCAGGCCAATTTAGATCAAGCAATTATGTGGCCATGATTTCTTAAGCAGAAAGCTATTTTTCCCCATTCTGATGTTTCTACCACTTGTCCTTTCAGGTTTGCACAAAATTAATTGCAACCAGATGATAAATCTAATTCTTACTTCTTATAAATTGATTGCTGCTGTTAAAACACAGTAGGAAGTAGCACTGGGTGCATAATGTTCCTTTGTAAAGGTAAAATATGACGTGAATCAGCTGTCCTCAGCTGAAATGCTCCATTACAGGTATGGCTATGAAGGTGTCTGGCTTTGGTCTAGCAACCAGCAGTGCTGGTTAAATTCGTTGGCCAGTAGGAAAATTCATATGCGAACTGCTAGATCTATTCCTATGCTGGCACAGATAATCTAGTGACAGAATCTGAATTGAAACTGCTGATTGGAAGGGACTTTGATTGCAAAGTTTTTTATGTTATTCACCACGTGTTTTGTGATAAAATGGATACTGACAGGCAAGATCTCAGGAAAGGCTGAAGCTGTTCCAGGTGTAGCTGTAGGGTTTGGAGCTCCAGGGCAGGTCCCACCCAGAGGGAGGTGCTGGCACAGCCACTGCCATCCAGGAGAGCTCAAAGAGTCTCATTCAGGACTGTTGTTTATAGGGTCCCAAGAGTGTTGACTTCAGTCACCAGTAAGTTTCCATCATAACCCCATAATTGGTAATTACTGGGCTTTTACTCCCAAAGTGCAGGAACAATGGTGCCACTCCACTTGAGTCAGGTAAATGCTTTACCGGGGCTGCAAAGGATAATTGCTTATCCTGTGTTTCCCACCTTTCTTGGGCAGCGGGTTGTTCTTACCTCTACCATGCTGGAGCTCCTGGTATGGTCTGGGAGTGCCTCACGGCTGGACTGGCTCTCACAGGACTCCTCACTCCTCAGATGATTCAGTCAAGGCTTATCAAAAGTCTCTGAGACCCCAGGGCAGGCCCAAGGATGAGAGGGGTGTGTTGCATGCACCCCCACACCACCACAAGGATCTGTGTATTTAGAGCAAGTTCTTTCATTTTGTCAGTTCCTTTCTTCACTTAGGGGACAAAAGTCCTTGAATTGCCTCAAAGTCTCCTGCCCTAAAAGCACAGAAGAATGGAATTTCTTCTGTTTGTCATGCATAAACCTTACCTTACACTTGCAGTAGCATTAGTAGAATGCTATGGCTGCAAAGTCAAGTCAGTTAAGAGTAGAAATCCATATTGCAGATATTTCTGCAATATTCATTTAGCATGTTATAGGTGTTATGGTACTGTCTTGAATTACACAGTCACAAATCATTTCTTCTGTGTGCTTTTGTTTCTCTGCTGATCAATCCAATCTGCATGCCAGATAACACTGCTTCCAATAAGGAATGAAAAAAAAAATTAGTCTTGAAGTTCAGGCTATCAACCCTCCTTGGGAGGTAGATTTGGTCTCTTCACTTATCATGGGGTTCTGGTGCTACTCTGGACAAAAACGCCTGCTCAGATATTTTTTTGTGAGCGGCAGTGCTTTGTTCTTTGTTATCTGGATTCAAAGTCTGAGGATCCAGCACTGATTTGGAGAAACAATTAAGACAGCTACTGCTGTAATCAGTGAGAAGTACCTTGAGTATTTAGGGTACTATAACAAGCAAAGTAGTAGTACAAAACAGACTCTAGTAAATAGGCAACCAAATTAAGAAATATTATTTTACTTTAATTTCTACATGAATAATTTCCTCTTATCACACAGGAAGTTTAAAATAAATTACTTAATAGATTTCATTGCAAATAAATAAGTAGCTTCATCTCCAGCAATGTTTTAGAGAATATGTACGATATTAAACACAAAAGTTGTGGAATTGACAATAATGAGAAATTTTTTTGAAGTAAGCACCATCCATCCCATGTACTAAAACACAAAGCAGTAGGATGGGGGAAAGAAATATGTGTTCCTATGAAGTTATATCATAGTGCAAATCTGTGGTGAAGCAAATCAGGGATCAATAGATAATGCTGACTTTTATATCTCCTGTCTTCTTAGTATCTGAGCTGGAACCTCACTGTAATGTTATTGTAAACCTTTTGCAATGGATTTATTTAAATTTGCTTACATTAACATAGAAACCTTGCAGTAGATTTCTCCAAGACATCTGTTCTTCAGCTAGTTAAACCATTTATTCTCACTCACATTCAGTAACTTATAATAAATTACCTTTTTAATATTAATTTTGAGCATATTTACATAAATGCACTCATTCAAAGGCATTTAAATCAGACAATGACTGCTGTATTAAACTCAGCTCCTTGTTGTTTAACAATACTCTCAAAAATAGAACTGGAATTGTAAATCCAAGGGATTCTTTCTAAACCTGCACAGGAATTCTTCTGACTCTGGCCTCCTATGGTGTGCAGTGCTTGTTCCAGCTAACAAGTGAGGAGAAACCGAGTGAAAAGGAACAATTAGCCACAGAGAGATTGAAACCTCTGGAAACTCCTGTTAGTCAAACGTTTTTTACTATCCTATCTTTCCACAAAAGTCAGGACTAACACTTAGGTGAAACTACCTATAGGTATCTGAATTTCCTCCAAAGGAAAATTTTCACCCAGAACACAGTGCATAGCTAAATTGTTGGGGTTGTTTTTTTTTTTTTTTAAATACACTTTCATCTCTGCTGCTATGAGTCACTGTAAGGGATGTAGCAGGAGGAGGCAGCAATGTATTAGAAAGCTGACTTTCAAAAAGCTACCCACAAAGTCACTAGCATTTTGTATAATCCAGGTTGCATAAGTAGAATAAATCTAAATTTACTTTCATTGTTTCTTATCAGGAATGGGGAATTCTGGAGAAATCCATATTGCAATATATGAGTCAATCTTAGAGTTAATAATATGCTCAATAAATCCAGTAAAACTGGAGATTGCAGAACCTTTTATGCTTTATCTAGTTAAAAAGAGACAGTTGGAAACTGTTAATGAAATAACAGACTAAAAATTTCTTCCTGTCATATATTCCAGAAAGACATTAAAACTCAAAAATATCCTTACAAGTATTTTCTTTCTTCTGTAGAATGCAAGACCTTCATGTTACACCTTTTTGAGTTTTACGGGTTACATAGTGTTCAAGTAGTTAAAGCTGAGGTCTGAAGACATTGCTGTGGCAGTTTTGTCTGAAACCTTCCAGTGATACAGGGTCTAGGTGGTTCTGAATGAAGGCCTGGATTTTTAAATGTAAAACACCAGGCGGGCGTCCAGTTATCTCTGGGCAGGGATCTGTAATATTTAATGGAATGACAGCACGTTATAGCAACCTACTTTGTTACAACATGCATTAAAAGAGATTGCAACTGCGATCTCACACCAAAAATCATGTACAGTACACAGTGTAGCTCTCAGCTGCTGCTGGTGTTAATCCAAGCAAGCATGATGCAAACGTGGTACAATGCTTCATTTCTCTTTAGGCACGCTGGGGGCTATAGGGCACAGCAGCTGGCTGCATACAGAGAACTTTCCTTCTGAAGTAAAACTTCTTTTGGATTACATCCCTGGGCTCCAGGGCTACACTTACTGCTTTCCTTGTAGGCTGGATGCTGACTTCACAGGAATTTCAAAGACAGCTACACCCCAGGTCAGGAGTTTGCAGAACTATTTCAGCTACAGGAGAGATCACATTAGCAACCATGTCCAAGCAAAGGTTTGTTTGCTGGAAAACTGATGAGGCTTGGCCGTTCAACAGCTTTATTCCGCAGTTGCCTAATGACCATCAGCACACTGAGTCAGACAGCCAGACTGACTGACCTTCACACAGAGTCACAGGGTCCTGTCCTCAGGGCTTCCTCGTGCTGCAGTTTCAGAGAATTCCAAGATCTTAAACCTCTGTCTCTGCACTGCATTCTGCACTCATGTGCTGGTTCCTGTCCGTATAAGCTCTCGGTTTGCTGTGCTTGAAGCTTGTTAAATTCATGCCTGGGTACAAGAAGTAGCCATTGTACCATGAAATCCCACCAAGCAGGAAGAAACCCATCTTATTATTTAATACCACAGCTGATCTGTTCTAACAGAGCAGAGTAACACCTCTGCTTTTGTCCCTCATTTATACAGATTTTATTTGTGAAATTATTTTGGCCAACATTTTAAATTTCTGATTTTGACAAACAGAGCTTTTTGCCCCTTATAAACAAGGTTCATCTCTCTGACCTAGCTAAGTTCTTTACAATAGCAACTTTTTCATGCAGAATTTGAGTATTTGCAACTTCCTGTCTGGCTCTCTCTCTCCTTATTTTTACAGTAGTGTGTTTGGTTTAAATCCATTCCTCCCAAGCTGCAGAATGTTCAGAATGTTTTATTTCCTTTTACCTTCATTCTCCTTTTTTTTTTTTTTTGTGGCTGTTTTCTCTTTGGTTTTGTTCTGCTCCCTTTTTCCATTACAGTTCTGCCTCTCCGCAGTGGTTTTCTCCTTTTCCCACTGCTGCACTCATTGCTGCTGTTCAGAACAGATAAGGACCTTGTGACAGAGCTTCTTTGTTGTTTTGTTGTTTGGGTTTTGGTCAGAAAAATGCACAATACAAACTCTTTAATCAAAGGACACCCCATTTAGTTACACTCCTTAGTTTTTCAAAGCAAACTCATGTATTCAGACTTTTTTATAAACAAGTTCAAACTAAAGTCAAGGTCAGAAAGAGGGCAGTTAACCGAGTTCATTTCCCCTCTCACCCTTTAATATGCACATTTTTTGCAAGTGACTGCATTGAAATGATCACACTTTCAATGTTGCTAATCGAAGGCATATGTGAGACAGGCAGGTGCAAAGTAATGAAAACTTGATGGTAATTACTCTCTCTTAGGTAAGAGTTGACCGTAGGGAGACCTTGTTGGTGCAGATGTGCTTAACACTTGGCAGCTTTAAAAATGTACCTGCAGTTACATCCAGAGTTATTTTACAGATCATGTCACTCTGCAGGGCATACACGTAGTGCTGTGAGTCAAAGGTTATCTCTGAAAATCAATCTTTACATTCAGTCATGAGTAAACTCTAAGTGAACTGACACTGGCTTTTGAAAACATACTTCGAATTTCTGAAAGTATTTTTCCTCTTCACAGTATTTTATAAACTATTCTGTTTACCAAGATGACAAACTAGTAAAATCCAGTCAGCTCCAAGTTAGAAAAGAGTAATCCCCTAATGGAGAGGAACTGGCAGTTCCACTGTGCAAGGAATTTTATCTCAATCAACAGGGGCAGATTGGCTTCCTGCTATGGAAAAAAAATAAGGCACGAGTTAGTTGGTGTCTTTAAGATACTTTTTTGCAAGCTCAATAATCTTGCATTATGAGTTTTGCTTGGCTTCCTTCAAACCAGCAGGTTCGGCCACAATGTAGACTTGGATTTACCATATCGTAACTTCTCAAAGAGCAAGATGTCAAACATGAAATGTAACATTACATCTCAGTTCATGGAACTACAGCTGAATAATCAGATGCATTGCTCCTTGCAGCCCAAACCAAACAGCTGCATTTCTTAGCCTGATGACATCCTTTCAAGTGTTATTTCCAAAGGTGGCAACAACCCCCCAAATAAGCAACTGACTTAGTGTGTTGTTCAGTACACTTGGATAAAGAGATTTACTATGAGAGATAAATCTGAGATTGAATCAAGTGTTGGACTGGGGTAGTTATTTCTTTTAAGTGTGTGTTTTACCTCTCAGACATCCTCGATTGCCTTTCTTTGTTGCTTCTTGAAAGAAACTCCTTCATTTTTCAAAGTTCACATGTTTCAACTCACTTTGAAATTCTTTTTTCACTGTGACTTTTGCTCCTGAACTTTCTGCCCATTTTCTCATAATGGTGTTGGCTTGTCACCGTCGTATTTATTTGTTCACATTTTAGAATAATAATATGGATGATCATACATCGTTACTTCTTATTGTACATTTGGATAAGTATCGAAGCCTCTTTTTGATTGTACTTTATGTAGTTCTTTTGTACTGTGTTTGGTTGGAAAGTATCAGTATTCTTTTTCCTTAGTAACTTTCCAACTCCTTGCAGGGGAATCCAGAGCTAATGTACTGTTGTTGTGACTGCTCTGGGGGGTTTAAAATAACAGTGCAGTTTAAGGATATGAAAGGAGCAAGGCTTACAGGAAAAGGTAATAACATTGGATTAATTGATTCAGACTGAAAAATGGAAATGCTTTCAAAGGCCTTACTTCACAAAAATTTCCTCTCACATTTCTTTTAAAATGAATGTGAAATAAAGAGTATTAGGCATTGCAGATCTACAGGATGGGCCAGACATTGAGTCTCAAGCTCAGGCAAATATTTAGCAAGTCTTTGTAATTCCTATCTACAGCTGAAAAAATATTCCAAGATACACAACAAATTCTTTAGTAATACATTCCAGCATTAGTACAATACAGTGTCAAATAACATTGCAAACTGGATTTCACATATAGTTGCTGGGTTTAGGGAGAAGAATGTCACCTAGTTCTTTTAAAGCACAATGTCTTTGACCTTCAGGTTCACAGAGCCCTCAATATCAGCATGTTGAAATTCCTTGCTGCCTGACTGGCGGTAGTGAAGGGTGAAAGGCAAAGGGCTGGAAACACTGCAGAGCTTCCCCAACTCAATTACGTGTCAGTTTTCAGGTGAGGCTTTCAGGTTTCTTCCTTCTCCCTCCCTGTTCTCACTGATCCTACCCTCCACCTTCTTTGTCCTAGGAATACGATTCTTTAAATATTTGTTAAGCCTTTCTAGAGGCTGCAATTATAGTAAGATAAGAACAATAACAAAGCAAGAAGTAGTGTCTAGGGAATATAAAACAGACAGTTTACAGGGACACAGTGTTCTTACACGGGTTGAAAGTCAGTGATTTCACAGTGGTCAACACAACTGTTCTTGCCAAACCACTGGATATGGAGTAAAAACTGCGCTTATGTGTCGTCTTCAAAACTGGCTACAATTGCCAAAATTCTTCCTAAAACAACACCAGAATATCAATACAACTCTGGTGTTTTATGAACAGAACAGAATGGTCAAATCTACCACATGGACATGCAAAACCTGTGAGTCCTGACTTACCCAAGAACAATGGAAATGGCTGACTAGAGAAACAAAGGAAAGGGGGAAGCTTATGCCAAGAAGTACTTCAGGTCCTCAAAAGTCTATTAAATGGTTGGAATCATAGAGTCACAGATTGGTTTGGATTGGAAGGGACTTTAAAGCTCATCTTGTTCCAACCCCTGCCACGGGCAAGGACACCTTCCATTATTGCAGGTTGCTCCAAGCTCTGTCCTTGGACGCTTCCAGGGATGGGGCAGCCACAGCAGAGAATTCCTTCTGCACGTAGCTTTGAAAACTCCAGTTAAGGAATCAGAACCAGAGAATTATGCATTTTGCACACAGTTTTGCAACGGGGATTTGGGGTTACAGGTCTGTAACAGCCTCCTTTGGCGCAATCACGCATCCGCCTGCCAGGACGAAAGCGAGGCGCTTCTAAGGGAGGCGGGACTGCTGAGGGAAAGAAACGCTTCAGCCGCGCTAAATGTTGTTAACCAAACACCAGAATAAACCACGCTGAAGGACCTGGAAGTTTTCTCACGCTCCGGCTTTAAGATATTAAAAGCTAAAAATAAATAAATAAATAAATGGGAAAAAAAAAAAGAGGGGGGGAAAAAAAAAAAAAGAGATGGTTCGAAGGGGAGGCGGCGCTGCGGGTGCTGGCGGTGTGACAGTTTACCGAGAGCCGGCTGAGGGCAGGCCGGGCTGCCCGCTCGCCCTGCAGGTGCCCGTGCCTGAGCCACCTGCTGGCACCGCAGCGCCCTCATGATGCCTCGGCCACCGCCGCCGTGCCCTCGGTAGAGCCGTCCAAGGTAACGCCGCCTCTTTTGATACCTTTTTTTGGTTTGTTTTGCTTTGCTTTCTCCTCACCGCAGCGTTTCCCCCCTCTCACAGCTCTGTCACCAGGACGTTTTCGGCGCACTGCCCGCCCAGCAGCCGCGGGAGCCGATCCGCTTTCTCCCGCACCGGGAGGTTTCGCGCAGCCCCGCGGCTGTGCCCGCTTGCCTCTCGGGGGTTTGCAGGGAGCCGGGGCCTTGGGGACAGACCCCTTTCCCTTCCCCGCCGCGGGGTTTGAGCGGAACGGCCGCGATCCGGGAGCAGAATTTAGTGGGGCTCTGCACACCGGAGGCGCCCGGAACGGCGGCGGCGGCGCGGTGTTTCCCGGGGAAGGCTGGGCCCGTGCCCGTGCCCGTGCCCGCCGGGGCGCTGCCGGAAGCGGGCGGGGAATGGTGGCCGGCCCGGCTCCCGCTCCCGCTCCCGCTCTTTCTCCTGCTCCTGCCGTGGTTTTTCTCCAGAGGAATTGGCGGGTGTTGGGACGGGCCATTCCCTTTCCCGCGGCCGCCTTTGGGTTGGGCGTTTTAGGCCGTTTTCACATATACAAGTGTCTGGCAACACTCGCTTCGTCCGGTCAGCCCGGTGAGCTGGAGTCTCAGTCGGTGAGCAGAGCTCTTATTTCGCCGATAAAAACGGAGAGTGCTGAGCGGGGGCCATGTGAGGTTAGAAGCCGTTCCGATGTCCCCTGGTTGTGTCGGGGGTAAGGAATAAGGACGCAGCTCCGCCGGGCAGCCCTGGCTGACAGCGGCTGCCGCCCGCAGCCCGCCCTGGGGATCCCTGCCGAAGGGACGATGCTCCGCAGCGGCTCCCAGAACTCGGACCTCGGGCAGCTTTGCTCGCTCCTCCGTCGCTGATCGCAGCCATTTCTCTATGAGGATTGGGGGATCGGATCCTTGCTCCGGTTCCTTGCAGGGCTGCGCCTCCGGGAAGCAACTTCAGGAGCTGAAAGGAAGCAGCGAGGTCTGAAATGCTGCTATTGACAGCAGCCCGTGGTGAGATGCTTCTGTTGAGTTCGGGGGGGTTGTGATTAATAAAGCTTTCTTGAGCGGGGTTATAAAATAAGAGCTGTCTTTTCCGCAAAAGTAAGTTGCTCTTCCTTCCTGTGTTGTTTTTGCGTTGTGCACTCCAAATGTTCCCATGTATGAACGAGTCCCGTGGCACCTGGGGCATTTTAGGGGTGGTTATGGTGATGCAGGGCTGGTGGCCTCGGCGATCTGGAAGGTTTCTGCCAGCCTTGATTGTCCTGTGTGATTTTCAAGTGCTTTGCCCTAGACAGATTATTGTCCCGATTTTTGGATGTGCTAATGATGACAGTGGGGCACCTCCACAGGATACTGTTGGTCAGGGAAGGGAGTACAGAGGAAATAAAACAGAAAAAGATTTTTCTGCCTTAAAAGACACCCTGAGTGCATTTACCGAAGACATCTGAGGGGTTTTTGTTGGAGTTTGTTTTCTTTTGGGGGGTGTTTTGGCTTTTTGTTGGGTTGGGTTGGAGTTGGTTGGCTGAGGGTTTTCTGTGTGTTTTAAATTTTTGTTTGTTTGGATTTTTGGTTGTTTGGTTTGGTTTGGGTTTTTTTGTTAGGCAAATAATGTCCAAACTTGGAGCCTCTTGCTTCCAAGTTAGCTTCTAGCACATGAATGCAAGAGCTGGCAACTACCTTGGGAGCCCTAAACTCTGGCACAATGTTTATTTGAGGGATTAGGGGCTGCAGTTTGCCATCACCACCACCAAAAGCTGTGTCTCAAAGCCAAAGAAAAAATACCTCCTCATAAAAAAATAAACCCATGTAATGAGCCTTGGGAGTTTCTAAGTAATGTTCCCATAGCCAGTTCTCCTAACAAGACAGCATCTTTCTTGTACTTCAGGCATAAGACATAATAGATGATACAGAAATAAGGTTGGTTTTTTTTTTTCTCAGCAAGTATTTTAAATAAAATCTGTCATACCCTGCAGTCTGGTCATGTAGCCAGGTGGCTCTCAGAGGGCTTCTTGTGAGCAGGATGTCATGGATTGAATAAACTGATTATTATGATAAAAAATAAAATCAAGAAACTAATTGACTTGAAATGGCTTGTATTTTTAGTGGATATGATAAATTTTATCTTAAATTTAGACACAAGTATTTTTTAGCGCCATGAATAGCTACATCTCTGTTATCTCAGCCCTATGGCATTTGGAAGCTTAACTGGAGCTGTGCTGGGTTTGCACACTTGTCCTGTGGCAGGTTTGTTTCCATCAGTGCCTTGCTTCACTGGGATGTGACACAAGGAGCCTTGATATTAAAATAATTGGTAGGCATAAAAAGTCAGCAGTAATAAATCTGCTTTTGGTTTTAGCTTTTTCTAAGGTAGAAGCATTAAGAATTATTTTGCTTTTTGTTTTTTTCAGGGCTCTGAGATGGATTCACCAGAAGGGGCCACAATTAGGAGTGAGCAGAAATTCAGGTAACTTGTATTAGAGTTGATACAAAACTATCTCTTAATGAAAATCCGAAACCCCAGTGGAAATAAACTACTGCATATTGAATACAAAAACAACATCATGCCTGAAAACTTGAAATTATCCCAGAAGCTAGTTTCTTCACTGACCAAGTACTTCATGCTCACTCAAGTTGTTTATGAGGAATAAATAATGAGAGGAAACAATTTGGGCTAAATGTAGCAGGAAGGCATGGGGTCCTCAAACACACTTTATTTGTAGACACTAGCTGGCAGCCATATTTATTGCTTTGTCTGCGGCCATTTCAAGTTAAACATTATAGTTTGACCTAGATAATTGCAGGTGATTGTGAAATAAGAGGTGTTAATCATCTGTATTACCATGTTACCAGGAATTGAAAATCTGCAAAGGTAGTTTGGAAGGTCAGGGGAATTCTGAGGTTCTGTACTACTGAAATCCTTGTTTGTACAGAAGTGATTTTTGCTGTGTGGTTTATATGCATTTTTACTTCTTTGCTGAGTAATCATGAAAGGCAGATTTTCGTCACAGTTACCTGTGCTGGTTTGTGCAGAGAGTATGGATGTAACCCCAACACACCTCTGAGAGGGATCTGTGGGTAGTAATGTCTAAATAGTGAGTTGGATGAACCCTTGATCTGAACCAGCATCACTGCTATGTGATCATAAATGAGAATGAAATTTTCTTCTTTTTCCCAGAAAAAAAACCCCAAGAGTTTGTTTTCTTGGAATATTGTGACTTGTCCATTTGAAATAGTTCTACTTCCTTTCTATCACACGTATTATTTCAGTCACTGGACAATCTTTTGCCTACTTTTTTCAAAATTTCATTGGAAATGGTGTTTGGCTTGCCCAGTGGCCCAGAAATTGGCAATTGTCAGTTTGGCTCTCAGAGACAGTGATTTGAAGTTGTTGCCTTTTTTTGGCTGGCATAAACCATGCACATTTACTTGTCTGAAATGGCAAAAAGGCTTCAAGGGTGTTGTTGGTTTGGGGGAGGCCATGAGCTGCTGTGGCTGCCCAACTCACCCTGTTGTGTAGGAATGGGGAACTCTGCTCCTGCTGGTTGGTTGGTGTTTTGCAGGAGCTTTAATGGCTCAGGTGAACTTCTGGAGTCAGTCCCTGAGCCCTTGAGGCAAGCCAGGAAACGCGCCCTGAACAATGAACGCTTTTGTTTTCTGTATTCCAGAAAATTCTTAAAAAGTCTCGTAAGAAAGCAGCCTCAGGACCTTCTCCTGGTCATTGGGACAGGGGTGAGTGCTGCAGTAGCCCCAGGAATCCCAGCACTCTGCTCCTGGAGAAGCTGCATTGAGGCTGTCCTTGGAGCAGCTGAGCAGCTGGAGGTGCTGCACCCGGGGGATGTCGCTGAATTCCGTCACAAAGTAATGAAAGAGAGAGACCTGCTTGTGGTTGCACATGATCTCATCAGGAAGATGTCACCAGTGAGTATGTTTATAACCTCTGTTAGTTTCTGAACCTACTATGTACTTTTGTTCTGTTGTAAGGAAACACTGCTTCCAAAAAGCTGATTTTTTTTTCTGGTGAAAATGGAAATCTTGTGAGTAATCTTACAATACATTGTACATTTTGGGGAGGCTAAAAAAAGTCCCTGAGTTTTAGTATAAGTTAGAACTCATCAGAATTAATGCAAACAAGCATCCTGACTATTAAATATTTGCTGTAATGTTTCTGAGAAGTGAAAGAGGAATTTCTAGATCTGTGGCTGTAACTGGAGAGTCGCTGACAGTACAGGTAAGCCTTGAGGCTGCTGATGGCCTTGGGCCACACACTGTGAACGTGTCCTCTTACTTCCCTGAGGACAGCCCAGGCATGCCCAGTCTCAGTCATCCACCTGAGTTCCCAGAGGTTTTCAAACTGTAAGACCTTTGCCAAGTCTTCATTCTGGCTGAGATAATCGGGGTGACAGACACGGTGCTAAGTGTAGGCTGGGGCGAGCTTCTCAACAAGCCTGGTGTGACAGTTCATCTGCCTGTGTTCATAGCAGATTTAATCATTAATAAAGTTTTCTCAACCAGGAATGAGAAAACAGAACCCCTCTTCTGCCCCCTTTAATAATATCCCAGGGGTATCCTGGTTGTACTGAATAGCTGAGTACTGATAAAATCCTGCTGTGTCTGAATCCAGGATAAGCTAATTTTATTGTACTTGTAGGACAAGCTCTCTTGAGAAACCCAGACAATTGTTTGGAGCTACATTAAGTAGAGGCAAGAGCAGTGGAACAAATTGGGAATTGTTTTGGGTGGTTTTGGTTGGTGTACTGTGCAAGCCCTGCTTTGCAGGAATGCTTTGGCATTAAGCAGCAGCAGGTGTGGGTTCCTGTGGGAGGCAGCTGTAAGGGAGCACGTGGGCCTGATGCAGTGTTCCTCTCCTCTTTCCTCAGCGTACCGGGGACACGAAGCCCAACTTCTTCCAGGATTGCTTAATGGAGGTGTTTGATAATTTGGAACAGCACATTCAGAACCCTGTGGTTCTGCAGTCCATCCTGAGGCTCATGGAGAGAGGCACGATGGTTCTGACTACAAACTATGATAATTTGCTTGAAATATTTGGTCAGCAACAGGGTAAACCTATGGAATCTTTAGACCTTAAAGATAAAGATAAGGTACGATGAGAGCAGTAAAATGATTAGACTTAATATATGACAAGTGAGCACCTAAGCTGCACTGAAAGATGTTTTCCTGTTTAAATAGCCAAGACTAAAAGTTGTTAATTGTTAAAGCATGTCTATAAGCTACAGCAGATGCCTAGACATTTCTTTTACATCTCTCTTTATTCTGAATAATCTGGTAACAGTTACCAAGGAGAATTTCAGTTACTTGTTTGTTAACCAGTTCCCTGCCATTTACTGAAAAAACCCCACAAATTATTTAACTAATGTAAAGTCATTGTTAAAAGTCCAAATAGAATTTCACCTGTCTGGTAGTTAATTTGCTGTTCATGCCTTTAATGTCAGTGCTGCTGGAACTTGCTTCTTGGTTGACTGGCTGTTTAGCCCAAAAAGCCAGAGGCAGCTGCAGGATCAGCTATCACATCTTCGTTCCAATTTAAAGTGAGCTGTGTAATAACTATCAGCACCTCTCGCTGTAGGAAAGTGCCAAAGGAGTTGTTTCTGCTTTAAGTGGCCTCTCAGTCAGTTCAGCTGTATAGTTTTGCAGATTCCTGCTGAGTGTGGCGTATTATAACAAAAGGATGTATCTTGCATGATCTGCTTTAGGTTCTTCAGTGGGCAAGGGGCCATGTAAAATACGGAGTTCTTCACATTCACGGCTTGTATACAGATCCCTGTGGAATGGTGCTTGATCCCTCGGGATATAAAGATGTTACTCAAGATCCTGAAGTCATGGTTTGTGTGATCTTTACAATTTTCACTATGTTTTGCCAAACAGTTTTCTTGTAATCACTGCAGACAAGATACCTAAGGCTCTGTGGTGATCATATAAATGAAACCCTCGGGGACCAGAGGAATTATTCAGAAAGGTGGCTCTTGTTACAAGGGCAGTCTGTGCCCTTGAGTACTGTGGCTGTGTAGGTCACAACCAAACCCCTCAGCTGGATGTCACAGTTTGTATTTATCTTTGGAAAGAGCAGGAGCCTCAGAATACTGGACACCAGGACAAGGATTCATCATATGATTTTAGATTTCTTATGGGTTTAAACTGGTACCAGCTCTGGAGCCTGGACTTAATGTTGTCTTAGCTGTCATAGAAAGTCAAACATTTGGTCAAGAATATTCATTTTCCTTATTTAGAGATTGGCCTAACAGGAATACAATATTCTGTCACCCTATTTCTTCCAATTTAAATTCCCTTGATGGCAACACTTACATGCCTATTTAAATTCCATGGAATGGCTTGAGTTGGAAGAGACCTTAAAGAACACCTTGTTCCAACTCCCATATTTGTGTTACAATTTTTTTTCTTTTTTTTTGTGTAGGAACAATGGTTATGAAATGTCAGTTTGGCCTGGTCCTAAAACATTCGCTTTTTTCAGGTCACTAGTGAGGTTCTGCTCTTCTGATCCTTTTCTGGCTGATGTATTTTAAAAGTTCTGACCTTGGCTTTTGTCTGCTGAAGTAAATGTGCCTCCTCTTTGTTTCTGTTCCTTCACAGGAGGTTCTTCAGAACTTGTACCGAACCAAGTCTTTTTTGTTCTTGGGTTGTGGAGAGACTCTGCGTGACCAGATATTCCAAGCTCTTTTTCTTTACACAGTAAAGAACAAAGTGGATCTAGAACATTACATGTTGGTGCTTAAAGAAAATGAAGACCACTTTTTTAAGCTCCAGGCAGATATGCTGCTGCATGGAATAAAAGTGGTGTCCTACGGGGACTGCTTCCAGCAATTCCCTGAGTATGTCCAGGATCTGACTGCTCAAATCTGCAAGCAGAGAAGTCCAGGTAATGTGGCCTCTTCAGCAGCACAGTCTGGAGCAGGTACTGGGCAGTTTGCCCGGCCTGAACTCTGCAGCTGATCCAGGGCACTGACCTCGTGTGCAGCTTTGTTGCTTGTGAGGGATGTGCAGAGTTGGAACACGTGGCTGAACTGCTACTAGATGGTTTTCTTTGAAATCTGTGGAATTTGGAGGTCTGTGGATTCTTGCAAATTGAATCTTGAATTCTGGATTTGGCTCTTTGTTAGTGTTTGGTAAAGATGTTTACTTAACATGTATATATGATGTGAACTACTTCAGCTTTTTGAGTATTACGCTATCAGAAATCTGACTTGTCAAGAAAAGAGACTAAGAGAATTGAAGAGATTAACTGGTGGGATAAACTGGTTGAGCCACTATATCTGACTGAGCATAGAATGGGAAGTTAAATCAGTGCATCCAGTAAGCTTTAGGGTTGTGAAGAGAATGAAGAGAAACAACAACTGTCTAAGGAAAGAGATTTCTGTAATGTTTTCCGAACAAAGACAGTTCCATTGTGGTTTATCCAGAGAACAGAAGGAAAACACTTAATGACCTTGGGAAGAATTGCTATTTGACAGCTCTTTTATTTATCATTTCAGTGAAACTGTTTTGTCTAAAATTATTCCCAGCTGGTGGATAGCAGGAACCTTTCCCTGAAAAGTGCATGCCCAAATTAATATCTTGGTTCTTGTGACTTGCTGAATATACCAATTAGACTGCATTATTTTTCTTTCCATGAAGGCTAGAAAAAAAATATACCATTGAGATTTCACGAAGTTTGTCTGCAGTCTGATTTACATCAGACTTGCAGGAGGGACCTTACTCAGATTTGAAAATCTCATGATCTCATTTACAAGTCAAGATCCCAAACAAAACCATTCTCAGGTATGCAGAACTGCTCTGTACATCACCAGACCATCAGGGTTTGTTTATTTGTGTCTATTTACAAACTCTCTTCTAAAACATAGCAGGGGGAGTTTTGTTAAAAGGGTTATATTAAAAAAATGAGAAATGCAAACCCAAAATTAGCCTGATGCAGACTGGGGACTTCAGGACCCTGGACACTCACTGGAAAAGGAACACTGCAAACCACAAGCAGTCCAGGAATGCTGGAATGCCTTGAGGACCAATTCCTAGGAGAGGTGATGGAGAGCCCAACAGAGGAGAGGCTCAGCTGGACCTGAGGTTAGGCTTGGTAGTAGCCTGGGCTGGAGTAATCATGTCCGGGTGGAATTCTCAGCCTGCTAAACCATGTTGAAGTTGCTTAGCCATATTATTTGAATAATTGTGGCGACTGGGGAAGTTCCTACTGACTGGAAAAGAGGAAACATAACCCCCACTTTTAAAAAGGGAAGAAAGGAAGACTTGGGGGATGTGGGTAAAAAATGAGCTGGATGGTCACACTCAGGGCTGTGGTCAGCGCTTTTATGTGTGGATGGGAACTGATGGAAGCCGCGTCCCCCAGGAGCCTGTGTTAGCACCAGGACCACGTGATGGCTTTGAGGGGGATGCAGACAGCGAGCTCGAGTGTGTCCTCAGCAGCTGGCAGCAAGCTGAGGGCTCTGGTTCTGGGGAAGGCGTCACAGCCACAGAGACCTGGATGGGCTGTGCAAGCACCAAGTTCAGCAAGGCCAGGGCCCTGCAGCTGGGTCAAGGCAATCGCAAACACAAATCCAGGCTGGGGAGGAGCAGATGGAGCAGCCCTGGGGGGGACTTGGGGGTGCTGGAGGGTGAGAGCTGGACAGGCCTCACCCCAGAAACCTCTCTGTGCTGGGCTGAACCCCCAGAGTGGGCAGCAGGGGAGGGGAGACCCCACCTGCAGAGCTGCCCCAGCCCGGGGGTCCCCAACATCAGAAGGACCTGGAGCTGCTGGAAGGGGTCCAGAGGTGGGCAACAGAGATTATTGGGGGCTGGAGTACCTCTGCTTTGGAGACAGGCTGTGAGAACTGGGGGTGCTCGGCCTGGAGAAGACAAGGCTCTAGGGAGATCTTGCAGCAGCAGCGATCCAGTGCCTAAAGGGGGTCCCAGAGAGCTGGAGAGGGACTTCTGGACAAGGGCACATAGGAATAGGACAAGGGCAAATGGCTTCAAACTGAAGGGGCATAGATTTAGATTAGATATAAAGAGGACATGTTTTTATGATCAGAATGGTGAGGCCCTGGCACAGGTTGCCTAGAGGAGCTGTGGCTGCCCCATTCCTCCAAGTGTCCAAGGCCAGGCTGGATGGGGCTGGGAGCAGCCTGGGATAGTGGAAGGTGTCAGCCCCTGGCAGGAGGGCGGAGCTGGATGAGCTTTAACATCCCTTCCAACCCAGACCATTCTGGGATTCACGATACAACCTTGCTCTTTTGGGATGGTGCATTAAAGTATAAAACTTCTGTGTGCTCATGTGTGTTGCTGATGTCTCTTACACTTCTCTAGATGCTGAACGGGTGGACAGCACAACGCTGTTGGGTAAGTAACATTTCTATTTCGAAAGTAATTAAATAATTACTGTGCAGAGCTCTGAAAGTTTGCTGAATGCTCTTTTTTTACTCTCTGGTTTTCATTCTGCCCAAAGGCAGGTAACTGATGGCCTTTTCAGGTATATCAAGTGACAAACCATAGCATGACCTCAGAACACGCTGGTGAATGTTATTAACTTTTAATATACATTTTCTGGAGCTTTTACATGCTGACATCAATGAGATTTTTGCCTTAGATTTCCAAATACAAGGCTTTTCTGTTCCCAAAGCCTTCCTTAAGGGGGTCAGTCTCCAAGTAGGAGAACCTCAGGGGTCCAGGATTGTGTTTATCTTGCTAGCTGGTGCTTATAATAGAAAGTACACCAAGCACATGGATGTTGCAATATTAATTTGTTTTCTTTCCCTTCTCTCACCCCAGGAACTTCCTGTGTGGACTGTGCTAAAAGGAAATTAGGAGAAAGCAGCACTGGTTCTCCTAAAAGGATCAAGGAGTCAGATAATAATATACCCACTCTTGAATGAAAAAACCCCAACCACCCCAGAAGCTTTTTAACAGTAGGTGTTTTACATCTGCTGCATGGAAAGTGTTGAGCTGGTATTTCCATGATTTTAAGTGGAATAAAATTGTACATACTAGCTTTCTCTTTTCTAAAGCCATAAATGTGTCATGTGTGTTAAGCTTGAGAGTCAAATGAGTCACGCCCCTGGCATTGCCAGACCACTCAGGCAGGACCTGCAGGGTCAGACAGAAGCAGATGCAACTTCTCTTTGCATTTATGTGAAGCCACTTGGACCAAACTCTTGCCCAGGTGAAGCCACACACTGCTGGAATCTGTCCAGAGTGCCTCCTGGCACATCTGCCTTGGAGATAGAGGGGGTTCAGTTCTCCCATCAGCTGAACTGCAGGTGGGTTTCTGGATTCTTCAGGGGCCCTCTTCAATCCCCTCTGGATTCTTCAGGGGCTTCATTCTCTGATCCCCAAGTCCTGAAGAACAGTGCTGTTCCACACCTATTGAACCCACCCAGCATGATGACCCACCTCCTTTCCACGTCTGGCAGGAGGATTTGTTTTTTCCTTTGTCCTGTAAGGCACAAGCTCAGCTGGGGAGGGAAGTCTGGAACAATGCTGCATGTGCAGGGACAGACCAGGGCAGGCACTCCCTGACCTCTCTGCAGGGGCTTCCTGTGGAAATGTTTTAAATATTGTTGCCTTGGACAGCAGGGAACAGTCTTGCAGTGGAGTGAAACCAGTCAGTATCCAAGGATCCATCTGCAGGTAATTCCTGGTGTGTAAGTTTGACTTTGGTGCTCCCAGGGTGAAGGGGAGGCCCAGCAGTGCCTGGTACTTGCCCCACCTGCACCATCTTGGCAGCAAGGCAGAACTGCCACTGCAGCTGCCAGCACTGCTGTTCAGGTGCAGTTTTCCAGTCAGCTGGCTCTCACCTCAGTGTGTGCAGGAGAGCAGGGCCAGGGCTTTGTGCTGATGCCAGCACAGGTTGCTGAAGGATCGCTCCTGTCAGGTGTCCCTGTGGCTGTTTCCGAAGGATTTCTGTTATGCCTTCTGAGAGCAGGCCACATTGTGCTGGGGTTTTATAGGGAGGGCAAGGGTGACCTCTCTGAACTGTGGTTTGGCAGGTCTTCACTCCTTGTTGCACAATCAACTCCTGCAGTTCCCTGGGACAACTGGCTTCAGTGAGGCGCACTGGAAGGATGCTGCTGTGCTCCTGCAGGCCTTCAGCAAGCCACAGCCACCCCCTTCCTCTGAGAGGATCTCTTTACACCACAGATCACTTCTGAAAATTGTCTTTCAGCATCACATACAGCACTTATCTGTGAGAATACCCTCTAACATAAGCTTTTGCAGACAGCATGAATGGGCTGCAGTGGCAAGTGACTAGTCAGGCTCTTGTGGCTCCCGATGATCAGCTCAGAACACTTCAGCTCTTGCTTCAAGCTGTATTTATGACCCTAACTACTACCACTATTTAAACTCTGAAGTTGTGCAATTCCTTATCATGTGCTTGAATAGGGTCCACAATAGGAAATCCCATCCCTCCCCAGCATTGTGGTGATTCTTCCCTTGTGGAAAAAGTGCTGAACTGTAGCTTGTCCAGCAGCCTCCCAGCTCAGGGGCCATAAGCAGAAGGAGTGAGGGGTTATTCTATCTCCATGCCTGTTAGTGCATTCTGAATTAAGGCACTGATGCTGACTCATGCCTCAGAGTAAAGGCTTTTATTCAATGCAGTGCAGCAATAACACAAGAATTTGATGAACAACTGTATTCCCGTGAAACACGTCACACTCCTGCTCAGACAACCTTCCTCCCCGAGGCAGGATCCCCACAGGCCCAGCACAAGGCCAGGGCTCAGACACATGGCAAGACAGGTATGTGTAAGCAACCCACAGGACAAAAGGAACCTGCCCTGTGAACACAAGGTAGAATTATTATCAACAACCACAAACCAAGGGAAACTCTTCAACACACACAGAGGTGAACATAAGCCAGATAAAGTGATTCCAGCTTTCAGTTTTCTGTACCCAACTTCATTAACTTTTCATCTAAAGTTAACTTTCATCTGCTTAGATGAAAAACAGCCAGCGAAGTAACTTCAGTGTACTGGGACAGCTGCATAGTAACAGAACATTACATTTTTCTATATTTCTATATGTATTCAATTTTCCTCTCTAGCATCTGACTCATTCTTTCCACTTCTGTACAAGGTCAAATAGCTCAGAGGTGAAATTTTTCAAGGTTACATCACAGCTTTTGAGCTGTACGGCAAGTTTTTGTACCGTTACCTAATACTTGCATAAGGTTGCAGTGGAAGACTGAAGTCTTTCTGATTGTCATAGAAATCACTCAAGAGAATGAGCACATTCCAGTACCTTACTGTTTTAGAAAAGAGGAAAAAATCGTAGCTGAACGCAAATAGATGCAGCTGCAACACAAAAGGTCCTGACGAGCAGTGAACACCTGAACAGCGTGCTGGCACTATGGACTTCTCTTAAGAAAAGCCAGAGGCTTGTTCTTTAGGGTACTATACTTACGGAACTGAACCTGCAGTCCTTCGTACAGCCAAAATATTGGAATGAAAGATTTGGGTACCAGTGTGCACACCTCAGAAATAGCCCCGGGCTCTCACTCCTTAACAAAACTGCATCAAGGAGTAGCAGCTGATTCCCTTAATACTTCGCGTAACTGTTATAACATTTCCCTGTCAACCTCCAACAG
The DNA here is from genome assembly GCA_013397315.1 of Donacobius atricapilla. Lineage (NCBI taxonomy): Eukaryota > Metazoa > Chordata > Aves > Passeriformes > Mimidae > Donacobius > Donacobius atricapilla. The sequence goes on from WBMY01012582.1 coordinate 429,700, forward strand.
CCAGACTGGAACTCAGGTTTGTAGGAGTCAGCTGTGACCGCGGTTCCTGTTGTCCCCTGGCCCCGGCACCGCCCGTGCGCTACTCGAAGAGAGAAGCACGGCTGGACTTCTCTGCTGTGTCCTGCTCTTCCGCCTCTGGGTACTCGGTCAGATCCAGGGTCAGGACTTGGCTGAACATAACCTCATCGTGCTGAGAAGAGGAGAAGAGGAGGATCACACCTCTGTACCACACTTCTGGTACTTGAAATAAGCGTTTTTTAACTAAGAGATGCAACAGTGAGCTTGAGTTCCCCAAAGGATGCTCCTGGAGCCGGTACCTGCACAGCAGGACTCGCCCAGCCACCAACTGTGTGTGTGATTCACTGGGAAACACTTCAGGTGTGACCCAGCCCTTCAACAACCCCACGGGCATGACTGAACCATAATTTATTGTTACCTCAGGACACACTCCAATCAGTGCATCTGCCTTGCAATAAAACTCTTCCTTCAGGGAAATAACTATCATTTGGAACTGTTCATGTGCCTGTTCCCTAATGAAACTTGAGACCTTTGGAAAGAAACCAAGTATTTCAGTTAGTTCTGGCAACCTGAAACAATGCTGTGCTTAGGGAATGGTGAGGGAAGAACTGAACCGTGCTAGCTGCAGAATTCTATCATGAAATAAGATTGCTAAAATCAGAAATAAACCAGTTTTAAAAGCCAGATATTTTGCATGGTTTTAACATGACCCCTCCGATGTGCTGCTTTTTAAAAGCATTTAAGAAAACGTTTCATTCTAATGAATAAAGCTCTACAAAGACACCAATGAATAACAATTTCACTTTATGTAACTAGAAAGGAAGGTGGAAATTCCTAAATAAGCTTTAAAAAAATGTGAAAAGTTTGCTACTGGCTGTAAAATACTCTTAAATTAGTTCACTGCAGACAGCAGTAAGTTTCTCAATGACAATGCAACTTAAAGGTAGAACATTTAAATTGTTAATTGGTAAGTATTGCAATGCCCTCCAGTACAAATTAAATGCTGCATAAAGGAAAACCAGTACATCTTTAATGAGCTCTCTGCCTGCACAGTTCTATCTACATGACATGGAAATTAATTTTTTAATGGAAAAACTTGGTAAGTTACAAGAAAAAAAATGTTGTTTGTAAGTTACAAACTTCACAATCTCGGAGTGTAGTTCCAATTAGTGAGAGATCTGCTTTAATACATCATCAATCTGACAGAATGAAAAAGAACAGATTAATTTCTTAGGATAAAAAATGGACACCAGGGAGTACCAGCAACAATCTTTCACGGATCAGTTTTGCTCACTTGCAGTATGGAATTTAGCTGTTTCAATTGAGAAATCCAGGTGCATAGAGGCAAAACCACTCTGTTTCCAGCGTTTCGACAAGAATGGTGCTAAGCACATCCTTAGGTGTAAAGGGAACCTCTCTTCTGCCAGGCAGAATGAGGCTCCTCAGAGAGGCAAAGTGCAGCAAAATGCCCAGGGCACTCTACGAATCATCAGCAGCTCTGTTAATGCATCATAGGTAGCCTGTATGGAAAGCTGGCAGCGCCCCAGACCCTCACCTTTGTGCAATGTGCACAGGATTGGGGCATGTCTAACTGCAACAGGAACTTATCTGGATTAATAAAGTCAGCCAGGAAGCAACCAGGTCAGGGCATGATCTGGGTGCCTGCGCAGCCCCAGACAGAGCCAGGAAACACACCAGGCACTGCAGACATGGGCAGTGCTCGTCCCTGACACTGCACAGCTTCCATGAAAAGCAGAAATGAGTTCAGCAGGAAATGGTGTAACAGCAAAGGAAAGCCTGCAGTCAGGCTGCACTGCTCTGAGGCATCACCCTGGAGACCTCTGAGCACAGAAAGAATAACACAGAAAACACAGTACTTGTATTTAACCAGAAAGCATCATCTTAGAGTGGTCCCAAGTGAGACTCGAGCTCAGGTCACAGAGGTGCTGTGTGATGTGTAAGCTTGTTTTTAATCATGTCACTGAGAGCCAAACCCTAAAGCTTCCTTAGGGATCTTCATTACAGCCCCACTACATCCCCTCTGATGTTGCTGAAACAACCTCAGGGCCTGGGTAATCCTTGTGGACTTGCACCCCAAAGATTATTTAGGGAATTCAGGTTCAGGAACCTCTCACAGTGAGTCAGTAATCTCCAAGAAGGAACTGAATTTTATCTGCCAGGCACAAGAGCTTCCCAGCTATCTATTCCAGGGGTACCCTCCAAGCAAACTTTGGGGTACTTGGCACATCACAGTTAATGCCATCAGGGGAAAACCCGACATGTCTGGTGTTCAAACAACTGCTTTTGTTGAGCTCTACCAAGACTGACATTAGCAGTAATGCAAGTAGAAGTACTGTTCTGAAAAAAAATGGTTCCACACAAGAAAATCCAGGCATATGTGGAGAGCTTTAGGATTTCTCCCTACAAAGATACCCCTGTTCTGAGCCTCCCCCTCCCAGGGGCTGCCATCCACAGCTGCAATCTCTGCTTTTTGTGCTCCAGCCTCGGTTCTGGTTACATTGAACAGTTACTGGCAAAAAGGGAAAGAGAAACTGAGAGGGCAGGAAGATGTTTTAATCAAGAAAAGTCATGTAGCTTTCATAAAATGACTGCAGAAACAGCTTAACTGGTGCTAGTGCAGAAACAGCTACTAAGCCAATTATATCGAACACCCCAGTGACAGAATGACTTGGTTTCCACATGCAGACACACTCCTTGCTACTTCTCAGAGCCAAGGGACCTCCAAGGCCTTACCAATCTCCCAAGCACCACAATTCCCATGTGCCCTCCGGGTCAGACTGTGCCACATGGGGTGTGTGCACACCTGCACACCTTCAACTCCTCAGCACCTCCTCTCACCTTCCCAATTTAGAGACCGATCAAACACCTTGGATTAAAGAATTTAAGTTTTTCCCCTCTCTCACGGACTCATTACTTCAGCCCTAAATTCAATCTAATTTAGAACAGGTTCAGTCAGGCTAATCAATCTCTGTATCCCAACACCCTGCAATGGGAGTAGCTACCCTTCTACAAAAGGTACCAGATATTGTCGGTAAAAGAGCAACTTACTTTATCAATGTTGGAGTTGTCCAGTGCAGCATCTATCTCATCCAAAATAAAAAAAGGAGCTGGACGAAAGCTGCAGAAAAGACAGTATTTTGCGTTGAGATACCAAAATGTTAATCAACATTCTAATTACTTATTCCACAAATAATGTTGATCATATTTTGCAGTATTTCTATTTTAAATACAAATATTTATTTTAACTGAATGACTAGGTATCATTTAACATTTAATATCAAATAATAGACAAGAAATTAATTAACAGTTAATATTTTAATCAACATTAAATTCTACATTGAATATATAAAGTCATGGCAGATAAGGAGTAAGACTTCAGCAATGCTTTAACATGCCATTAGCAGAATTTTTTTTAACACGTGTATAAGCATAACGCTGTCTCTTTCTATCACCTACTTGGCCAGATACTTGGAGAATACCCTAATACTTTTTTTTTTCCCCTGGATATTCCCAGAACAGTTCTTTTACCTGTGTATGGCAAACACAAGTGCCAGGGCTGCCACTGTTTTTTCCCCTCCTGACAAGCTGTCCATTGGCATGAAGCGCTTGCCCGGAGCCACGCAGTTGAAGCCAATGCCTTCCAGATAGGGCTCCTCAGGATTTTCAGGACTAAGGAATGCCTGCAAACAAAGACATTTAATTGTCAATAGTGAGATTTATCAAATTATTTAGATAGGTATTTTTTAGGTGTAAATACTGCCTGAGCTAGTGAGGAAACCAGTGAGTTTGCTTCACTTTTAGGGAACCTCTTCATCCATTCTGGGAGCAGCAGTATCTGGAGAAAATGGTTTTGTTAACAAACCGGGAACCAAGAGGCTCAGTAACAAAACCAGTATGGAAATGGCACCACATATTTGTTATTTCCAAACTTTCAACTACTGAACAAACTTGATTTTATCACCTTTTACGTAACTGTTTTGATTTTTTGAATTATTAAGATGTTAAGACTTCACAAGCAGATTTCCTCATTTTTGGCCTGGAAGACAATATATTTGCAAAACTGCCTTTTTTTTGTGAAAGGTTAGCTTTACAGAACCTAGCTTTGAGCTGGACAAAGACTGCTTGTATTAAAGTCGTCTTCTGTACTTTGTATCCCTTTTCCCAGGGACAAAATGTAAAAGAATTATTTTAAAGGAAGCACCATTTTTCCTAACCACTGAAGGTATGCTGGATAAGACCTTTGCTACATGGTTTATTTTTCTCATTAATAGAAGAGACAATAAAATAATAGACTCTTTCCTCTGCACAAGTGGAGACAGCTAAGAGAAATTTCCTTATTTAACCCTCATTTCAAATGTCCCCTCTCAGATCAGATATCATGGAAGAAAACCAAACCAACACAAAACATGCTGAAGGAAAACACGAAGTCTTAAGACAGACAAGAGTTCAGTCCTTTAAACATTCCACAGTTTATGGAATATGACATAACCAAAGCATTTGGGAGTTCCCTCTTGACTTTTGATATTAATACAGGAACAGTAACAAAGATAATTGTGAGACAATTTTTCTACATGTTTCTTAAAAGTTGCATTTTATTATCAAAAAAGCTGTATCACATTATGTCTGACTATGTTGCCTAAATATTTAAGTGGGGTAGAAGGTGCTTCAAGACCTTGTACAGAACACTAGCACTGATTCATGATTTTCAGTTGTCTGTACTAATGATTATTATTTGTATAACGATGTGTAAACCAATGTTATTTTTAAATTAAGTACTCAGTTACATTCCACACTTGTGTTCTGATAATTTACAAGTCTGCTAAAAGCAAAGAGTAGAACTCATGAAATCAGACCAGTTCCTAATTTAGCTCACAGATTACCTCTCTCTGTCTAATATCAAGCACACTCTGGCTTATTGCCTATTCCTTCCCCGACCCTAAACTTCTGTAGTCTTTATTTCTGTAATTTTCTTCTTAAGGACTGAGACTGTCTTTGGAAACCACAAGTGCTACTTTATTCTAGGTAACAAAGCATCCAGTAATGCCTTTAAGGCAAAGTCTCTGAGCATGACAAACCTGAGCACTACTGTTCCTGCAAAGCTTCTTGTAGATCCTGTCAATGGCTACGGAGGCATGCTCAAAGCACTGGCTGAACAGGTCATATCTCTTTTTTTTCACCTGTTCAAATTCCTGCTTGCATATTCTGGCCTCCTTTCTGCTGGTCTCAAAAGCTATGGGGAAAAAAAAAAAAATCACAGGAATTACCCCTTAAGAAGTCTTTGAGCAAATGCACAGAACAAATATATACTGGGTACCATGAGCAGCATCAAAGAAAACACTTATTGCAGAAAAAGGACCATACCAAGATGTCGTTGTAGGACATGAAATCAGACCATATGACTCCAGAATTTGTCATAAGGCTAAAAAGAGCATTTATTCAAAATTTGACCCCCTTATATACTAGGTTGCTCGAGCTAAACCGATTGGTGCTAGAAGTAACACCCATTCAATCACAATGGCAGCACAGACAGACACAAATGGTCTCCACCTCCAAAGAAGAATGAAAACAAGACAGAGTTAGCAAAAACATCTTCTTTTGTTTACAGAAAGTTCTGTGAGAACAGAGTTTTAGAAATAAAAACATCTCAGGCTGAAAAATCAGGGCTACATCAATACAGTGTGAATTTCCTTCCAGATTTCAAATGGAGGACCCAGAAACCAGCAAAGTTGTGATGTTTTCAGTCTGCTCTGTGCCACATTTGTCTGGAGCAAGGAACAACATTCTTCTCCTAATTCTTTCTGGCAGCCCTAAGCAGCACCAGCACTGACCTGGTACAGCTCCAGAACCCCGTAAGTTTCTTACACTGTTAATAACTTCAAAACTCTCTGAAGATACTTACCATTTTGCAGAAATGCTCCTGTCTGAGTTTTGGACAACATACACAGTTCCTTCAGTTATGTAAGAAAAATTTAAGCACTTTTAACGATAAAGTCAGTATTTCTCAGAAAGCAAATAAGAACAATTTATGATGTCATGTGGGGAACAAATATCTTCCCAATCATTCAAACTATATTTCAACAAACTACTGCACACCCAAGTGTATGTTAATGAATTGTTTACATATAATTAGAAAGATAACTGAGGATAAACACTTAAACACAAAAAAATATCTTAATATCTGAAAGGGGCAAAGCCAGCAGGACCAACTCCAAGAAGAGGAATTTCATTAAGGGTGCAATCACAGAAGTGACTGACATGAACGACTCAGGGTTACCGTCTATTGATGCCTGGAACTTGTTCCGAGCTATCTGTAACTTCTCTCCTGCTCTCAGGTTTGGTGCAGCTGTCTTCATTAATGAGACCTCTTTAGATTTGATTTCCTGCTGCATTTGCTCCACATGATCCTCTATATCTTTATCAGAGTCTAGTTCCTAAAGAAAAAAACCCAAAAAACAAATAAACAATAGAGCAATCTAATTTGCTTTTAGGCCAAGACATTTCAATACATACAACAAGCACTCATGGTTCCTGAAACAATTACCCCAGTCATTAATAGCTTTAACTTGAAACAACTGAAAATGCCACCCAGGTCTTGGTTCTTGCAATTATTCTACCAGGTCCTCACTCTTCTTTCCCAAGACCTTTAAAAACAGGGAGCCAATTATTTTCCCTCGATTCCCTTTTTAAGATACAACACAGGAGCAGGATTAGGGCTTCACTCCTTGATTTTTAAAAAAGAGGTTATCAGTGAATTCCTTGAGATAAGTTCTATTGATGACAGATTCATCCTTTGCTCTGTGCTTAGCCTCTGACATTTAACTATTTTCCTCAAGATTAAAAAGGAAAAAAAAATTACAAAACCTGCTGAGAAAACAACACCCAATGGGCTGTTAGACAGGGAAGGATGGGAAGCCTTGGTCTCTGCAAACAGAAGGTAAACAAACGGCCCACAGCCATCCTCGGGTTCTGGAGTTTTGAGCCTTAACATACGAACTTGGAACTTCAAGGCAGAAAGTAAAGGAGGAAGGGGGAAAAAAAAATCAAGGTTATATTAAGTCTCTCAATTCTATTTTTGTGGCTTAGGTACACTGTAAGTTAAAGCCAGTTCTATGAGAGTGACCTATCTAGAAACCCTACACATCAATGCCATGTCATGAGTACAAAACCAGAACACACACAGACATGCACCTCAGCTTAGCAGTGCTTTTACCAAGTGTCACTTAAAGACCAGGGTGAAGAACAAAATAAAAAGCAAATCTCTTTCACAAAAATAAAAATCAAACACTCCATCTCTAATAACTTCAGGCGGAGATTACCTTTAGGTCAGCTTGTAGGGTGCTGTAGTCTATCTGAATTCCCTCTTCCCTTTCATAAATCCCTGATAAAGTCTGGGTGCCTTCTACTTCAGCTCCTACCTAAAAGAGGAATGACATTCCAGTTCAGAAATACAACAGTTAACTTTGGCACTGCAAAACCAATTCATTAAAAAGTTTTAAAATTAAGAGACAGTGGCAACATGGTACGAGGCAAACCTAATCCATGGCTCTTCCCCTGGCCCAAGTTGAGTGAACAGTTAAAATCTCATGAGCCTAATAACAAACACACCTATTAAATGAAGATGAAAACAACTACTAAACTCAGCTTGAAGGTATGTTAAAAAAGCAGCAGCAATCTGTTTATTACATATTTACGACACTGTACATCCTGTAAATCTCCTGATTGGAAAGACGCACACTCCCTGATACTTCAATCCCTTCCAAGGGGAGGCTGAAGTGTGTAAGCTGAAGCATTTCTTCCTCTCAAATCCAAAAGAATTGAGGAGCTTCAGTTCTGTATGGCATAAGCAGAGTATCTTCTACACTCTGTAGCCTGAATTTCCCACAGTCACCCCACCAAGGTTGGAACATGTGCTATCTCTCATTACTAGACACCCCTTTCCCACCAAGGTTCTTCCTTGGAACCAAATCTTGCTCGTCTTCTCCGTGAGGTTAATCAAGAATCCACATTGTTATTTCTTCCGCTCTCCTCTGTTTCTTCTCTTCCTTACCCAGGAACAGTGAGAGCTGAGTTCCTGCACACCCTGATCATTAGCAGTTCTTGCTCTTTCCCTTCACAGACCGCCCACCCCACCTCACTGCCTGCGTTTTGTCTGCCCAGGTCACACCTAGCCTCCAGCAAAAATACTTTTCTAAGGAATGGGTTCAACAAGACTCCGTCCAAATTCACACACTTGTTTTAAGTTCTTCAAAACAGCTCATTTCTTTTCCAACAATGCAGGAAATTTATTTCTCTTCACAAAGGGTACGTTGGAAAAAAAGGGAAGATGGAGACAAATAATAAGGGGCCATCATTGGATAGAAGGAATGTTTCTATTTTAGCCTATCCCAGACTTCTTTGAGCATCTGCTTGTACTGAACACAAAAGGATGATTTTATATAGAGCATTTATATTATGGATGTTAGACCAGATATGATCTCAACCCTTGCACTTGCTGTATTTATTTAAATTTCTGAACTGACCTCCATGTATACTCTTACTCATCTTCACACCAATTTTCTTCTACCACAAGATTTTATATATTTCACAAGGGTATGTTTCAAGCACAATCAAAAATACTTGCAAACAATATTTCTGTCTACAAAAATAAAACTAAACCCTTCTTTTGAATGAAAGAGACCTGATCACATAAACAGAGTATATTGGTTTGAACATTACTATGTAAAAAACCCAGTCCTGTAAGGAAAGAAAGAGGATCTTTAAATTCATGAGTAAGTGCTCCTCCATGACATTTATCTTCTGTAAACAGTAAGTACCTCTACTTCACTGATGTCATCCAGTGATCCAAAGAGTAACTTGATTTTCAAGTCCTGCACCTTGCATTCAAGCAGCAGATTGTGTCGCCTTAATCTCTTCGCTTCCAGAGAGGTTTCTAGAGCTGCAGCTTCCCTCTGCAACTTTGTGGCTTCTCTACAAGCACAGAAGGCACAGCTCAGGAGTGGAAACGTCACTGCTAATAACATCCCCAGAAAACCAGCGTGATAAATACAGCATGGAAAACAGATCCCAAGCACTGAGAGGGCTGATTCCTCTGCAATAACCCGTCAAACAAAGGAAAACCGTGCTGTGCTTCTGCCATCCCCTCCATTCTCCCAAATCACTGCAGAGGGAGCCTCAGTCTCAGCACATTGCCAAGTTCACTTGCAAAGCACGTTCAAATTCCCAGCTTTCCTAATTACAGCCTACCTCTGTCCAGCTCTAGTGAACACATATGGAGATTGGATCCTTTACCATGCAATCAAATATCCTTTACTTACTCTCCTTGAAACAGCTTGATTCTTTGCAACCAGTCCTCTGACAGCAGCAAGATTCCACAAGGCAACCTAGCCAAACTGTGCCACCATGATTTTAAACATGTTTTTAAACACAGCGATGATTCCTGATTAAGGGACATCAGTAATAAGCAAGCACAACAGAACTGAAGTATAAACTGTCCACAAAGGAACCGATTTAAATTAACAGTGGAACAAAATAATGATCTAAAGTTAATGTTAATTTAAGGTATCCAACACATGAAAAGTCTGGAAAAATAACAATGAAATTGGAAAATAAAAATGTTCCCATTAATCAGACCCACTGTACAACTCAAACTAAACTGTGAAAGTATGAGGGAACTTGACACGCCCCCAATCAAGCTGTGAGCTCCTACATACTCACCACAAGAGATGAGAGATGTGTGGTCAGATATCGCAGCAAGACCTAAGACTAGGTAGATAATGAAATAATTCTACATGGTTTATGGGATGGCTCTCTTGAAATACTCTCCTTCACACACTGAATTGGAAACACTGTTAAACTAAGACACACTACAGATGCAAATCACTGTGTCTCTAATAAATCTTACACAAGAAAACAAAAGAGAAATCCAAACATATGATCAGTAAATCCCTTCCCAAACATCTTCCCAGCAGTAGAAGCAGATGTAGGAATTACCTATTAAGAGTTAACACTGTCTTCCTGAACTCCTCAACTTCATTTTGGCTTTTTGTAAGCTCAGATTTATGAGCATTTAATCTATCCTTAAAGTGTTGCTGCTCCTCCAAAAGTTCATTCACTTTTTTTAGAAGCTTTTCCTCATCCTGCATAGAAATATTTAAATTTTTAACCCCCCACCAAGAATCTAGATCTGGAACCTCTACTATACTATATAAGAAAGGAGATAAAGTTTAAACCTGTTACATTCAAATGTTTTACAGCACAAGATCTGAAAGGCACTGGGAAGCGGGGGTTCCCCCACTTTGTTGTAGTTTTATACATTTCACTGTTTTTGTTCAAAGCACATATTTTCTCCTTCCCTTTTCTGTGAACAAGCACAAGCCTGCTTCTTTAACAAGCACCATCAGCACAACACAGGATAAAGAACACTGTGAAGGAGGAACCCATACATATTACTTCAATTAAAAGTCTAAATTGGTTTCAAAGGATTATTTTAAGTGTATTAGTGGCTGTAAAGCAGCTTAAAGACGTAAAGCACCAGAGCTGCTGCTCTTATTCATAAAACCTTCTGCTGAATCTGAGCCACATGGTGCTGGTTTTATCTATAGTTGTATGCCGTCTTTTCATATCAACTGAACATATTAACTGAACAAAACCTAAAATAATACTGTAGAGACAGTAATCTGACACTTAATTTTTAGTAAGCTTATTTTTAGTAATAAAGTAAGCATCCAAATATGGCAGTTTATTCCAAGGTTAAAATGCAACATGCATCTGCATTTTTCTAAGCAATCACAAAGTCAACACTGAATTAACCCCTTGAAAAATTAATCCACAGCATCAACTACCTTTACTCAAAATTGGAACTGAGAGGAAAGAATGCACTGAATTACAGAGACAGAGAAATTGATTTTATTATTACCTTCTGTAACTTGATAATCTCAGCTTCATCTTTATGAATTGTCTCCCTCAACTTGCTGACTGAATTTGTTAATTTTTGTAGATGATCACGATTATACTCCAGCTGAACGTTCAGTCGTGTCCTCTGATTTTCAAACTCAAGTCTAGTCAAAGTACAGGATTTAAAACCAGTTCTTTACAAAGCAGGCTATTAACTGTGATTGGACTCTATTTAGACACCATTACTGTATCTTCTGTGTGAACACAAAAATCTGCATTACATTGATGGTACCACACCACATCCCGTGGGTATATGGGAAATCCCAAAGAGACAGTGATACTGGTTAAACAAACACAATACAGAATACAGCCACATCATGGGAAGTGACACTTGAACTTCAACCATCAGCTCATCTTAACATTCTCCTTCTAAGATACAGATCTGGGGTGCAGTGACATGTCTTGAGAGAAACACTAGCTGAGGTTGCCTGTGCAAGACTCAAGAACCTGCTTTCCTTACATAAGAATATGTTCCTATACCAAACACCTGCATCTGACACCCAGTTTTCCGTAAGAAAGATTTTTCACACAGAAGTGACCCTTCAGGCTATTCTCCATCTGGGAATAGTGCCATTTTTCAATGTGGGTATTAGAGAACTATTCCTGTTTTTTTACAATAGTGCTACCAAAATACTAAACATTACCTTTCAAATTTGTTGCAAGCTGTCTAACTGTCTAGCAAACCCAAACCATAGCAGTGATCTAAGTAATCTATAGCAGTGGCCTAACTATTCCTTACTTACAGTGACAAGAGGAACCTTCTACATTCTCCTAGGACTTTGTGTTACTCCCTGTGAGGGAGTTTCTCAAGTGTGCCCAATGTAATGCCAAGCACTGGTTTACATTTTAGTGACATATACCACCTTCTCTTATCAATCTCCTCCTGTTGTCTCACATGTTCTTGTTCATACACACGAATATTTTCTATCCCAATTTCTTCACAGAATTCCTGGAAAACATCATCTTCGACCTTTGAAAACAGAGAAATGGAACAAAAAATGATTATACTATTTTGCAACTCATAAATGTAAAATATTCCATCACTTCATGCTACAGACTAGATTTTTAAGGTACTTCAAGAACACAGCTAACAGCTACTGAGAAGTAATCTGTACTTGAAATTTTCATATAACACTTTCAGTCCAAATGCCAGATGTAAGGCATATGTGCCTGTGATCTACCAACCAAGTGTAACTCCAATCTAAGCTCTCCCTGACAGCACCTGGTCATTCTGAAGACAAAATTCATCATAGTGTAACCAGCTTCCCTGGTTTTGCCTTTTGTTCCCAGACAGCTGAAGAAGAGAAAGCTGGACAGCACACAAATCAGATATATCAGACTTCTTAGACCTGTAGTTCACTTCTTTATCTGAATCCTTTCAAGAGATCCATGAATTTTAATTACTGTGTTCTGTTTATAGAAAAGTCCTAGTAAAAACTCTCCCACAGGATATCTCATTTCCTAATTATACAGTAGATACTAAAAAAAGCATCAGCCAAAACCTATTCTGAAATTTTAAAGAAAAATTTAAGCAGGCAAATACCAGGTACAGTGTATATGGTTGGACTGAAGGAAGAAATAGCAACAGCCTATTCAAAAGGAAACCCAATGGACTGAACTAAATTTTAAGAGAACTCTACCAAGTTATACTATCCAAGTTACACCACTCCTTGGAAATCAATGGTTCGTTCCAAATGATGGCCTCTGTTTTTTGTTTTTTTTTTTTTTTTTTTTTTTTTTTTGGTTGTTTGTTTTTTTTTTTCCAGAAGAAGCAAAAGAAAAGTTCCTGTATCTGGAATTCTTACACAGTGTTTGCAGATGACAGACATCTGCACTCCCTCATGCCTGCACCCTAAGCAAGACAGAGAACAGGCAGCAATTCTGGCTTGTTCTCACATGTAGAATTCCAGCCATGGATTAATCCCAGACTGACTGATGAGAATGGGTCAGAAGCCAGGAACTAAATTACAGATGGACGATACAGCCTGAGTTACTGCAGACAGTGGTGAGGAATCTCTCCTCCAACAATACACATTTACACCAGCATCCAAGTCCTGGGCTGTGAATTTTCCAGCTAAAACTGCAGTACCGTTTTTCTACAGATTATACCAGATGTCTTAGTTTGACAAGAGTAGGAACAAAGGCAGCTTCAAGACACGGGTAGGGACCAAGTGCCTGTTTCCCCACAAGGTCAGTCACTGCCTACTCCAGCAGGACACGGCAGGAAACCCCTCCTGGCATCACAGCAGGCTTTACTAACATTCCCTTCACTGAATGCCTTTAGGCTCTTCATGACAACCCTGCTCTGCAATCTGTCCACTGTCTCTATCAGCTATTCTGGGGACCACGGCAAGATTAGTAAATGACAGGGAAACTGAGGGATGAGATGGCACAAGTGTCTACACAAAAACCAGCTGAGAAACCTAAGGAGTGGATCTCATATCAGAGAACTTTCCCTGTTGCCGATAGGCTGCAGGAACAGATTCTAAAGACAAGTTTACAGTTTAGTACCATAAAAGATGATGAATTTGGAGAGGGGGGATAGAACAAGATCTCCAAGCTCTCCATCACCTACACCTCAAAAGAGAGGGTGAGCAAAGAATACTCAGTTGTACCACAGGCTAACTCCATCTTCCATGAACTGGACTTGAATACAGGTATACAATGGTCTTAAAAAATCCCCCAAAAGCAAAATACTAAAACAAGCCCCAAAAGGCAAAACATGCAAAAACCCCAAAAGAACCTTCTTCCCACTCAGCCAAGAAAACGTCTACAGAAACAAACAAACCCCCCAAAACAGTGAAACAGGAATTTGCTGACCATCATCACGCACATCCAGCCACTCTCCCAGGGGAATGCGAGCAGCGAAAATCAAGAACAAATACTGACTACTTCCCAAGAGATGGGAACCTTCAGATTATGCTGCTTTTCATCTATTTCCAAGCAGACAGGTCATCCCCCAGACATGTCACCTGCAGAGTTCAGAATAAAGCCCTCTCGCAGTGCTGAGGGCTGTTTCAGCTCTAAAAGCTGTATGTGTTAAGCAAAGCTTCGTCTGTTTGAGACCTGGATGGATTTGGTTGGTTGGATTTGTGTTTAGCACTTGACAGTCACAGAACTTTGACTCTAAGGACACTGATTTGCAAAGCTATGACTCAGTGTGAGTAACTGTAAAACACTGACATTCTCTGTTCACAGTTACCTTGGTAAGAAAAAGGTAGAGGATCTGGAGAGATTGTACAAGCATGGTTGGCAAAGCAGTTTATAAAGTTAAAAGTTGTCCAGGTATAAACACCAGTAAAACATAAGTTTCTGTAGCCCCACAGCATGAGCTCTCAAAGCTCTGACAAGGCATTACCTTGTTAATTTTTTTCTCAAATTCTTCTATTTTTCCTTTCCTTTGTACTATTCCTTCATTCAGCATATCGTGCTGAGCCTCAATATTTACCAGTTCGCTTTCCAGTTTTGATTTTTCCTAGACAGAAAGGAAGAAGACGGTAATTTTTCTTAAAAGGATGCTCAACTTCCTAGAAATTAAGAGACAGCTCTGTTCCAGGTTAACTGGTTTTTGTGATCAAAAACATTAAATATTTTCTTCTCAAGTGCCACTTAACCACTATTATTGCTAATCTGCATGTAAAAATTACAGCTTTAAAGAGTAGAAAATCAAACTAAGCACCACATAAAATGCACTTTGACTTAAGAGACTTCTGAAGGTTACTAAATGATAAACCAACCTTACCAGAAATTCAAGTTCTGAAACCACAAGAGAAAAAGTCTCACGTAAAGTACTCTGCAATCTCGTTTCTTATATTTTATCAATTCCTTGGTTTTAACTGCTGTATGTAAAACTTTAACTAAGTTTAAAACACTATGTAAGGAAGTAGCATTACTTGATCAGTAACTGCAGTTTAAAACCATACAATTCTTAAACATAAAAATGATGAAGACTTAATATTATACCATGAAGAGATTAGCGAGATGTTTCTTTTTAATAAGGTCTAATTCACTGCGTGAATATTTCAGTCGTGTCTGAGTTCCTTGGCACTGAGCACGCAATTGCTTCAAGTCAGCCTCCTTCCGTCTGATCTTCATTAAGTCCTGGGAAAGTGTTATGGTGGGAGAAAAAGCTTTTTAAACAAAAGCTGAACTATTTGAAAATGATTTTTTTCAGATTTTAAAGCTAGCCTCACTGATGTAGGCCTCATTCAAGGTAAAGGCTGACAGCACAGGTTATATTCAATATTAATATTGTCACTGATTTATTTATCCCCAAAAAATATCCACTCGCAGATTATGCTACAATTCTATCCCTCTTTAAAAAAGACAACGCTAAAGTTATGACAAATCATTTTATACTGGCAGGTTTTGATTAATGCCAACATTCCCATGTCAATACAATCATATTTGTATTTTCACTAGAAGTCTTCAGGTACTCTGAATTTTTTCCTGGAGGGAGCTCGGACCAGGAGTATTGGTTTTTCCGCCCGCGAGCTGAGAATCCCAGCTAAGAACTGAGATGCAGGATTCATTATTAACTAGAAGAGGATGAACAGCTATTATGTCCTGTCTGCATCTTCTAGAAGCTTTGCAAATTACATTTTTAGAAGATCATCTTCCCAGAGCTGAATTAAGTCAGTCACAGCATGATTTCTGCAGCTAAGGGCTTTTAAGAGACCTACCTTTAACTCATTAATCAAGCTATCTCTTCTTTCTTTCATTTTATTCATTTCTTTCTCATCCCAAATTCTAGCTTTAAATCTTAAATCACTTGATCCTCCAGAAATCACTCCAGATTTCAAAAATAAAGTTCCATCAAGAGCTACTGTCTGGAAGAAAATAAATTATATCCAAATGGATCTGAAAAACAACCCAACAAAAATACCCCATGCACTAGTGCCCAAGATATGGTAGTCAAACAAGTAACAACCACATTTGAGTTGGAGTCAAACTTTCTTTTCTCTTCCCAACCTGCTAAAATGAGACATTTGAAGTAAATAAAGGCTGTTGTTTCTTAGCAGTAATCACATTTTGGTATTATTATAACTGATCAGAAAATAAAAACAAAATATTTTTTTTTCCCTTTGTGTATGCACTTGCATTTAAAAGGTGTAGAACAGACACCTTTTAAACTTGGAAGAACAGACTAAGCAACATGGTAAGAACAAACTGTTTGTAGAGTGGAAGTGTAAATTTTAGTTCAGAACACGTGTGCTTTTTTAACTTTATTTCAAGTAAAAATGACTTCACACTCACCTTCAACTTAAAACTGTCTTAATCAAAATTCTAGAAAGTTTATTAAGTGAATAAAATACTCTCTGCAGCAATAGAGACTAGAGTATGAAAGAACTGCAGGAAGTGACAGAGAAGATTCCAGTCCTTAACATAATTCATATCTACAAGCAAGAGGCCCTGGCAGATATTTCAAAAAATTTTGAAAGCATTTCTTTGAAGAAAGTCTTGCAAGATAAAGCCTGTATTTTTAAATCAGACAGGCTTAGAATAAGGATTATCCATCCCTCCCACTCCTCATCACAAGGGCCATACCATGAACCATATTTGGAAACTATCCATGCTTTCATTTGCCTCCTCCTTTTCCCAAGAAACCAAGTTGCTATCAGAGGAAAACAGCCATGTGAAGTATCCAGTAATTTGTTTCTGTGGGATTAGACTCTGTGTGGTACCAACTCTGTGTTTATCTGCAATACTGCAGCATGTTTACAGAGAATTATTTAATGGCATCAAGCACATAGCTGCAATGAAAAATGTATGCAATAAACTTCAGCCTCTTACTTTCAACCTCACTGGTCCATCAAATGCAATGTGTTTTGCTTCCTTAACCGTTTCACAGATCAAGGCGTTCCCACTCACAAACTGAATGACTCTTTTCACTGGAGCAAATTTTGTTTGTACAACATCCACCACCATTTTAGTTCCTTTTATCTCCCTTAGCTTCTCGTTAATCGGTTTAACCTGTAAAGCAAACCAGCAGTGTTTAGAATCCACGTTGTTACAGCACAGCACGTCCAAATCTGAGTAGCCTGGGGCAGGGAGCTCAATCACTACAAGAGCAGAAACAGCTCAGGGGTTTATGTTCTCTGTACACCACTGTCCTTCAATCTGTGTAACTACTGCTATTACAGCATTACTATTTATGGTGGCTTTAAGGTACTATTGTATAACCTTTGCATCAAATCAAAGGGCACCAATGCAGGGAAAATAAACCAGAGGGTTCAAGATCTGTGTGTGGTTGCAGGGCTACCACCTTACCCAGAGAAGCTGTGGCTGCCCCATCCCTGCAGGTGTTCAAGGCCAGGGGGTAGGTGCAACCTGGGATAGTGGGAGGTGCCCCTGCCCAGGGCAAGGGTGGAACTGGACGAGCTTTAAGATCCATTCTAAACCGAACCACTCAGTGATTCCATGATTTTTGGGGTCAAGGAGTCATGGTCGGATAGTTCCTCTAGCTGGAGCAGTGCCATGGAGGGATACAAGCTTTTTGGGAAGGACAGGTCGGGGGGAGGGAGAGGTGGAGTTGCCCTTTATGTGAGAGAACAGCTGGACTGCATGGAGGTTTGCCTGGGGAAAGAAGACGAGCCATTTGGGAGCTCACAGGGGTGTGGTGAAGGTGACATTGCAATGGGTGTCTGCTACAGGCTGCCTGATCAGGAAGGACAAATGGATGAGGCTTTCTACAGACAGCTGAAAGGACAAGAAGGAAGGGCATAAACAATCCATGATGACCAACTCCTCACCCAAGAGATGGTGGCAGGTGGGAACGTGAGGTGTGCTAGACCTCGTGCTCTAAAGGGAGAGGCTTGTAGGGGATGGGGAAGTCAAAAGCAGCCCTGGCTGCAAAAAGCATGACACGGGAGAGTTCAGCATCCTCAGTGTAGGCACCACAGCAAAAGGCAAGCTCACAGCCCTGAACTTTGGCCCCCAAATGAAGACAGGCACAAGAATCCTCTTCAGTATTCAAAGATCAGGTCCCTCAGAGTTAAGAGTGTCAACACACCAAAGAGCAGGAAGCCAGGCAAAAATGCCAGGAGGAAAAACAATGAGCTCCTGGCAAAACTCAAACGCAAAAAGGAGGTGGAAGCAAGAACAGGTTCTCTTAAAGGAGCCCAGAAGCACGATCCAAGCATGCAGGTACAGGGTTAAAAAAGCCAAAACTCAGCTGAAACCAAATCTGGCAAGGGATGTTGAAGAAATGGGTCTGTAAATACAGAGAGATAAAAGCAAGACTAAGGAAGATGTGAGCTTGCTACTGAATGAGGCAGGGGCCTTGGTGACACAGCACATAGAACAGATTGAGGGACTGAATTCTTTTCACCTCAGTCTTTACTTGCAAGACTAACCTCTGGGAATCCAGGCAGGAGCCAAGGGGGAGTCCAGAACAAGGAAGACATTCTTGAGAGAAGAAGATCAGGTCAGGCAAACTTAAGCAAACTGGATGCATGGAAATTTGCAGGCCCTGGTGTGATGCAACCAGCAGAGCAGAGGGATGTCATTACAAGGCCACTTTCAATGCACCTTTGAGTGACCATGGGGAAACCAAGCGTCACTCCTGTGCTCCAGAAGAGCCAAGGAAGAGGAACTACAGGCCAGTTAACCTCATGTTGGTTGTGGAGAAGGTGATAGAGCAACTTACCCAAGAAAAAATTTCCAGGCATATGAACACAAAATCTTGGAGAAGTCAGTGTGGATTCACCAAGTCAGTCATACATGACCAACAACAGCCTGACACAACAGAAAGGGCCTGGCAGATCAGGGGAGAACACTATGTAGAGAACTAGGTAGAGTGAGTGTTGTCTACCTAGACTTCAGAGAGGCTTTTAACACTGCCCCTCCAAAGATTGTCATGGAGAAGCTGATGAAATAGGGTCTGGAGGAGCAGTGAGGTGAACTGAAAACTGTCTGAACTGGTGACTGACACTAAGTCCAGCTGGAGGCCAGTAGGAAGCCATGTCACTTCTGGGATTGCTCCTGTTGAACATCTCCAGTAATTATGTGGATGCTGGGGAAGAATGTACCCTCAGCACCTGCTGACCACAAGAAACCAGGAGGAATGGCTGATGTGCCAGGTGATCACGCTGCCATCCAGAGGGACCTCAGCTGGACGGCAAAGTGGGCCAACAGGAGCCTCAGGAAATTCACCTCCCAAGTCCTGCGCCTTAACACTTAAGCTGATTTTAGTTAAACATTAATGAGCAAGTATCAAGACTTACAAGCTAGCTGATGACAGGAGGAAGAAAATCATACTTACATCAAGGTAATCCAAAGCCAGGAAAGTTTCAGGTTCAGCTCGTTCTTGTTTTAGGAACCGAATGCAATCTCGTGCTGTTTTTTCAGTGGCAACAATAATAGCAGTCATGTATTTGCTGAATACCTTGGTAACAGCAAGCTGGTATTTTTTATGAATAGGATGACACAGGTCAAGCAATCTTCCAAACTGAAGATTAAAATACAGAGAAATATTAATATTTCAGCTATCAAAAATGTTTTTGCATCCAAGCTATATTTTACTGCTTCGGTGTTACATATCTACCAGCTGCACTCTCTCACCATAGCAGTGCATCAGAAAAAAACAGAAACCATAGCAGTCATCAACCCAACTTATAAATATGCCTTCAGAATCTGAAAGGGTCTCATTTTTTCTCTAAGGTTACACGTACATATCCATGTTTTACAGACACAATCTCTTTCATACACTTCTAGAAGCAGGACAGAATGACAAAGTTAGCTAAGGATGCTTTTTGGAGAGTGAGAAATTATCTGACACTAAGTAAGACCTTAAAATTACAATAACATCTTAAATAAATAGACCGGTTACCTGCAGAACAGAAGCAAGAGGTACCATTCCAGTTTCAACCCAAAAATTAAGGAGCATGAAAAGAATAAAAACTACTTTTCTTGTACTGCACAGTCCAAATAATCAAGCCTCTTTTGCCACGTGCTGAAATAACACCTCCAGAGAGAAATTAATTACTGTTCTAAGCTGTACATGCTCCCTAAAGATTTTTATTTCTTTTCCATAATTATAGGCAGAGCTGAGCTTCTTCTGAATGATCAAACCTACTGATGCACATACTGAACATTATTGTGAATTCATGCAAAAACAATTTCCCTGCTTCTTGACATGTAGCTACTCATCTCTTCTTGCCTATCTACAGTTTTGTTCGTATCAAATTCAGTACCTGCAGTGCTCACCCACCACTAAAAGCATGTTTTAACAGAACAGGAGCTGTAAGATGGGTGTAAGATGAATATGATGAACATTTAGAAGCTGCCATTTTTTCCCATGAAATCCAGAAGACAAACAATAATATTTCCTTCAGCTCTGCCAGCAGACCAGAGGACAAAACATGTCTTGACCCTTCTATCCTAAACTGTGATTTAGGTTGTGTTCACTCATCTGGAATTCGTACACCTGAGCTCTCAGGAGCAGTTCAGAAACAACTCTGTTGCCTCAGTGTCAGGAAAACTACTGCAGGAACAAGGGTGACTGAAGCAGGCAGCACAGAGCCCTCCTGTAACAGTTTGCGTAATGAATCTGACTTCTCATTTTTGTTAGAAGCCATCCCACCTCTAAGTACTCTTAAATTTGCAGTTCCTTAGGAAAATCACAGAATATTCCTCAACACCAACCTTCCCCAAGCCAGTAAGGCATCACCATCGGATCCAGTTCTTTTCAAACAGGGATATAAAACAAAGAGTGAGCAAAAAGAGATAAGCCAATCAAGTCTTTGATTTTTTTTTTTGCACCACCTTGCTAACTTGGATGAAAAAATTCTGAAGAGCAGCTGAAAAGTAAATTTCTTACTCTCTGGAGAAAACAACAGGATCAGATGCTTTCCATATTCTGAGGAGGTTTTTGCAAAAGATGAAGAAGCAAAAAAACAACTGAAAATGTTTTACTTTTTATGTTCTAAAGGCAACACTGGAAAGCTGAGTAAACATTAAAAACCATTAAAAAACAATACTGCCAGCCTGTACATCTCAAATGACAGTGAATATCAAAAGGGACTGATTACACTGAGTCATACTCAGATGCCAACTATTTAACTGATTATGTTTATTAAAAATTTCTGACTTGAAACAGCTTACAGTGTTAAGAGTACCTTTTTAATGTCACGAAAAAGATGTAAAGATGCGTCATAAACCAGTTAATGTCTGCTGACAATTCAGAATGAATAGACAAAACCCTTAAATGGCACCACTGAGGTGTAATTTAAGGAAAAGATGTAAAATATCGTAATGTATAAGCGAAGACAGACCATTTGATGATATAAAAATTGTCTTTCAGAAGCAGTATTTGTTCCAGAATAAATGGTCTCATGGCTAACCTTCCCATTCATTTGTTCAAATTAACAGTTGAAAAGGAGGAGAGAAAAAAACAAAACCAAATCAGGAAAAAATGAAACAGTTAAACACCACTTAATTACGCAACAGATAAAAATTACTGTTTGATGCAAGCAGTAATCCCCTTATTTTTGGAACCTGTGAAAAATAATGACAGAATATGCTACTACTCTTCCAGTAATATTATTTCATCAAGTACACTCAAGCACGAACAAAATTTAAGAGGATATTCCAGACTGTCCAATTTACTCCAGCTGCTTACTCGGTCTAATGCAGAACTTTTAAGTCTTAACTCTAACATAAAGCATTTAAATGAGGCCATTCCATTACCACAGAATCTGGATAGAGCCTTTTCAGGCTTTCCAGGATCTCTGCCCTCATCTGGGCACGCCTTCCTTCATGGTAATCAATTTTGGCATTCTGCAGTTCACTGACTATTTTGTTCAAGTCTTCGTTCACTTCAGCCATTCGTGCTGTTGCGTTCTCAATTTCCTCAGCCAGCAATTCCTCCTGCCTTTTTTTTTCTGTTAATGATGCACTTTGAACAGAAGCAAAAATAAAAAGCAATTCACAATTTCATATCTACATTTCATATATATACACTTTCAGTATAAATTAGGGTCATTCTGCTGTCACCTAACTTCACAAGGAGTAGGTATCAGGCAGAAGACAAGACTCAAGCTGTGCTAATACACAACAGAAATATTAATGCTTTCTAGGGCAGCACAACTACAAACTCTCCTGTTTCCTTGCTCAGAATTTGTCCAATAATAGCCCCATACCCACAGTAGCATAACTTGTGAGAAATCAGAATTATAGAACCAATTCAAACAAAATATGGATTAGTTATCGTACTTCCTATTTTATTCTGACAGCTAAAATGACTGAAATACTAAGTAAAAGTAGTAAGAGTTAGTAAGAATGCTAGTTCTTATAAAAATTTCAAATCAAGTAATTAGAAGGAAATAGACATCTGCTATGTTTTAAAAATTATTAATACCCAAGGAATCCAGTTAGTTTTTAATTTTTTACACATACGTGCATATTTTAGTATATTCTTCCAGCTTCTCTATGCGTTTCTCATGCTCTTCTACCTGCTCCACTGTCTGTTTTATGCTTTCCTATGCGGTCACAAACAGAATGTGTTAAAAATAAACCAGAGCAAAACAACAGTTTTAGGCTATATAGCTGTACATTCAGAACAAGTACTGAGATAGAGCTTTTCCTCTTTATTGCTGTTTCATGGAGAAGTAACAGCATCTCTTCTGCAACAGTGGGTGCCAAAGCTGCACCAGGATATTATACATCTCTAAACAGAAGAGGTGCTATTCTTGGTCCTGCATCAATAGCTTTTTCCAAAGAACTTGACACAGTTTCCAAACTGACACAAAACATTGTAGTAAAAAACCCTCCTCAATGGTAAAACAAGACTTTTTATTTATTCAAATTTATTAGAAACACTTTAACTGAAGCAAGTGGAGAGGGGAAAAAATACTGCTACCCACACAGTTTATTAAGCCTAAATTTAACTCCTGAACTCCTTGTGACCTTTTAAATAGTTCTAGGGATGGAGAGTTAACCTCTTCTTGCACCCACTACACAATGTTTGCATACTCGTATTTCATGCACTCTTAAATATTCCTTATTCCTTGCTCAACAACACAATGGGACTTGCTCAGTTTAAGAAGCACAAACAATGGAACTTATTTAACTTCTAGATACTAACTACATTTTCCTGGTAACTAGTAATTCAGAA
Organism: Donacobius atricapilla; assembly: GCA_013397315.1. Taxonomy (NCBI): domain Eukaryota; kingdom Metazoa; phylum Chordata; class Aves; order Passeriformes; family Mimidae; genus Donacobius; species Donacobius atricapilla. Next base: position 452,807 of record WBMY01012582.1, read on the forward strand.
AGAAACACTATTCTTTAATTTTATGAAGAAAAAATGGATGTAAGAATATTAGCTTAGCTATTATGGTAAGGATAACTTTATAGCCTCATAAATATGGAGTAAAATATAGACTTTTCCATAGAAGTAAGTTAATATGTTCAAGACCGAGGAGTTTGGAATGCTATCACTCAAAGTCTCATATGCTGCATTTTTAAGCTTTCTGAACACCAGTTTCCCTCAACCTTGACTCTGTAACTAAATGCTGAGAAAATGCATGCTGCCTCTCTAACTTCTTTCTAGTTGACAAAAATGCAAGTTAGCAGAGTTTGGAAAAAAAAAAACCAACCCAAAAAACCCAAAAGACCTAACAGGACAAGGTTTCCAGCAAAACAGAAGTCACTAGCTGAGCTTCTGCCCTTTTTACTTCTATCAGAAGCAAACATCAGGCATAGTAACCAAGCCAGAGTAAAAAATGAACATATTTTATTGTTACATGTTCGGCAACGATAAAAAATACCAGAATCAAAATGACTGCAACTGTATTCACACAAAAAAGCTGCCTCTGAAGTGCAAGAGAAGAGTGGACACCGAGATTTTTGCAGCTACAACACATTCTTACACAGGAGTGACCTTAAAACCATCTCAGCAAAAAGGCAGCTGTGATCAAAATAAAATCCACCTCTGCAGGGCAAGTGTCAAACACATACACCAGGCAGTGGGACACCTCAGAAGACTACACTTACAAAGCCAGAAACTGATGACAGTTAAGCCAATGCCCTGAGTAACTGTAAAATATCAGAGCCAAAGCTTTCAAACCCATATCCTCAGTGTGGGCTCACACAAACAAGTTCTGAACAAGCTTAGAGGCCTTTTTGCTAAACCTGCTGCAGCATGGAAACTGAGTTTACACTTGCAATGCACCTCTTCTGCTGAGGATTTGATTACATCAAAACATTGGGCATGTTTATATAGACAGTTACACCAGAGGGAATGGCAGAGAGACATTTTTCTCCTAAAAATCTAATTCTAGTTTGATAGTTACCTCAATTTCATTTTTCTTCCTGCGATTAAGTTTCAGCCTTTCTTGATCTCCTTTATCCTCCCAACGAAGTTTTTCTAGCTGCTGGGCTAGTGTAGCTACCTTCTTTCTTGCCATTTCCTTTAGCTCTTTGTACCGCTCCAACTGGACAAAAAGAAAAGAAAAAAAAAAAAAACACTCCTTGGAAGGTGAGAAGGCTCATGCTGTTACAGCCTGAAGTAACTTTACATACTTAAACTTTATGGAAACTGCCCAAATCTCCAGAAGAATTCTCTCTTCTAGCTACTGATTGCATTATAACAAGTTGAATTTTTTTAGACTAAGATTCAATCCAAAGCTTACACACAATAGTTTGGGCCTACAGTCTTTTTTTAGCCTTTTTTATCACTCTTATTGTTCAAGGAAGCTTCTAGTGCTTCCTATTCAATCTGAAGGTTAACACTACGGTTTTGCATAGCAAAATTAGTGCAACATTTCCAGCATTCTTATGATATTAAAAAATGTCATACAGTAGGTGAAATATAAATATTTTAAACAAATTTGATAAGTGGTGACTAACTGAAAAAATGCCTCTGAAGTGCAGTGCAGGAAGATGCCCAGCTAAGGTGATAATAACCCTGCAGGCTCTCCATTAATTGATCAGAAACTATTTTAAGGAGGAGACAGTGGGAAAAAAATTATCACACAGTTTTAAAAATATGTGTGGCCATATGGTTGAAAAGACAGCTTCTTTTGAAGTTAATTTACTATCAAGGGATGTAGCCCCTTCCTTGTCAAATGAGCTACCCCAGTTTCAGCCTCAGACTCACGGCTGATGGTGTGGATACTACCAGGTCTGGTTTACTTTCTCCTTTTCATTGGTTTTCCCTAACTGATGAAAAGCCAGTTCTCAAAAATCACTCACCCTCAGACCCTAACAAAAGTTTTCTTCCCTACCCTCCCCACAATGTACCACATGTCTAAAAACAATTTAGAGTTTGGGGTTTTTTTTGAGTTCAAGGGCAAAAAGTTCACTAAAAATCACATGTCATTGATGAAATAACAGTTCCCATGTAATCAGGAGGTTTTTTGACTTCTCTAATAAGTAGTATTTTGGGGCCTCCTAGTTCACCTGACTTTCTTCCAGCTCAATATCTGTTGCTCTCTGCAATCTCTCCTCTTCAGTTTTCTCCTCAAACGCCCTCCATGCCTTCTCAATATCATTCAACTCCATCTGTAGTTCTTCTATGTTCTGCCTTTCCTTATCACAGGATTTCTCCTTTTCCCTTAGAGATTTTTTTGCCATTTCTACTTTCTTGATTTGATAGGATGTGTTTTCCTTTGCTTTTATATAGAGGGGTCTCTGCTGAATCAGTGCCGCTTCCAGAGTTCTAAGAAACAAAACCAGAAACAAACCCCAAACAACCAACCACGACAAGACACAGCCAAAACAAGGAAGCCACAGGAAAAGGGGAGAGAGGAAAGCCAGAACTGACACCCCCTCCCCGCTGCTGACCACACATGCAAACTATCAGTTTTAAACTGTAAGGCTCACACTCAGGGTATACCCACAGAGGGTTGTTTTTTTTTTTTTTTAATTCACTGAAAATAGTAATTTAAGAAGTGAAACATGACCTCCTAAAATTTAATAGCAAACAAATATTTATAGAATGAAATATGTATCGAGGCATGGTACAGGAGGTAAAAACCACTTCTGGATTTTACTTCAGAGAACTGCTAGGAACTGACTTCCAGAGCTCTGGGCTATTACCCAAATTTTTACCAGGAAATGCACACCTGCCAAGCAACTGCCAGTGCAGATAATGCTTTATTCAACTATCACAGAATCTGATTGGAAAACCTACTTCATTTCTTTTTCCATATGCTGTTGGTCCCTGTTTAATATCCCAAATATTTTTTTCTTGGCTTTAAATGAATCTTCTGCTGCGGCGAGAGACTCTTTCTTGATACGAGCCTCCATATTCTTTTCCTCCAAATCGTTTTTCAGAAAGTCAATCTGTCTTTCATTGTGATAAAGCTGAAAAAGCTGCAGCTGTATCCTTTCTTCATCCAGTTCCTTGATTAGCATCTGGTAATGCTCTGCCTACCAACATTAAAATTTAATTTATAGTTCATAAAAGCTATTTTCCATCATTAGCAGTCTAATTTCAAGGCCAAAGTGATGTACAAGTAGCTGTAATTCCAGTAATGGTCACTAATCATAAAACTCAAATATTTAAGTCAACACTTAATTAAATTATACTGGCAAGCCTATACCTTCTTTTATTTAGATTACATGTATTCCTCTATCTTTTCATTATTATATAGTATCCCATACTGAAAAAGACTACTAGACTAAAACAACAGAAGTTTGGGTTTGTTTTGTTGGTTTGTTGTACTTTTCTAAACACTATTGAAGTTCACAAGAGATGCAAAATCGTGCAACTTCCCATGAAAATATGGAATAACTTGAAGTTACCTCCTCTTTTTCTAGCTTTGCTTGTTTGCGTTCTGCTGCCACGCTTTTTTTCTTGTTATAATTAAACTGCGCATCCTCCTCTGCTTGCTGCATTTTTTTCTTCTTTCGTTCATATTCTTCAGCATATTCCCATGAATTACTAATTTGTTCAAAAAGCTGAGTTCTCTCCTTTGGCTTCTTCATTGCAATTGATTCTACTGTTCCCTAAACCAAAATTGAAACAAAATAAATTCTGCAGCACTGTAGATTATTCTGATGCCTCATGAATTTAAGAGCGCATAGTAGAGATTGACCTCTGTATATATTTAAGGTGAACTCAGCTGGTAGAAATGCATCTAAATTCAAACCCAAGGAAAATTTAGTGCCAAAATGAGGATCACCCAGCTGCTCAGGTTTCTAGAAATGTTTCTGTAAAAGGGAAAAATCCATTCTTCCTTAGGAATTTTTGTCAGAAACTCTTAGGAAGACAACTTTGTATTACTCATGAAAAGCTTAAGGCTTTTTAATTCTTCTTTTTTTTTTTTAATTCTTGGAAACTAATACCTGAATAGAATTTTCTACCCCTCAATCGTAACAAAAAAATCCTTTACATTTCCATGCATCTTCACTGACAGGAGTGCTTTAGGATGAAATTACTTTTTCCTAGCACTCCTACAACACATTAAACATTTACACAGACCCATACTTCTTAACATATTGTGAATAACAGAAGCACTCAACTTCTTCCAGATTAGCTTTTTTCTTACTAGTGTGTGCATGTATATACAAACCCCATTAAGTGTATTTTGTAGTCTTGGCAAGGTCAGAAAAAATATATTGCCTTGTAGTTGGCTAAGGGTGCTCTCATTTCTAGACAATACTTAACCTAAGAACCTTTTGTTTTCTTTTGAAAGTACCTTGAATGCTCACCTGAAAAATAAGGCAATTCCTGGCCTTGACAAGAATGCCTATTTTCTCAAGCTCAGACACGTATGCAGATCGGCTGATGGGCCTATCATTGAAAAAATACTCAGAACAACTACCTAAAGGAGGAAAAGGAAGAAAAATTACTGCTGAAAATCGTTGCACCAAAAAAATCCACTGGAAAAGAATTAAACTAGTGGAATAATTTAACTGAGCAATTTTCTCAAAGATGACAATAGGTTTCAATTACTCATTTATTCCTTTCAGTAATTTATTTTTTTCTGTTAGAAAACTCTAGTTTCTAATTTTAGTACTTTCTAAAGGAACAGACATGCTTATGGTGCTCACATCTGCGGCAAGGTGTCAGACCCCATTTCCTACAGCCTACATCATCTACAGAGCCCAAGGAAATACCTAAATATTGAGCAAAGAACATATAATAACTTGTTTAATTGCTTAGCTAATTAACCCAAATATATAGTTTTTTCATTTATATCACTACTAAAATGCTGTGTGAAGGACTATATTAATCTGCCCAATTATGAGTTACATTGGGCACCTGAAATTCCAAGTTGGGTGTTTTTGGTTTTCATTTCTTTATACCTTAGACAATACAAGCAGAATATATACTACCTACCACGGATAACTCTTGAAAATGTTTTTTCTTCCCCATCCTCCTCACAATATATTATCTTCACACTAGCTGTAGAAGAAACAGGTTTTCCAACATGTGCTCCATGAATAAGTTCTTGAATACTTTTAACTCGCAAATTTGATGTCTTTTCACACATCACAAAGCTAACTGCGTCCATTATGTTAGATTTTCCTTAAAAAATTTAAAAAAAAAAGGACATTTTTGACATGACATAAATGGAAGCATTTTATTAAAAATTCAAGAGTCTGGAGAATTGCCAAATTCTTTAAAAATTCTATTTCTAATGATGTACTTTTTATTCTATTAGGAAGAAATTCTTCCTTGTGAGGGTGGAAAGTCCCTGGCGCAGGTTTCCCAAGAAGCTGTGGCTGCCCCATCCCTGGAAGTGCCCAAGGCCAGGCTGGATGGGATAAGTGGAAGGTGTCCCTGCCCACGGCAGGTGGGCTGGAACTAGACGAGGAATGAGGTCCCTTCCTATCTAAACCATTCTGTGATTTTACTGAGGAAAAGCTGTTGCACATAAAAAACATGTTTTTAAGATGTAACACACTGGCAGCAGAATATAAGCCTATCTGTAATAAAAATTATGACAAAACTGATTGATTTTTTCAGCCTTATTGAAGGAGTCTTTTGTTTTTTATGCAGGCTTCTATAGAAGAGAGTGCCACATGACCCTCCTTCCTTGGCAGTGTGTTTCGGGAATGAAGTGAGGGAGGTTTCTTGCATGAGCACTCCATCCCCAACTTTTCCACTGCAACTCCAATCTCCTGAAGAATACTGGCACTTTCCCAGATCCATTCACCACAGCAAAAAAGCTATCTGGTCATAGTCCCTCGATAAAAATCCTCCTGATGGAATCTTCTTTTTATTTTATCCCTTTAGTCTTGAGCACTTCTGCTGACAGCTTAGTTATTTTCAGCCTTCAACCTTGCTATTCCAACAATATTTTAATTTACTCTCAGAAGTATCAGAAAAGGAAAACAGAGAAACAAAAACACTCCATTCAGAGATTACAAAATATTCACACCTTTTTTCCCGGATTCATCTATAAAATGTACTCAAGATTTAACTGAGAGAGCATCTGGAAGAAGTATCATAATTCTGAGACCCTACAATATAGAGCTGTGCAGATAGGATGATAAAGAACATGGTAACAATGCTAAATATATCCAACCTACATTCACAGATCTTACAACAATCAGGTAAGTGAGGAAAACACAGAGTCTAAAAATCTGAATTATAAATTCACCATTAAGAGACTGGGAAAAACTAAAGTGAAATGCTAAACCCGTCCTCGCTGCTCTGCTACGACAGCCCTCACCTCCTGTCGCTTGGGCAGACATAAAATCGCCTTTGTGGCAGGGAGCTTTGTGAAGCAGAGATGAAGCTTTCGGAAGGGTCAGGACAGGTTTGTGAAGCAGAGATGAAGCTTTCGGAAGTCCCAGCACCCGGGGTCCCGGCCCCACGGCAGCCGCCATTTCACGGAGCCGCTCGGCCCAGCCCAGGGGAGCGCAGCAAAAACATACGGGCTCCCATCAAAGAAGCAGATTTCAACCGGTACAACCCCGAGGATTAAAATAAAACCAACTGTGTGCGATCTCTGCAAGCTGGGGTGGCCAAGACAAGCTGTGCTGTTTGCAAACCAGGCTTTCTGCTTAAGCTGGAAAGCACCACGTCAACTCGGAATTAAAATTTCGTCAACCCCCTCTCTCCCCTCAGCCTGCTCCCGCCCTTCCATGCTGGAAAAACCGACGCTTTCAGCTAAGAATTACAGAGCGGGTACTTTCAAGGCTTCATT
>WBMY01012582.1:459935-509394 GCA_013397315.1 Donacobius atricapilla
CATAGGGGTGAGGGCGGGCAGGAAGGGAGGGAAGGCGCCGTGTCCCCCCGCCGCTCCCAGGGGCTGTGGGAACGGCTTAACTTAACGCGGGGAGACCCCCGGTGCGGGGCGGGAAGGGGCGGCTGAGCTGCCCCGGGAGCGCTGCCCCGGTGACCCCTCCGCAGGTGTGTGCGGGACGGGGAGCAGGCGGGAAGGGAGGGCTCAGACGCAACTTTCAGGGTCGCGTTAAAAGTTACTGGCGAAAGGAATCACGGAATATTTAGGGTTGGAAGGGACTTCTGAAGATCATGCACTTCAAGCGCACCCCGGCCAAGGCAGGGTCACCCAGAGCAGGTGACACAGGAACATGTCCAGGTGGGTTTGGAATGTCTTCAGGGGGAGAGACTCTGTGACCTCCCTGGGCAGCTGTTCAGTGCTCTGCTACGCTCGGTGGAAAGAGGTTCTTCCTCTTTTTGAGGCAAAACTTGTGTTTTACTTTATGGCCATTGCTTCTCGTGTGTACCTGTGCCCCGCTGCTCTGGATTCAAGGGCAAGGTGTCATTGCCCCCTAACTGCACAGAGAGATCAAGCCCTGTGTTGTATCTCTGTGTAGGAGAACTTTGAGGGAAGCCAAGAGCTTCCAGAGTCAGCTCATGTAATGTGGCTGAAACACATAGTTGTTTTTTCCCTCTCTGCTCCATGAAACTGCCCTTGTCTGCTTGGACCTCGCTAGAATTGATGCTATGAGAGATTTACTGCTTTAAGTGTCCTGCAATTAGTCCACATTTTGCATCAGACAAAATGGGGCAGATCCATCTTTGTCTGTGTATATGTAATTAATTGTGTGTCTGATTTTTCTTGGCATGGGTGTGTAAATGTGAACACCCTTCAGGCTGGTGGATTTTCTCCAGAGTTTACTATGCAGTTTGCATCCTGAACATCCGGGAATAATGTGCTATACACCTGTTTGACTTCGGGTGCAATAGTATGAACACAAAGAATCTCCCTGTGACATGTCCAAAAGACCCACATTAAGATTTTGTGAGCGTGCACGGAGGGAAGGGCGCTGTGAGGGGATTTCATTGAACTGGTAGAATTGCAACAGATGTCAGTTGGATCCTCTTTTAGGTACAGAAACATGTCTCAGGGGAAAGATATCTTCACCTTGTCTCTGACAGGGTCTTGAATTTATTCATGTCACTCATGCAAGAGTCATTGTAGCTGCAGAGCAATTAGCAGTTACCCCTTAATGAGCACTTAATGACAGGTGTGTCCACCTGGTACAGCATCCGGACACACACCAACAATATACTTAAGTACGCAACAATTCCACTTCCTAAGTGGAAGGAGCTAATAACAATTTTTAGCAGTTGTGGGATGGCTTACGATACTTGAAATTTCTTCATCAGAAGCACATACTTTCTCTATAAACTGTCTTTTCCAGAGCCTTAAAAATGAAGTGCAAACCATATCTTCTCAGTTAATGAAATAGCTGTCAACAGCATATCCTGATGCATTTTATTGAGCCATTCTGGAGTACACTATCCAGTGGTTTTACCCAAATACTTCTGTAGAATTGACTAGTTTTGTAGAACTGACTCGGGCAGGTTTTGGTCTGTTTACACTAGACAAACATCTAAAACGAAGGAGAGCTCATCTGGGGAGTTTTGATTAACAGTTTATTTTGATTTAACATCAGGCAATGTACCTGAGCAATGATGCTGACAGAAGGGACTGTTCTTAGGCTTTGGAGTTAGGCCAGATCTGAACCATAAAGAGCCAGAAAATCCATACAGAGATATTCCATATCAGTATTGCTGTTTGGTGTTAAGATTCTTTCTTCTGTTCTCTGACCAGTTTACCTGAGTGGCAGTTGTGGAGAAAATTCAAAAATCAAGACAAATTTGACTTAGAAACCAGAAATCCTAAAGCAGGGTTTGAATATTTTAAAAACATGGAGGTACTATACTGGAAAGTGAAATGGAAACCCAGGTTTTACATTTTTTGTTCTTTGATTATTACTAGTTTTATTATTACTTTGACTTCTGTATCTGTTTTGTCATCTGAGTAATGGAAACATAAGATAATGCTCTCTTCTCTTACAGATTGAAGAATTTATCCTCAATAAATCACTGATTTTTCTAAAGAGTTCAGATGAGTAATCCAAATGAAAAATTACTTTCAATTTACATGTAAACTTTATACATAAATAGAACTAGTTTAGAAATTAGCTGCCTCAAACTGTTCACAGATTTCTTAAACGCTTAAAAGTGAAACCTGTAGTTTCATGTGGCTGGGAACGTCTGTTTTAGGAATGTTTTTGTGTCGAGTGAAAGTGTTTTGAAGAGGACAGAGCCAATACTGTAACACAAGTCGATACACTGACCTACCTCTATTATTGCCAGAAAACTAAGAACTTGTATTGAATTTCTTTTAACGGTATTTCCTGTAGTTGTATTGTTAGCTTGGCTTTGCCAGTGAGACCTCTGAAAGAGTTCATATTTAGTGTCCACAGCACCATTGTTTTTAGAGGATAGAATTCTTGATGGTTTCACCCTTGCTTACAAACGTACCTCTTTGCCTGATTGCTATTGTCAGTTGTCCTTTACAGCACTTGCCATGTGTGTTTTCAGCCATGATCTGTTTCTGTCTTCATCTGAATAGGTTTTAGACAAAGACTATTAAAATTGTTTACCAGATTCTTGAAGATTCATCATTGTATTTTTGACAGAATTTTTAAAGACGTTAAGTGACTTGACAGTAAAAAAAAACAAGTAAAATCCATGTTTCTGCCTATTAATTTGCCACCAACAAAAGTGGGCCCACATTTATTTGCCTTAAATGGTGGTGTCTGCTCCCATTGATGGTGTGACCTATATTATCCTTTGCTCAGGTCCCACTCACCATGGAGGAGGATGTTCTGTACCATATCTGTCAGCTCATCACAGATCATGTACCCTGTCGAGCATTTTGGCAAGTGAATCTCTCTGATAAGACTGGAAATGTTTCCATTCCATTCTTATAGTGAACCTTCTGTATTTTTTCAAATATGAACTATTACAACTTCCTGTCATCTTTACTGTGAAAATACTTACCTGTTTTATAAATGAAAGCAGAACAATAAAATAAAATTGCTAGCTGTAATGGGGAAAAAACATTCTGTGTAATGCAGCTGAAAATATTTATAGCTCTGTGTATCATGTAAATGTGGTGTTGTCATCTGATCAGGTACAAGAGCATAGCTATCCTTATTAAAGCAAACAAACAAGAATATTTCTGTTTCTGGATTTAGTTTTACCTACATTAGTAATGTGTATATATTCTGTTGCTAAGGGAATTATATCTGTCTTGTACAACTGTGAGTCAATGTAGCTTCGCCATACCTGTTTTCATTGTTCAAACACAGTATCTCCTAAAAAGCTGCTTTTTTTTTCATTTTGATAGATCGATAAAGATGCATTGGATGCGCAGGTCAAGGAGAGGAAAATGCAAGAAGCAGCTGAGAAAGCACAACATGAAAGATTCGGTATATTCCTAGATACTGTGATATTTCTGTGAATAGTTAAATGTTTTAATCTGTTTCCTGCTTTCTTTTATCCCTTAATATATTCTGTAAATTCAGTCATCCAATCGATGTCCTATTTATGTTCATACATCTGCACTGGCACAGTATGTGTTCTCCTTACTATCTGAAGATTTATATTGGCATGATTAAACTGGGATACATTTTCAGTGTTTTCTTTTGAAAGGTATGAATAGTTTTATTTTTATTTAAAATGAATAGCTTTATTTTAGTTGCTTTCTTGTAGAGTGAGCTAATCTTCTGTCCAGCCATTCTTCCATAGAATATGTAGATTCTGTGGAATCCTCTCTAGATTATTATTGCTGGAAGCATGAGTCATGTACAGTAATGTGATAAGAGGAGCCATTGCTGAGTCAGAACTCACAGCCACACAAATATTTCTTGCTGTGCCCTGACCCTTTGTGGTCTTCTGTGCTTGGCATGCTTTCTTTGCGATCAGATGAAAAGGTCCCACAGCCTGAGCTCTCTGTGTGCCTCAAGAGGAGCTAAAATGGAGCTGCCAACTTCCATGCTGTGCTTCTACTACAGCTGTTTGTGATTTTCCTGGCTGGAAAATACACCTCTCAGGGTCTGACTCTTGGGAAACTACCAGCAGCAGTGTAGACTCTGGCAAAAGAGGAAATTATCTTTTCTAGCAAATTATTTTAAATAACTAAAATGGCTGGTTGGGTGGGAGTTGGTTTGTTTTTTTTTTTTTTTTCCCTTAAAAATGCTGTAATTTATTTAGTTTCAATTAAATGAGCAGGAGCTCTGTTCAAAACTTAATGCCAGCCCATGACTTTATTGGTATGGTTAGAAAAATCATGGGAACTGCGAAAGAGCTACCTATATTCCTTTCAATTGCAGCCCAATTTTGGTTTGCCTTCTGACAAGCAGCAATGTATTTCAGCTGTAGCTGTGAACAACCAGTAAATGGAAACAACTGGTTTACTGTACATTTCTTGTGTTCCTTCAGGTTTTCACCAAATGAAACCTCATAGTGCTAGTACTTATTATTGTATTTGTTTCACATGCATATATTTCATTGTAACATTAATACAATAATTTATACCTAAAAAGCTGAAAATATTTTTTTAGCAAGCATTACTAATATTAGAGTATTTGCTGGGCTGATACTTATGGATCAAGGCATAACAGTTTGAAGAATTATATTCTGTTTATTCATCTTGAAAATTTTATTTTCACCTTATGTGTGCACTCCAATGACTCGTGCACCTCTTGGAGTTGTGGTTTCATTGTGTTCATTTTTGTCTAGCTCATGACATGAAGAAAAATGACAAGCTCATGTGTCTGCTAGAAGAACGACAGAAAAAGGAAATCAAAGACATGAATAAAGCTCTCAATGAATTTCAGAAGAATTTTCAGAGGCCGGAAACAAGACGTGAATTTGACCTGAATGATCCACAAGCTCTAAAGAAAGACAGACCTGCTCGAGTTTCAGACGATGATCCTCGATGTACCATATCTGGCATGCAGAAGTTTATGGGTGAAGACTTAAACTATGATCAGAGGATGAAGTTTCAAAAGGAGCAATTAAGGGAGTGGTTTCTTCAGCAACAGAAAGAGTGGAAAAATGCCTTAGCTGACCAAAAATTGGCAGGTAACAAGACAGATAATGTTGTTTTAATCTTCTTTTTCTAAAGTTGTGATGTATCTGATGAAAATATGGCATACTGTATTGTATATTTAACTTACAGAAATACTAGAGCAGTTTTTACTTTATAAGCTCTAATGTATTCTCTGTTTCTCTTAGGAAATCTCTATTTCATAACAGGTAATATCACCCAGGTTTCATTTCTGGTTTATGCCTCCAGTTGATATACTTACTTCATCAGGCCAAACTGTCCAATCTGTACTGTCCTAGAACAGAAAACATAATACTGATTTTTCTCTCCCAGCTTGTCATGAAACAGTATTTTCTGCAGTACTTAACATACTTCTTTCATTTTAACACTAACTGTTTTGACCAGACAGGTGACATATGAAACTGATTCATGAAGATGGACAGCTTTGATGGTAGGATTTGGAAATAGTTATCCAGCCTACTGTATCTGTAGCTCTCCTCTGCCTCTTCTCCTGGTTAACTCATATGGCACATCATGTCCATGAATATTGACTAAGTTTCATTTGAATCTAATTTAGATGATCTTTATGACAAGTTTAGGATTGAACTTGACCGAAAGATTATGGAAGAACAAAGAAAAGAAGAGGAAAGCAGGCGTAATGTTTGTGCCGCTACTAAAACTTTCAATAGAATCCAGGTAAATTAACGTTAAGTTGGTTTGTTTGTTTTTTTAGAGACAGAGAAGGAAAATAAGATGCACAAAATCAGAATGAGTAGTGATGTTTTCACTGGGGTTTCTTAGCAGCTGACTTCCAATGTTGTTTCAGCTTAGAACAAGATAAATTTCATGCACTTCACAAAATGAACAAAGGATCCAAGGATCTCGATGTCCTCTATCTAGTTATCCTCTGCCAAAACTGTCCCTCCTGTTTCTCAGCTTGCTGACTGGTGGGCAGAAAGAGCTCCCTGGTGATCTGGGGGCTTTGAGCTGGTAAACTGGGGAACAGCAATAGCCTCCCATGCTTCTTTCTGGGTTTATATCAGTCCTCCCATACTCTCATTGTGTCTGTCTGCTTGTCTTTGCACTTGTGTGGGAACATTTCTTGCAGTTGTTTGTCCTTATTGTTTATTTTAACTCCCCACAACCACTGATTTTGGCACTTTGGCTGCTTCATGGGTATTTGTGTATCATGTCTCTTGGTTGTTTACTGACCTTGCCTTGGAACCTGTCTTAGTACCATTATCTGTCATGCTCTAGAGGGTTTTTTCCTCTTCAGCTTCTACATACAACTCCAAGGGCCACATGGTTGCTACTAGCATGGTTAAACCATATTTGTTGTGACTTAGCTTTAAGTGTATTTAGTCACATCAAAATAAACCACATTAGAATTACCTACATTAAGTATGGTACCTTTTGGTTTAAAAAAGCTGTATAAGCATGCAAGTCTTCAATGTTGCTTGAGCCTTTTGGGGGGCATTTGTCATATAATTTTGTTTATAGGCAGCCCAAGTTGATTGGAAATCAAAATCTAAAAGTACAGGAGCAAGCTGTGCCCATGTGCTGGAAGCCAAGCCAGAGGTGAAGACCAGCCTGGCTAAACAAACAGCTTTGGTTGGAACTCAGGGAGAAAAAGAGGGTTTATTACCTTTGGGAGGAGGGACAGGCAGCTCAGGAGGACTGCAGTAATGTTGTGAGGTCATGCAGGGAGAAAATTAGAAGGGACCAAAGCCCAGCTAGAACTTAATCTGGCTACTGCTGCCAAAGACAATGAAAAATGTTTCTAAAAGTACATCAGCAGCAAAGAAAGGCAAGGAGAATCTCTGTCCTTTGTTTGGGGCTAAACATAGTGATAGAGCATAAGGAAAAGACTGATAATATCCTCTCTGCTTTGGTCTTCAGCCCCCTGAGCTGGAAGGCAGGGACAGGGACCAGAATGAAGCTCCCATATTCCAGGAGGGAATGGTCAGAGAACTTCTATGCAACTTAGACCCACAAAAGTCCATGGGGCCAGATGGGATCCCCCCAAGGGCTCTGAGTTAGCTGGTGGCAGTGCTCATGGAGCCACTTTCCATCACTTCCCAGCAGCGCTGGCTCACCGGGGGCGTCCCAGGTGAAGGAAGTTGGCCAGTGTGACACTGCTGTAAGAGGGGCTGGAAGGAGGATGCAGGGAGCTACGGGCCTGTCAGCCTGACCTCAGTGCCAGGAAAGGGCAGGGAGCAGATCCTCTGGAGTGCCACCATGCAGCACATGCAGGACAGCCAGGGCATCAGCCCAGCCAGCCAGGGTTTCTGACAGGCAGGTCCTGCTTGGCCCACCTGATCTCCTAGGACAGAGCGACCCCTCAGTGGATGTGTCCACCTGGAATTTAGAAAGCCTTTGACACTGTTTCCCACAGCATTTTCCTCATGGCTTGGGCAGGGGCACTCACTGTTCACGGGGTGAAAGACTGGCTGAACATCTGGGCCCAGAGAGTGGTGGGGAATGGAACTACATCCAGCTGGGGCCAGGCACCAGTGGTGTTCCCAAGGCTCAGAACTGGGAGCAGCTTTTAACACCTTCAGCAATGACCTGGACAAGGGGATCGAGTCACTTTGTAGATGGCACCAAGTCTTCTGGAAGGTAGGAAGGTTCTGCAGAGGGATCTGGACAGGCTGGAATAATGGGCCCAGGCCTGTGGTCTGATTTTCAACAAGGCCAAGTTGTGGATTTTGCACTTGGGTCACAAGAACCCCCTACAGCTCAAGATGGGGACAGTGGCTGGGGAGTGCCTGGCAGGAAAGGCCCTGGGGTGCTGGTGACAGTGGCTGAACATGAGCCAGCTGTGCCCAGGTAGGCAAGAGGCCAGTGGCACCTCACCTGGATCAGAATTAGTGAAGCCAATAGCATTTGACTGGACAAGATAAATCTGATGTGTTTTCAGAGTTTAAAATCTTTCTTGTTGCTAATGATGGCATAGCAGTGTGACATGTATGGCTATGCATAGGGCTGTGATTTCCTCCAGTAAGATTCTCGAGCAGCTTGGAAATTTTATGCTCTCCCTCTTAAAGAGAAATCTGAGTTACAATGTTGAAGTGCCTTGTTTTGATCTGTTGCTAAATCACAGGGGAGCGACATTAAGAAAGTGATCTAAATAATAATTGCACATTTTTAGCTTCAAAGGCAACAATTATGTGAAATCCATTCAAAATTATTTTCTGTTAAATGTGATTGAGTCTGGATCTTTTTCCAAGCTACAAATAATTGCTTGATTGATAAGTATTAATAAGAGAAAAGTACATACCAAGATGTTCTGGTTCAATGTTCCAAAAATATTGGATGACTGAATATCTTTGGACGTTTGGGTCTTAAAAGTTGTCATGTCATAGTTCTTTCAAGTAGTTATTGACTCTTCTTGAGGAAAAAAAAACAATTCAGAGAAATACATTTTGAATTTTAGAAATTTCCTTGACCTTCTGGTAAAAGTCATACTCACTAACATCAGAGATGGAAAAGTGGCCTTTAATTCCTACTGTATTAGTCCATGTTATGATGACAATGGTTCCTAGATCTGAAGCTGATATTTGTCACATGAAACTTGATTTGCTTGAGGTTTTCCATTTGTGTAAAAGTAGGCATTTATTTTTTTGCTCTATAGTTTACGTTCCAGTAGACATTTCTAAATACGAGGTTTTCGGCATTGTCTGAGTTGAATTGTGGCTTAGCTAATGTATTATTTAAAAAACTAATTTATCTTTTATTACTTTCTTTGCACATCAAATAATTCTGTTATTTTAATGGAAACCACAAGGCTGTTTTCAGCCAAGGAATTTATTAATCTAGGATATGGTACTTAGTTACTGTTTCTTCTGCCCCATCAATGACAGGTGTTTTTGCATGTTTGCTTGGAACAAACAGAAGTCACTCTCTGGCAGTCTCCTGGCCTGATGTTTGGGACAACCACTATTATCCAGACTTGAAGTCTATAATTACAAATGTAGGGATAATTCCAGTTTAGCAGTCTCTTCTGGTGGCATAGATCACTTGCTTGCTCAGTTACAATTCTTTTCCGTGACATGTGCAGCGGAACAAGTTCTCACACGTGTCTCCAGTCAGGTCATTCTCAGTTATTTATATCTTCTAGTTATTCTGCCTGCTCATGTTCCACTTTAACTTATGTGGTACAGAAGACTTCACCTGCTCTGACTTTCTTAATGGAAACCCCTTCAATTTTCATTTGTCCTCATCTACTTTGCCAATGTGTATGTGCCAACCAGTGAACTACTGATCAGCAAGGAAACTACGAGCTGTTCTACCTAAATGAATATTTTCAAGGCAGTGATATTTTTTAACAGCACATCTTGGTCAAAGTGGAGACAGAATTACCCACTGATCTGTTGTAGTCAAGATAGATGTGTAAAGAGAGACAGGTCTGGTAGCCTGTGCTCTGTGTTCCCTAGCAAGCAGGAGGTTTCCTGTCCTCCGTCCAGTGGAAGCTGGAACAAGGAATTGCTCCAGATAGTTTAGTTTATGCATTACAGAAGAATGAGACAGCATTAGAAATGAAAAATGCATGGCATTATCATTCTACTTCAAATTAGTTTACTTAGTCTAATTCTTCTTTGAAAGGTAATTATGTTCAGTATGATCATTGTATTTTGTTTCTGGGGTATTGTAAAGGGAAGATTTTCTTTGACTATGAGAGTGTGCCTTGTAGTGAACATTAGAACAGTGATTTCCATAGAAAATGTATACTGTGATCTCCAGTTCCAGTATTTCAGATACATTCATGTAATATGATTCAAGTTTGCATTTTGTATCAGCAAACAGAATCAAGGCTGCATCTTCAGACTTCAATTGGACATCTCCCATCTGTCTGTTTTGAGGGTTTATCCCTGCCCTTCACCTAGATTCAGTATGTAACATATAAATCAAGGCTAGCAATTGAAGATTGTAAATTTTTATTGTATATTTCTTCCCTATTGTGTCTGTCTTCCAAATATGTACTGGTTATTTACTTGGAGATAAATGTGGAATTATTTTTTATTTGATTCTGTGTTTTCTTATAAAACAAAGTTATTTTTCCCCAATTTACTGCTGTTTGTGATATGACAACATTAAAGAACTGTTTGATATTAGGCTTTTGATCTTGGCCAATAAGACAATGATGACAGTGTTTGTATGTGATGTTTTTGACAACTGTATGCAGATTGGAAAGATATCTGTTATGACGTGTTACCAGTTTTTCATCCCTTAGTTCATATTTGTCTTGGAAAAAAACATCACTCCTCTCTTTCCATTGAGTTTAGGTTGCTGAACTAGATCATAAAAATGAATTGGAAAAGGCTCAAAAAATAAAAGATGACATGGAGGAAATTACCTGCCTCCTTCGAGGAGACTTCCTTTCTGAAAACCCTGACCAAGCAATCGGTCCCTGGAGTAAACATCCTGTCCTGGTGGATCGATGGAAGGGAATGAATCAGGAGCAGCGGATGGCCATTCGCCAATTTCAAAAGGAACAAGCTCTGGAGAAACAGGTATTTAAGCTCACGTGTTTTCATGCATTTTCTGCTTTCTTGGGAGTAATAAAACTATAGACTACTAATGTTTGTAGAAGAAAAATACCACTGTTTGCCCCTGACGTGCCAATGTGAGACTGTGTTTTGCATTGATCTGCGTTTTACCCAAACTTGAATCAGTCTAACTGAGCACAGTTCCTCTGAAGCACCTGGGAGATGCCATGGAGTAGGCTGGAGCCCTGGAGCTGGACTGGGAGGATGGTTGCTGAGGAGCCCAGGGCCAAGAGGAGCTTAGGGCATGGCCCATGACGGTCCAGCTGAGCAGCAAAGTCCTGCCCAGCCTGAGACCCAGGCTTCATGGTGCAGTTCAGGACCATGAACTGAGAGTGCCTAAGCTGCCTGCAAGGACTGAGCTGCTCCACAGAGGAAGAAGATCTGGGAGCTGAAGGTGAAAGCAGGGCAGGCCGAAGCAGTATTCTCATGCTCAGGGGTACCCAAGCAAGGCAAATGGAGCAGGTCCAGTGACCTTGCTTGTCGTTGTTTGACACACAAACACACACACTCACTCACTCACTTTGGTGAGAAGGCACGAACTATTTATTACGAAGATCTGACTCCATTTTATAGTATTTCTACAAAGGCCAAGGACTGGGGGAGAAGGTTGACACCTCTCCCCATCCCATTGGTCAAGACAACTGTCCATCAGCTGTCCATATCTCTAAAACAAAAAAATGTAAACTACCTCAGCTAAGGAAAACATTGCATCTATTTATAACACCCGTATGTGAGAGACAGCCTGAACTATGAAAACTGTGAGACACAAGAGAAGGCTGAAAAATTAGGGTGACACTTGCTCGTACATTTTTCAGAGGCCTAAAAGTTCATGAGTGTAAGAATGGAGTAAGAATGAGATACATAAGAATATAAGATGGAGTTTCATCTCTACCATCCCACATGCTGTAAAATAGAATTTCAGTGGTAATAGCTGCTGCTCTAGAGGTGTATAGAAGCAGGCAGTCAAAATGAAGATGTCTAGTCTCCTATGAAGTAAAGATTATCCAGGCCTAGATATTGTGAAGTAGGAAGAGATTTGCCTCCCTCAGTGCAGAGGCATTTATGACAGCTAAGGAATAGTGTTTGCTTTTATCTTTTAGTCCTAACAATACTGTAGGCTATACTATATCTTACCTAGTATTGTTATTGAAGCTGAAGGTAGAATTGTCATTTTCCTGCCTCTCCTGTTGCTCTGAAATGAACCCATTCAAGTCATTAAGCTGGCTGAAAATGAGCACAGCTAAGGAAAGTAAGTTTTTTGCAGGCCTGATTTTTTGATTCTGTTCAATGGGATATCAGACAAGAAGTGAGGCAGAGGAAAAATCCAGTTTCAGTTTACTCATGTGGTGCTTGTGGCTCCCTTATTATACCAAATTAGCTGTATTATAAGCCATACTGATGTCTATGTACTTCTTGTCTCAAGAAGTTTCAACTCTTGCTAACAAGAATAATAATAATAAAAGAATCTGTCTTGCTGCTCTGGGTTTTTACAGAGAGAAAAGAATAGCTCTTTCATTAGCCATATCTTGCTTCTGCCTGGTTTAGAAATCCTTGCTCCCTTTTCCCCATTTCAAATGTGTCTTGGTTAGAAAAGACAGGTGTCTGCTAGGGAGGGCAGGACCTCCCTTTTGAATGGAGAATTCAAACCCCCTCCCTCCGAATTATTATAACTTTGATATTAAGTCGGCTCTCAGGCAAAGGTATGGGGATAGGAATAACAGCTCTTTACTAGTATGTACAACAAGGCAAACAAAGAACAACAACTACACATTAATGATAAACAAAACCCAGAACCTCGAGGGGGCTTTTGTTTCACAAAGCCCAAGGCAGTCTGGTCTCAGTGCAGGGCTCCGAGAGCACCAAGCTGGAACGGTGGAGAATCCCGGGCTGGTGGGTGGGATGTACCAGAAGCTCCGCGGTGGTAGCTGGAACTGCAGGGATGTCCTGGCAGGGCCGGGCAGTGCGGGGATACAGCGTATCCAAAGCGGTGCCAAATAAAAGCATGGAGATGGGACCCGGCCGGTCCAGCTCCTGCAGGGCAGGAGGAGAGTGCAGAGTTCCTGGGCACACGAGGAGATGATGGTAGATTTCCTCAGGAACAGACCCGGTGATGGCAGTGAAAAACTCCTCCTGCAGCAAGAGCGGCCTGAGTCATCTCTCTCCTATGCTGAGNGCAAGAGAGCGAAGCTGCCTCCACCCCTGCCCTTCGCCTGCCCAAAACCTCGCAATATCCCTTCTTTCCCTCGAGAGAAAAAACTCTCAAGAGACCACAAAAGGGTGTAGCCTCAGTGCTACACTTTCCTTTAGCCACTTGTATTGTTTTGGTCAAGCACCCATAAGCACCCAGTAATTAGTCTCCTAGCAACTTTATGGGAAAAAATTCTATAAGGAAAAGAACTAAATCTAACCCCCAACAAAATGCTGCCCCTAGTGTTCAATAAAGGCAAGCGAGTTTGTTTGGATGAACTTACCCATGGGACTTTATGTACACAGTACATAATGTACATACATACACGGTACTTTATGTACTTTATCTTTGAAAGAGGAAATGAAGCATTTTCTCACTCCTGTAGAGAATAAGGGAGCAGGAGCGCCGAAGAGATGCTGAGTGGGACAGGCAACGTCTGCAGGCTGCAAGAGTCCAGCTGCTCTTGGAGCGGCAGCAGCAGCGGCGGAATCGGGTACAGCGCCAAGATTTAGATGTCAGGAATGCAGAGCTCTCTCAGGAACAAAAAGCAAAGTAAGTACCAAACCAGCATTGTTCCAATAATAAAACCCCTTTATCATTATTAGCCCAGTAGCTTGGCTTTTAAACAGCTTTTTTACTTGTTCTGTTTGTAACTTTTTAATACACTCGTTACAAGTTCACGCCTTTAAAAAAAATCAACAATTCATCTGAAGTGTGTTTTCTAGTATTATTTAATCATTTTTCAAAGAGTAGGTTTTGAGTGTTACTGACTGAGATGAATGAATTAGGATCTGGAATGCTTAAAAGCATCCCACTGACAACAGATTGTCTATATAGATGGCAAAATAGAGAATAAATGTAATTAGCTATGCAGGAAATTATATTATCAGGTGAAAACCAGTACATGTTTCTCTAATTTATCTGTTTTCTGAAACAAAAAACGGGTGAACTGCCAGCAGAGCTGCCAGTTTCTGATAGCTCAGGGGTAAGCTAGCAACACAAACAGCATCTCCATTATGTGTGACAGAACTAGGTTATTCTTTAACTATCCACTGGATGTCTTGATGGGCAGTTCTTATGTCTGTTTTATGGAAAAGGAGGAAGATCATACGTGCAGGAAAAGAAAAGCAAACACAGTGATTTGGTGTTCTATTTTTTCAGTTCCTTTTTTTTTCTTTTTTTTTTTTTTCTTTTTTTTTTTGGTGGGGGTATATAAATACAGAAGCACAGAATAGTCAGAGTTGGATGGGACCTAGAAGGGTCCCCAAGTCCAGCTCTTAAACAGATGGCCCATATGGGGATTCATCCCGTGACCTTGGCATTATTAGCACCATGCTCTGACCAACTTAGCCAGTCTCAGGTTCATACATACCTTTTGCAAATGAATTTCCAGCACAAGATGCCTTCTTACTGTGAAAACCAAAGTTTGGAATTGTGTTAATTCAGGCTTTTTTACTGTTGAGATTTTTGGAGGGCTATATCAGGAAGAAGAAACCTAAGTTTGCTATATTGCATGTATTTTGCAGAACAAGTTCTAGTTACATTAAATTCCATTTCTAAGAATTTATGAACATTTATGGCAGTTAATGCATTACGTCCTTTTTAGGTTTCTCAGGCAACTTCTGTATAATAGCAAGAAAACATTTACTAATGGCTTTAAAAATTTTTATTTATTTCTAGGAACATTTATCTTAAAGAGGAAGAGTATTCAAATATTCCAACAGAAGAGTTTTATGCACAGTTTAATACAACAACTCGGTGACAATCTGGATAAATCCATCTGAATTATACAGAAGTATGCAGACACATTAAAATTTTCAGTTGAGCAATCCCATGTTGTATTGCTTTTATCTGTTCCCTGCTCTGTCCAAACACTGGACTCAAAGTAAACTAAAGGACAGTCTTCTGTGTCAGATCTGTTACAAGAAAAGGAAAACATTGTAATAATTTTTAAACATGATTGTTGTTCTGAAAGGACTCGTAGATTCAGTAGTAGGTTGTTGGACTCTTATGTCTCAGGCTTAGCTGTAATATTTACATTATTCATGCCTATAGGAATCAATTTCTGGAAAGAAATCTGAATTTAAACTACAGTGCTGCTTTATGCAACTTGGCCAGAGGGGAATGCTGCCTCCCGTAGCCCACAAGTGATGCCCTTCTCTGGGAGGGAAGAAAGATGACCCAGGCAGAAAATTTTGGGTTGGTTTGTTTGTGGTTTGGTTTTGGGTTTTTTGTTTTGGATTTTCTTAAAGCACAAACACCAGCCAGACACAAAGGCAAGAAGAAAAGGAAGAAGTGGTCAAGTTGGTCAGAAATGTTGCTTTTCTTTAGTGAACAGTGGGAATAAGGAGATAAGAGTTCAATAGTCATCGAGGTGATTAGTGCACCGAGGCATGGCGCTGAAACAGAATGTGTGTTAGTGTGGAAAACCAGGGGGGAAAGTATTCCTTCCTACATCCTCACACTTGGGAAATAATGGAGGAGGTTTCAGGTAATGAGCTGCTGAAGGAGAGCAAGGACAATCCACAGGTGTGACGGAAGAGGGGTGAAAAAGCAGGTGTGCAGCAAACAAAGTCAAGGAGAAACATCTCAGCTTGTGCAGGGTGATTCAGGGGAGCTGTGTACTGCCTATCTTCATGGGCTTAGCAGTTAGAGCCAGTCACTGATGTCTGAAACATGGGCGAGCACAGCACAGAGGAAGAAAATACCGAGAAGCGATGTGGGAAGCTGACTGCCTAAGGACAATGGATGGTGGAGCTAACAAAGAAATGAAATCCAGAAGAAAAAGAGCTGACATGGAAAGGACTGCAAAAAGGGTTAGATGACCAACCCTAGGAGCCAGAAGATCTGAAAGAGGAGAAAAAATGAGAGTCAGATGAGGGATTCAGCTAAGAATCCAAGGCCTCTAATATTGTGAACCTTTAATAAAAATAGAGCACATTTATGAGAATTGATCTCGAACTGTAACTTGCCAGCATATGGGGCATGAATTTGAGGTGAAAACATCCTGATGATATTGGCTTGGAGTCCACTGATTGTTCTTTGTCTCAGCCATAATGGTAATGTTGAATGAACTTTGTGGTGAAACAGGCTGAAGATGTTTCCACCAAGCAAAAGAGGAAAGATGCTTAAAAAAAAAAAAGGGCTGAAGTAAACTTGAATGAGTTATTCTTATCTCTTTGAAAATAATGAAGAATGCATGGTTCTTAAGATATTAGCAGGAAGCTTTTAAGATGTCTGAAGGAAGCATTTCTTGAAGGGGACTGTTCAAACGGGTCTGTTTGCTCAGCTGAATTAGTGCCCTGTAGGATCACACTGATAAAATCTTGCTGCCTGATTCAAAACGCTGATTAAAGAGGAGTTTGGAAAAGAGCCATCATGTTAATGCCTTTAGATAGAGAGGTGAAAGAAAATCAAGAACATTCAAAGGGTTAAAGAAGTGCCTTTCAACATGATTATCTTGAGTGAAAAGATATGTCCCAATTTTAGTACATTGATACAATTGGGATTAATTGTAGTATAGATAAAAGCTAAGGAGAAAACCAGTGTGGTTGAAATTACAGGAACTGAGGAAAGTTGGAAAATGAAGTTGAGAGGGGATCACATTTGCACTGTTAATAATGAGCTGGCCTCCAGAGAGGTAAGAAGGAATGATATTCAAGAGATTCCAGTGGGATAGTATTTGGAGATCCATTTGTCAGACTTAGATTCCCATACGGCTGGATCTCTTTGGGGTATTATCTAATACTCTATTAAATTGACAACCTCAGGAGTGCAGGTATGTGTCTTAGAATAGACAGGCCATCAAATGTGATGGGTGGATTAATATGCCTTCTCTAGTGTTCTCACATTACTAAAGTTGGGTTTGATCTGTGTTGAATATCTCAGTCTCTGACTTCTTTTTTTACGTAGAATTCTAGTTACCTGATAGAAAAAATGAATAAAGAATATGCTGAAAAGTTCATGAAGCTGTCTTCATTTGTCCAACTCGTGTGACTAGATGCTTGCAGACTTTACAACAGCTCTGCACTTTATCTAAATGATGCTGGACCTGATCAGATGATGTTTGCATTTCCTTCAGGAAGGATTGATTATGTGTTGAAAGCCATTTGCATTACCTGTTTGTCTGCTTGGAAACATTTTATATGAAGTCAGAGAAGGATATGAAGTCAGTTGTACTCTGAACAAGCCTTTAGATGGAAATTCAAGTAAGACTAACAGTTCAATAATTGGGTAGGATCAGGCATCACTGAATTATCTAGAAAACTTTGAGCATCATCAATTATATTTGCAAAAACAGCCACATTCCATTCTACCTGTCGAATAGAATATAAATACTAGAGTATAAAAACCGAAATTTAATTTGGGTGTTAAAAAAGAAGCACAATCAAGCTGTACATAACATACCTAATGTAAAGGGGAAAAGGTCTGATTCACTGTTACTGATATTTTATACTAACTTCTATCTTGCACTGAAACAAGCCATATTTTCAGTAGGTTTTGTCACCTGAGCAGGTGATAATAAAGAATTGAAGTGCAGGAACTCCTCAAGCCTGTATGGCTTTGTAACAAACAAGCTGTCAGTGGTACCTTCGCCTTTTGAAGAATCACTCTCTTAACTTTTACTGAGTTTTTGTTGAGTTTTGAAATAAGTAGAGAAGATTGATTAAAAAGAGCCTTAGCTGATTGTAGGTGCTGTTTGAAAATGTTGGTTTCCATTACTGAGGTAATCTATTTTTTGTGATATTTGTAGATATTTCTATTAAATACAGCAGTGAAAAGGACAGTGTCTTCTGTGTGGTGATACGATCAGCTAACTGGAATGAGTACAAATCTCAGCTGCTGGGAGTAGAGGGATAGCAACCATCTCTTGTGAAAAAAACTTACATATATTTTCCATTTCTTAAGAAAGACTTTTTAAAAACTGTGAGTATGGCATAAGAAGTTTCTAACATTTATCAGTTGTTATAATGGTCCTTAGAAATAAGCACAATTAATTAGATTAAATGGTCTGCACGGAACTTCACTGAAGTAATTTGGGTGAGATGCACGTGCTAGGACCTGATTTCAGAGAGGAAAATGATGATCAGTACCTATCATCTTTAAATTTGTGGGTTATATTCACACAGTTTTCCACACTTCTTTGGGTCAACAATTTGGGAAAAGACTAGGTATTCAAAGTTCAAACAAGAAGTTTCAGTGGTTCACCTGAATCCAGTATTCTACTTTCTCTTGGGACTATTTACTCTAATATTTATAATATTTCTCTGTCTTAACTCTGGAGCAAAGGTCTGACCCAAGGAAATTCTTAGGTAGTGTACAAGATTTTCGTGATAATTAGTATTTTTTAATATGCTTGTAGAAGTTGGATTGGGATTTTTTTTGTTCATTGACAGATGAACTAGCTAATTATATTTGAAAATGAGATTTATTTTTAGTGTCTCTCAGTGATGTAATGCAAAGTGCATAGTTAAGTCTTGGAAATGGTAATAATGGATGTGAGCAAATGAGTTTGAAATCCTGGGTATGGTTCCACTTCTTCCACTCCTTTCCCTAAACAGGGACTCAGGAATTTATTGATAAATAAATATTATATAGCCATAATAATAAATATCCAGCTAAGCCATCATCTTCTCCAGGATGGGGGAATACTCCTTTCCAGCAAACTGTCTCAGGGGCTTCCAGAGCTATAATAGCTATAATATACCCTGGGCCCATGGGACTTAGCGATTTTCCTCCAAAGCACAGAAATATTCTGTATGAATTAGGGAGAAAATTCATGTTAAGTCTGTTCCAGTGAATTTTATGCATCATTTCCTTCATACCTTGTTGCAATTATTAATGAAGTTAAATGCTTTTCAGATGGCAGCACGTGGAACAAGGGAAAATTGTATATCTAGTAGGCATTCTACTCAATTAAAGGCTGATGATAAAAAGGGAGTATGAGGAATACTTCAGCTGATCACTTAATCAGGATAGATACTGCTTTTTGAAGGCAGAGTTTTATCTAAATATGATTTTTTTTAAAGTTTGGCTTAGCTTACTGGTTTTAGTTAACTTCATTAAACTGATTATCATTACTCTTCTGTTGCCACAGATGTGCCGATGTATATATATATCTGTGTCCATTTTTGAATGAATCTTTAAATACTTTTTTAGGACTTCAGCATACTTTCTGTTGGTTTAAATTCTTTTCCAAATGTACTGTCCTTTTCTAGATTTTATTACAAGAGTTATGAAATGAGGGCATTACCATTAGAATGTTTCTTGCAATTGGTGCTCTAACTCAGAAATGTAGTGCTGCTTAGCAGAATTGTGGTGAACCCTCACCCTGAGAAATCTAATTCCTGTGGCTTCTTATTAGCAATCTTGATTCTTCGCAGAAGAAGCCACAAAAATCTTGCCCGTAGAAGAAACCACAGAAAATAAGCAGCAGCCCCTGGATGTCATAGTAGAAATTGCACAATTGCTGTTCACACAGCAAAAAATACTCATGCTGAGCTCCTAACAAAATAAGGATAAGGGTAATTTTTTTTTATTTTTTTACATTATACAAGCTCTAATCTAACAATGCCATTTTGCAGTAATACAAGAGGGTAAAAATACTGAGGGTCCAGATGCATCACTGTCATACCAACTTGAACAAAACAGTGCTCCAATGTGTACTATGGCTTTTCTAATAGAATATTTACTGCAGTGGTGGTTGAAATACACTAAAAAACAGAGTACTGTAAATACTGTGAGTGTTTGATACAGCATACAAAAATGAAAATTATTTACCTTTAAGTTTTATTAGATTTTCAATGACCTTTATCCATCAATAAAATATAAGAGTTGAATTAAATCAGATTTCTTGTTTGAAAATGCTAGGAAGGAAGTGATGATTGAAAACTAGAGCACATACAGGGAAAATTGACAAAAAGGAACAGCCATCTACATAAAGATGTTACTATTTTAAAAAACAAAATATTTAGTTGGCAACATTAAGATATTAGTTGCTAGTTTAATGCTGTCACAGGCAATTAAGTGATGAGTGTTCAAACACAAATGTCTTTAAAATTGGTTAAAATGCATGAAACCAATGACACTGCTCTGAAATCAGGGTGAGTGGAGAAATTAGTGAAAAGATAGATGAAAAAACAGTACAGCTTCTCAACAGTTTAATAGTATAGTATATGAGAAAACTCAGCTAAAAGGACATAATAATTTGGGTTTGCTGAGTAGCAAAATGGGTGAAAGAGTCCGTCTCAAGCAAACCTTCTAACTGGAAAATACTGTTTGTCTTTTGACATGTCGAAGGATCCACAGTCATTCACTGGGTTCATGCTTCTGCTGGAGTAACAGCCAGTGTGGAACAATGACAAATTTGAGTTGTGAATTCTTGGGAGATGCAGGTCTGCTTGAATTTGTCATTACCTAAGTCCAGCTCAGAGATCCAAGTACCAAGCCTAGACTCGGGATAACTGAAATCGCAGTGGATGGATGTTTTTAGGCTCCCACAATATACATGAGCATGTAATGTGTAAATATAAATGCGCGCACATACACAGAAATGAAAGTGCAGTTGTCAAAACCATCTGTTTAGCTCCTGCTGGCTTAAAAAAAAAAGACAGATAAAATAGTAGTTTTTTGGAAGGATGACCAGGGCCAGAGTTCATTCCAACAGAGATCATAAGCTTATTTCTACAAAGAAAATGTTTTTCCCTGGAAGCTTAAAGGACTGCAGAATGAGAGGTTCTGCCAAGGCTAGCCAAGTGTTATCCAGCTGGTGTAGAGCTGGGAAATAGCTTATTGCTTTGATGAGCTGCATTAAAGCACGGTCTGCAGGCTTTTCGCTTTTCTATTTTTGAGACCTTAGTAGGATGTGTAACAGTTCTTCTAAAAGTGAGAGCATGAGTCATGTATGGCACAAACAAGTGAGCTCTGGTGGGGTGGGTACCCTTGTATGCTTAAAAGGTACACAACCTGTGTAAACACAACCCCTGAGTGGAACCAAAATTCCATCCCTTATCTCTCCCTGTTGGTTTTTGGTTTGGCAAGCTATTGTTGGCATCCCGTAGGGAACAGAGCTATGGCTTTACTGAAAAGTGATGGGATAGGATTTCACTGATACAAAGGTTAGTGGCAGGTTTTGTCTTAGACAAGGGAAAATAGATTGCCTGGTGGTTAACTGAATCATCTGTGTTTTCAGATACCTAATGAAGAAACAGAATGGAAAAAAAAAAAAAAGTAGAAAATGAATTAAGTAAAATACAGATGAAAAGTCAGAAGCACCAAAGCATGGCTGATTAAAAATCTGAGTAAATTTTGAAAGTAACATTTCATACTTCCAATGTTTGCACTTTGGGCCTCTTAACAGGTGATTTATGAAAAAAAATAGGGTAGAGGTCACTGAGGTTCTGGTCAGGGTTATGGCCATTGTTGGCTGCAGCCATGATTTGAAAGTTCAGGTGTGTACAGCTATGTGACCACTCTGCCAGAGCATGGGAAGTGGCATGAACTGAGCTCAGGAGAATGGAAGGTGACCGTTTCTGCAAAGCCTTTTCCACTCTGAAGTAAGTCTGCCCTTCTTATTCTGTAGTTAACAATGTTTGTTGATGCGTTAGCATTCTACAAGGAGGCCATGGTTTGCCACATACCTGTTACAATCTTTTCCTTGCACATTCCTGATTTAGTTGTTTATAGTTTGACAAGAAATTGCACATTCTGCACAGGCTTCATTAATGCAGAAGGACACTTGGGAGACTTAGCCCTCTTACAGTCTGGAGACCTTTTTGAGACATGGAACAAAAAAGTTTGAGTTTCCTGCATGATTATAATCAAGGCGTAGGTTGCATAGAGAGAGAAGAATCTCAGGCTGCCAGATGAGTATGTATTTCCAGTTACATTCCATGTTGAAAGAAGTGAAGCACAAAAAGGGAATACTGTAGAAAAAGGGAGGCTCTCAAAGCAATGTTCTCCTGGCTTGGGATTTTCTTTCCTCCCTTCCTTGTAAAACTCAAATGGTTAATTGTACGCATCAAAGAAGAAAATTATTTTTCATCCTCACTGGAGACAAAAGCCCTTGCTGTATTAAATCTGGAATACAGCATCAGTTTTCAATTTGACCTGTATATAAATAAGCCACAGAACTGTGACATAATTCATTTTATGTGGAAATGCATCAGGGTGGAGCAGAAAAAAGCCTTCTGTTAGACGTAAGTAAGGCTGAACAGATTTTAAAGAAATAGTACATATTTTTCTCTTCTGGGAATGTGACTTTTGCTAGAGAAAGTACATTTTTCTTTTCTGTCAGATAAAACCCACATGCCCTGAAGTTACCAATTATATCTCAATATACCAAAGTCTTAGGGAAAAAGAAAGGCCTCAACCTTCTCCTTCAGGGCCTTCCTAAGTACTAGAAAACTGTTTTATTGTCATATATGTACAAAAGATCAACTTACTAGAAAAAGCTGAACAATAAATGAGTATATGAACAATAAATGAGTATAACAAGTTTGGCCAGTATTATTTGTTAATAAGATGAGCTCTTAAAGATACCTGTATAACAATTATTGTCCCAGGGCCTCCAGACCTGCCTTGCTATGAATTTAAATGTTTATTCAGTTCTGCTGTGTGTATTAATTCATATTTCAGTTTTCTGGAAAATTTTGTCGTTTATAACTAGCTGCTGTAGGATTGGATTGTTGATGTTCTCCTGAAGGTAAATGTCAAGAGAAAATACTTGAGCAGTACCAACATCTCTGCTAAAGAAAATTACTTTGTAGTGTAGGTCTCTAGCACACAAGACATAATGTATTCTGATGTTATGATGCATTTATAGAAAAGCCTTAATTCATAAATGACACAGTGGTATTTTAACTTATCCTCGATGATGCCATTTTGCAGTAAAATTCTTAATCTCCCTCCTATGTCACCTGACCACAGCCTGTGCTTTGTTCAGACCTGCAGCTGTGCTGCCTGACAAGCTCGAAGCCACATGGAACAGAAATACTGAACTGCTGCCTCCTTTCCCTAAACAGGTTGATCACCTTTGTTCTTTCTGCCTTCTCCAAGCTCAACTTGTGAGATTAATAGAAATTTCTATTTGAAAACTTTAGCTTCTTTTATTTGGGTTGAAACTGGTAAGGGATTCAATGTGTGAAGGGAAAGCAGGAATGCAAGACAGGAAATACGGGTTCTGTCATTGTGCAAGTCCCATAACCACGGGGAAAAAAGCAAGTCACAGGGATCTATGGACAAAGCACAAATATCAAACCTTCCCTAGCCCAGGTCTCTGAAAATACAAGACACATTAGGAAGTGCTTTTTATAATAGCATCACATAGAACACTAAACTGATGAAGCCAGTAGGCAGCATGATAATACCTTAAACATAGTGGAAGCCAATGGCTGCTAAAAATAATGACACCTATTAAATAGAAATTGTAGAAGAAAATTGAAGAAAAAGAGCTAAGACAAGTGCAGACTGATGGAGGAAAGTTTATAGCCAGTTTATACCAGCCCAAAAACCCCAAACTGATTAAGGAATGACATAGCATGGTAACATGATCCAATACATTATGCTTGGCTGTGATTGTCCTCTGCCAAAAAATTCTGAAGTACGAAAGGGGGCATTTTGGAGATGAGAAAGAAAAAAAGGTTTGAATCTCAGAAATACTCGTTTTGTGCGACAGTTCAGAACACTGGAGACCATGATTGCATATCCTTGGTCCGCCACATTTCATGTCTGACCAGGAGAATTTTACTCTTTCTCCAGTTTAATTTCTAGTCTGCAAAATGAGAATAATTCAATAGCAAATAGTATAAACAAATATATAGATAAGATCTATTTTCTATGCTCACTTTGAATTTGAGGCAGCTATTTTGCAGCACTACAGTCAAACGATAAAGTTAAACAATGGCATTAAACTATAAGGACAGACAAAGCAGAAGAACTGACTAGAACAAAAAACAATAAATATACCAAAGATTTTATGTCGCTAGACAGAGATATAAAAATACATAAGACAAACTGATAGGTAAAATAGACATCAAGTTCTACTGGGCAACAGGTTGGCCTGAATATCTCAACAAATACAACAAATACCCACATACATTGAGCCATTACAGGTCTCCTATTATTTTTACTTAGTAGTTTTGTAGTTCTCATGGGCATCCTCAGGTTTTAAGTTTATCTGCCTTCTGTGCCACATGATAACACCAACTGCTCCTGAAATGCAGCCAGCCTCGAGAGTAAAGCAGAGTTGCAATCCAAATTAGGTGTGGTTTGGGTTAGCTCAGGTGTCTCAGCCACTTGAGCTTTGCACAAATGCTACAACTGAGAACACAGTGAATGGGCTGTCTTACTGAGTCTCTAATAAGGGAAGAGAAGACAATGAAAATGGAAGGCAATATGCTTACCATTGTAGAAGGAAATTTTTGAAAGCAACACATAAAGTAAGAAAATAGAATCTTTGAGAGGGTTTAATAAAACCGAACAATTTCCTTATATGCTTATTGAGAATCTATTGAACCACTTTGGGCATGTTCTGAAAGTTCTGATGTAAACAGTCGTGTTCAGGGCTTAAGCAAATTATTAAGGACCACTGCGTGATAAACCACTAAAGCAGGTTAGGAACATGCATAATTTCATTCAAGGCAGTGGAACTGTTTGTACTCCAAGAAAAAGTGTACTTCAGTGCTCCACTGGCTCAGAAGCTTGTAGTTCAATGGTAGAAGTTCAGCTATGGCCAGGTTCTTTTGCAGATGTCTATTATGCCTTTCTCTTACTTCCCTCTAATGCATAAGTTACATTCAAAGGCAGGATATTATGATAGATGGACAATTGGACCCATCCAATAGGTTGTTCATGTTCTTATATTTTCCTGTGAAGAGCCAGTTGTTCAACATTTTGTTTTCCTTTCTCTGCTGTGCATTGAGGAAAAAGGAATTATGAGCCCTATCTTCTGCATGGTTTGTTTGACCTCTCTGAAAGCAGAAGCCTTGTTCCCACTGGGAAATGTCAATTACTAGACATGTATATCCTAGGAACAGACACTTTTAAAAATGTTATGTAGCATCCAGGTTTTTTTAGTAGCCAGGAAAATCATTTCATTCTTCAGCAGTGATGTCACTGAGCTTGTAGTCCAAATGGTGTTCTCATTCTTGGCAAGGAACATTAAACAAAGAATGTATGGTTTTCAAATGCTACTCAGATTCAGTAAAAAGCATTTATGCAAACAAAAGATGTTGTTTTGTCTAGAAACTGTTGTTTATCTTTAGAATGGAGCCATGTTAATAGTTTTAATATGCTAAAATGTGAGGTCCTAGATGCATAGAATAATCAAATTCTGTTCATCTGCCTAAAAGCACTGTCATCCTGTGACCTGAATTAGGACTGTGCTGAAGCCTCAGGCCCTGAGTAATCGGTGCACAAACTATCACAGAAGGTTTTTTTCATTCTTACTTTCTATGGAAAATATAGGTGTCTTTATCAGTATCTTTAGCTGTATTTTTTTTAATATCTAGCAAAAATATGTGTATAATACATATAATTGTCACCATGCTGCATCAATATACAAATTTACTGATGTCTTTTTTTTTTTTTCTGGAATCTTGAAGGAGATTTACATTGAAGAGACATTGTGAGATTTGGTTCGAAGTGGTTTATGTCCACATCCAAAAGTATTAAAGTCAACAGTGGGATCTCAGTACTTTTGGTATCCTCTGTTTTCTTATCAAGTGCTTACGATTTAATCAAAGGATATGATGGTATTGAATGTGTGAACATGTAGAGTTATCTTCATATTCATGTCACAGAAAATAAACGGAAATGGAAACTTTTGGTTGAGAGTATTATCCCTAATAGTAGGTAAGAGTACAAAAATAGATATGAAGTAAAATGAACAATGTATTCTTGTGATGATTTACTTGACTGCTAATGTGAATTTTCAGTTTTAGCTTTTCTGGTTTGTTTTTTTTTTCTAAACATTTTTATTTCATTGTAGGACAACGTGGTGCCATTTCTGCATGGAGCTGTGCTTTTATACTTGGAAGTCATTCCCAGGAGAATGATAGAGCAGTCTGACAGATTGCCCACAGCAGATGAGTCTTGATTCTCAGAGATACTCAAAATTCATCTGGATACAGCCCTCAGTGACCAGCTCTATGTGACTCTGTTCAGCTCTGTTCAGGAGGGAGTCTCCACATGATTTCCAGAGGCTGCTTCCAAACATAACCATTCTGTAATTTTGTGATTTCATTTCTTGCCTCTCAAAAACTGAAAGGAATATATTTCTTCTTAATTTAAAATGTTTCTCTGTGTATCTAGGTGTCTTTTATCTCAATATCACAGTGACATTCAGAGGAACAGAGAGGGAACATCTGTATATCAGCTATGTACCAGACAGTTCTAAAGCACAACCTCAGGGCCATTTGGATAACCGTGCAATTTAGCAAGGCAAGTGAGACTTTATAAGCCATTTCTGAAGTAATATACAAGCAAAACAAATTGTTAGTTTCCCTAGGTTGGTTCTTCTTGCTTTAATTTGTTCTTCCAAGTTATTAAATTAGTTTCAAAACGTCTTGGACAGAGAAATGAGAAAGGAAAAATATAAAATATCAAAAAGGAGGAGAGGGAAAAAAATAAAGTAAAATGAAAGGAAGATTAATTTAATGCTGTAATAAAAGAAATGGTGTCCACTGAGAACAAAACACTCTGATGGAGTAAAATTCTTCTATGTAAAACCAGGAAGTTTTAATCCTTTCTGGGAAGAGTATAAGGTTCCAAAAGTCTTAGTGTCGTCAAAATTTACTCAGTAATGTTACTCTGAAGAGAATTAATCAATCTACCTTCATAATGAGTCAGCCCATATACAAATATGTATATACAAAGGGTAGGTTTTCCTAAGAAATTCTCAGGAATTACACATTCTTGGTAGTTTCAGGAGAGCAGAACCAATATCTTTCTATCTTTTAAGTAGGAAAAAGCACTGTGCTGTTTTGAAGGCAAACCAGCAGGAGGAATTAATTCCACACAAATACTTTGCGAGAGATTCGCTGAAATGAAATGCCAATTTGCCCATGTCGTATTCCAGTCCACAGACTCTTTCCAGTAATTAGGAAATAATACACTTTCCTAGAGCATGATACGTAATCTTTTTATCATCTATAATGCAATCTTCCTCGTATAAATCTGAATCTTCAGTTTCTGAGACTCTGAGGCAATTGTGTATGATCAGTTCCTAATTCAGCACTAATATTTTTTGGAAAAAGTGCAAAAAGACAAGCAGTGATGCTTGCTTCATATGTATTTATATCTCAGATTTGGAGTCTTGGTTTTGCCCAAGGTTATTCTTTCTCTCACTGGCTCCCTGTCATGCAACTCTCTGTCATCTAATTAAGTCATAACCTGAGATCAGATAAGGCCTTTCAATGTGTCTATTAAATTTGGCCCAGTCTGTGAAAATAATGTATGAGAGAGAGAGAGATGTGTGAAAGCACTAGGAGCAATTTATTTCATTTCAAAAAGTATTTTAGGCAATCTAGCTTCCTTTTTTTCTCCATTTCTTTATTTTTTTTAGCCTTTAATGGTTGCACTTTGAAGAAGACCTTTGATCTACAGAGATTGTACCAGTTCAATTTTAAATCACCCAGCAGAGTTAAATGTGAAAGGAAGTTGCAGTAATGCAGTTGGAGTAACACAGAGCAGGCATGGATAATTTTGATGAGCCAAGGTAAAAACTGTGACAGTGCAAATGTGACAGTGTGCTGAACAGAGCGATGTCTGACACATTCCCCTGACGCTGGCTCCCTGGGATGGAACAAAATGCAGGAGCATCACCGCAGGAAGCATTTGCCATTCATTGCTAAGGGATGTCGGGTTTCCTGTTGTGCAGGGAGCAGTCCTTGTCTGATGGTGAGGTGTGGCATTTGTGCTTGGAGTTACAGTGTTTGGGTAGAGAAAGGAGGGATTTCTAATGGGATTCTTCACTTGTAGAGGTTTTTTCTTAGGAATAGTCTTGCCTTTGGAAAGTTCTCTCATCCCGTATTATATGGTGCACTGAAGGGGCAGGCAAACTGAATTTCAAACTGCACTGGAGGGAAATAAGCCTCCATTATCAGAGACTGCTAAGTGTTCCTAATGCAGCAGTTTAGTAGAAGCATAACTGGTGTAGAATTGAGGCTTTGGCTTTGTGCTCAGGCTTTGTACTCAAAGGTTTGTTTTTCCACGCTCAGTTCTTATATCTGGGTATAAAATGTTATGGGGACTTGGTGTACATAGAGCAGATAGATTGGGTGGAGAACAGCCCCTGACATGTCTATTTGATTTATTTGAATCATATTGGATAAATGTTGGTTTTGCTAATATTTTAGACTAAAAATGTTTTTTGATAAAGATGTTTTTTGTTTGAGAAATCCTGCAAACAAATCAAGTCTTTAACTCATTGCAGTCTCAAATGATTACAGGGAATTTTAAGTTAAAAAAAAACAAGTAAAAAACAAACCCACCATTTTTTTCTATGCCATAGTGCTCAATTGTATTATTATTTTAACTACTAAAAGCCAAAAAGTTCTTCACTCATGTGCACAGCTTTTGTTGACAAAGCCCCAACAATTGCCCCTAAAATATTCTGATTTTCAGCCTGTTGCTTTTCATCCTGCCTTGCATCCGTGCTGACTGGACTTACAGTATGGATGCTGTAATTGGAACATGCTCCTAGCTGTCTTGCGTAGTTTTCAGAGCAGTATTTTCCAAGTGTTTGTGACACTTACCATATGGTTTCCCAACTTCAGTGCTGGCCAAAGCCTGGCTGTCACCAACAGACATGAACAGCACAGCTCCAGAAACTCATGTTCTTTATTCCTTGTGTCTTGCATCAGTTCCCTTTTCCAAAAAATCTGCACTGAACTACTCTTCATTAAATGGGAAGAAATTGAAATCAGGTGTTCTATACATGTAAAACACTGCCCACACTCAGGACAATGACCTATGTCTTCTCTACCAGCACTGTTTGTCCTTTTACACCCCTTGAATTTACTTTACAGTTCCTTTGATGAATGACTTAGGATTGATATTGATAAATGAATGAAAAACTGAAGATACTAAGAGGGCATAAGCGGCTAAGCTATTATTACAAACAAGACATCTTAATTCTCTGAATACTGCCATCTTTCTGTTAGCCTGTGCTCCATTTGTGTGTCTACCTCTCACTGTAGTTTTCTATCCTAAATTTTAATTATGAGTATTTTGGCCCATGTATACTTTTGATCTGTGAAAGGAATTCTGTTTCGCATTTTGTCCTACATGGTGGAGTTTTGAATATATTTAGGGGCTAATTCATGTTGAATGCAGAAAGAATTAAATGCCTTTATAAATATAGAGACTCAATATAAATATTAATTAGAAATTTATCTAATACATTTGCAGTATCATGATCCAGACAGTATTTTTTTACTCATTGATTTTGCACCATAGGGAGCTTTCATGAATGGGCCTAGGAGACTTGATGTCCTTTAGATAGCAGAAAAAGAGCATCTGTTTGGGTCCTACTTTCAGGTGACTATGAGCCAGTGTTGTATGGAGAGGATACGGGGTAGTGTAGCTGGCTGTGGAACACTGGCTGTGGATATCATTTAAAAAATGTAACTGTAATGAATGCAGTTGTTTTTAAATAAATTTCTTTCATAGGGAAGGAAAATATTCACAGTTAAATGCTGCGTTTTGCCTTGAAGGTTTTTGCAAGTACTTTTTAATATGGCTAGAAAGGACTCAAATAATGATATCAGTTTTCTTCCTAGACAACTTTACTTTTCCAGGTTTCTATGTTTTCCCAATGAATTAATAGTCCTTTTTCTTCTATGAATTAAAGAAAGAGAATGAATCACTTGACTTTACATTTTTGGTAAAACCTGTGATTTTGGCTTACGGAATGGTACATTCCAGTGAAAGCAAAAACCAAACAATCCAGTTTACCGCTGATGTAAATAGAATCCTTAAGGTTGGAAGAAGTCTCCAAGATCATCAAGTCCAAATCAAGCCGGCTTCATAAAATCATGGAATTGTAGAATGTTAAGGAGTTAGAATGCAGCTTAAAGATCATATAGTCCCAACCTCCCCTACCATGTGCAGGGACGCCTCTCATTAGACCAAGTTGCTCAAGACTTTGTCAAAGCAAACAAACCTGGCTTTGAACACTTGCAGGGATGGGGCAGCCACAACCTCCCTGAGCAACTGCCTTTCTTTCTTTGCCATCGTGCCCCACATTTGTAAACAGTACCTGTTTGGGTTTGGAAATACTAATTTGTTCCTGTTTATAATGTGCAGAGATCTGTTCCATGCAGAATTCAGTTATAAATTCATAATGAAAATTGAAATGGGGAAACCTAACTCAATATGATCTACGTAAGAGAATCAAGAAACTTTTGCCCTATGAATCTCTGGGTGATCTTTCAGAGGATCAGTGCAGTTGTGGACCATGTTGTCTCCTGCATTTTGGCCACAATAACCCCCTGCAATGCTCTATGCTGGGCACGGTGTGGCTGGACAGTGCCCAGGCAGAAAGGGACCTGGGGGTACTGGTGACAGCAGCTGAACATGAGCCAGCAGTGTGCCCTGGTGGCCAAGAAGGCCAGTGGCACCTGGCCTGGATCAGGAATGTGTGGCCAGCAGGAGCAGGGAGGTCATTCTTCCCCTGTAGTCAGCACTGGTGAGGCCACACCTCGAGTGCTGTGTCCAGCTCTGGCCCCTCAGTTTAGGAAGGACACTGAGTGCTGTGCCCAGCTCTGGCCCCTCAGTTTAGGAAGGACACTGAGTGCTGTGCCCAGCTCTGGCCCCTCAGTTTAGGAAGGATGTTTAGACACTTGGCCACGTCCAGAGGAGGACAGTGAGGCTGGTGGGGGGGGTCTGGAACACAAACAACTGAAGGAGCTGGGGTTGTTCAGCCTGGAGAAAAGGAGACTCAGAGGTGACCTTATCACTCTCTACAGCTCTCTGAAAGGTGGCTGTGGTCAGGTGAGAGTTGGTCTCTTTCTCCAGACAACTGACAGAATGAGAGAGAACAGTTTCAAGCTGCACCAAGAGAAATATATGTTGGATATTAGGAAAAAGTTTTTTATGGAAAGAGTTAAAAAGTACTGGAATGGTCTGCCCAGGGAGGTGGTGGAGTCACCATCCCTGGATGTGTTTAAAAAATGACTGGATGTGGCACTTGGTGCCATGCTTTAGTTGAGGTTTAGTTTAGGGCTGGGTTGGCCTTGATGATCTTGGAAGTCTCTTCCAACCTAGTGATTCTGTGTTATTTCAGGCCATAGTCTGTGTAGATATGCAGTGCATTTAAAGAGTTCTGTCACTGAGAGCTTTTAAGAAAATTAATCAGTACAGACCAAAAAGAAAGGTCCTTGCTTTGCTAAACAGTCACCTAAAATATTGACTAAGGAGGATAAGTCTAAAATGTCATTTTTACAATGAACTTTAATTTGCAATTTCAGGAGCAGTCTGTGCTAAGATCTATTCTCTTTGATGTACTCATAAATAACCTAAAAGTAGATGTGAACATTGAGATTAAAAATTTGG
Organism: Donacobius atricapilla; assembly: GCA_013397315.1. Taxonomy (NCBI): domain Eukaryota; kingdom Metazoa; phylum Chordata; class Aves; order Passeriformes; family Mimidae; genus Donacobius; species Donacobius atricapilla. Next base: position 491,355 of record WBMY01012582.1, read on the forward strand.
AAGATACTAAGTTATTCAGGATAGAAAGAGGAAAAGATGGTAAAGAAGAGCTTATAGAACTAAATGACCAGGCAATAAAATGGCAGCTGAGATTTAGAGTAAAACGTGAAATCAAACACATGGCAAAAACAACTCTGCAGTCACATAAAACTGAACCAGCTGTTCCCACTCAAGAGCAGGATTCTGAGGTTATGATCTTTAGTTTCATAAAACATTGATTCATTGCTCAGTGACAGTTATAAAACCAAATCAAGTGTTTGGCATTTTCAGGACTGCAAAGAAAACAGAAAACACCATTACACCACCATGTACCTTTACAGTTCCATCATGATTTTTTGGATATTGTGCAAGTTCTGATCACTTGATCTCAAAAAGGGATGTATTAAAACTTGAAAATATTCAGAGAAGGCAAAAAAGCTAACAAAAGTATGGAGTTTCTCTAGAAAAGATGGATTACTAGGCTGGCCATTTTTAACTCAGAAAAGGATGATTTAGAGGGCTGATAAGAAATTCACAGGATGCTGGCTTTCACAGGATAGTTGATGCAGGTCAGCTGTGCACTCTTTCATTTCATAGAAAAACTAAGGACCATCAAAGGAAGCTGACTTCAGCGCAATATAATATGGCAATTCCTTATGCAGAGAGTAGTAGCCCTGTGGAACTGCTCACCAGGAGGCTTTGCAGATGCTCTTATTTATGTGGATTTTTGGGGGAAGTGGACAGACACTTAGAAGAAGAGTCCACTAAAGATAACTAAACAGAAAAAAATCCAGTAAGCTTAGGAAATCGTGTGACCTGCATTTAACTGGAAACTGAGGGACTTTTGAAGGAAAAGTCTGGTTTTTCTCTGTTGCTCTTGACTGAGCATCCACTTACAGTTACTGGTAGAAAAAAGATACCAGTCTAAATAGCCTCCTGCCTTGAATTCCTGTTCCTAAAAATGCTAATAAAGTGTTTCTTTTTTAAAAGCAATAAAGACCAAAATCACACAATATAAGACCAAAATCACCTGTTAGGGGCATGCAGTGCACTATATTATTAGACTGTTTAGATATCCAAGCAAGAATTTAGAGCTGATATTTTAATAAGATATGAAGGGACTTAATGACTTCCAAAATTACTTAAAGGGCCTTAATGGCTTCCAAATCTGACCAAACTGCAGTCTGGTTTAGACATTTCATTGTATTTGTTGTCCTTGAAAACTGGGGCATAAAAAACTGTACAGACAATATCAGAGAGTACCGATCACAGTAAAAATTACATTGACTTTGGTACTTTAATTAAGGATTTATGTCTTCTGTTATTTTTTTAAGGTTATTGATCTGCCGTACATATTTCCAATATAGCGTGAGTGGAAACTCATGTTTCTGTTTTAAAAGCCTGGTATGAGAAAAAGGAGTTCAAAGCCAGTTGATGTAAATTGTGATTTTCCAGGAAACATGACTGTTCCATAAATGTAATATGTTGTTCATTCAAGCAGAATAGTGCTTTCTTTATTTGCTAACTCACTGACGCTGCTATAACACTCCAGAATGGGAAACCCTTTTGAAGGGTTATTTCTGAAGAACCAGCTGGGGCTTGGAGGTTTTTTTTGTTTCAGCTGAAACTCAACAAAAAATTATATGGTTCCTTAAGGCATATATTTCTTAAAACTACCCAGATTAAGATCTGGAAGAATATTGCTGTACAAGATTATAATAATGCTTTCAAATACGTCATCTGAGAATTTATGTATGAATGGGCATTCCCAAAGCATATGTGTTAGATTAACTTTCAGTCCACCACAGCCACAATGCCGTTTCCTTTAATGGATTCCAAGGATTTAAGAAAAGTATATTTTACATTATTAACTTCATCGTAATTCTATTAACAGTAAATAATCCTCTTTTTTGTTCAACTTCATGGGATTTATGCAAGTTTCAGATTTTGAAAATAATATTATTTTAGCATAAAGGTACTAATGAAGGGATAAATAGGGAAATCACTCTTCACTGTCTATTCAGTGAAAATTCCCCCTCTATCCAGATGCTAGCATCCTGTCCATCATTAACATACCAGCTTGATTCACAATTAAATGAGGCTTATAGCAGGCACCCTAGGATGCGGAATTCACCTAAAGACCCCTGCTGACTGATTAAGAAATCAATGTATTTTTATATATTTACAAGTATATGCTATATCTAGCAATACAGTACAGCATTTCTGACAAAATTAGGCATTTTCTTACTACACTAATTCTTTTGCTTATGTTATTTGTTGTTTGCAGTATATATTGACCCCAGATGATGATGATGATTGTAATAATAGTAATAATAACAACATTCTGTAAAGGTAGCAAAGTACTTTAGTTCTTAATGTCTGACTGACATGTAATGAAATATCATCACGTTTTATGCGACAGCCTATTTCTTGGTCTATCTAGTAAATAAAAAAGTGCAAGAATTCAAAATTTTTAAGTTGGAATAAGAGTATTTTTGAAGCTTGGAGTGAAGGAGGGAACATTCACTAAGAATTTTGCTCCCAGCATCAGTGCATCCAAAGTCAAGTCTAAATTACAAGCAGTATAGATCATAATTTTGGTGGGTTTTTTTCATCTTTTAGCTATAATAAACAATGGTAATAGCCATTTTTCAGGATGGCATTTAGATTTTTTTTGTATTCTAGTGTATTAGTTGAATCCTCAGACAGATTGCTTCACTTCCTGTGTATTGGGCATGCATTCATTCCTTCATTCATTCATTCCTTCAAACAAGTTTTCTTGTTCAGTTAAGAGCACTGTACTTTGGAGCTGCACTTGTGTTTAAATTCCTGCTGCAGCGGAGATTTGTTTGCAGAAGTAACATATGCCACTTTTGACATAACCAAACTATTTCTGTCTTGCCAACAGATGATATGTGTTTGGATTCTGGCAAGTTGCCAAAGAGGCTCCGCTATATTACCTTTCTTGTAGTGTTTAAAAGTTGCCCTGAATACATCAGAGGGGCTAGGCAAATCTGTTTGAAATGTAGATTCTAAATGGGCTGTAAAGGGCTGGTTTAGGAGCAATGAAAATTTTAGTCTAGAGAAGAAATTGCATTCCCTTGTTTTCTTTGCCCCACAGGAGAGATGGGAGAACTGTGCCTGTATGGATATCTTTTAATATGAACTGAATGTAGTCTGAGAATTAAATTTCTGATCAGCATAGCAGATTTATTTTCCCTGTTCCTCACTGGGAAGCCAAACTGGCTGTTTAGAAGGAGACACAATTAGTATAAACAAAAACATTTCTTTTGAGATGTTTTGGTCTGTTTCTTCTTTGCTTTGTACTTCAGGAAGTTTGGGAGAATCATAAGAATGCAATGATGATTTTCATTCTAATGGTAATCTCAGTGTTAATTTCCATAATGAATTTAATGTACAACTCATAACTAACCATAACTATTAGGAATGCTTTGAGCACTCTGGATGCCACAAAGCCAGACATAGTACTCCTCCCTAAATATTGAAGAGGAGGCATTCTGAGCTTGAGAGAGCACTTGGGGCACTTCCTTTGAGACCCTGAAATATCCTCTAAGAAAGCTTGGTTAAAACGTAGTGTCCTTACTTGCATGTTCTGTGCAATTGTTACAAGAAGATGGCAATTTGCTTTTCTCCATTTCACATACATTGTTCAGCCTTCTGAGCTGTTCTTTTTGGAGACTTCATATGAATCCAACACAGAAACCAGGGATTAAATGAACAGAAAAATTACAGAATAGTTTTTAAACAGTACAAATATGACTCCACGTTAGAATTCGGGTACAGCTTCTGATTGCACTAAGTGAAAAATTTACATTAATTTTCTTTTAAGTGAAAAGAAAAACTTGATTTTTTGGTGAAAGTTAAACTTAAGGGCCATCTCTCTTTCTCCTGAGCTGATGCTTCCAAAGGGATATAAGGGATATCCCTTCCATAAAGACCAGAGGCTGCCTGGCTCCCATCATACATCACAGCATGCCACAGACCTCTCTGACAGGAAAGAGAGTCAGTCTCTGGTGTTACCTGTCAGAGTAATTATAATGAGCTATGGATCTAGTGACAAAAAGTGATCCTGAAAGCGAAAATGGGATCTCACTATTAGAAACCTTTCTTTTCAAAACCAGCGTATTTCAACTGCATAATTCAAATCATGGATCTTAATATTCACAAGACCATGAAATTAAGAGTGAAAAGAACTTACATGTTAAGAAATGACATGCTAAAATAATAATTATATGGTTAGTTAGTATACGCGTACATATTAACTGCCTGCTAGTTCTCATTTTATTTGAAAGGCAGAGTATGTCTAAAGTAATCTCCACAGCATAAAATGTTTCACATAACCTGGAAAGGATCCTGTTTCCTATGGGGTAAGGAGCATTTTGCAGTGGATTGCAATGGACTCAAATTCTTATATAGTCATTTGAGACAATGCAAAGAAAATGAAAGAAAACCCCCACTGTTTTTCTGTCTTACTCACAATTAGCAGCAGGGCTAATGACTAACATGAAATACAGGGAAATGGATAATAAGGCTCACAAAATACTGTCATTGGGAGCATGCCAGAATTTATATGTGCAATTAGATTGTTTCATTGTATTGTAGGAAAAAAAGTCTTATAAATTTGAAGTAAACATTTCTAATGGATCACAAATGTTAATATCTTAGTTAAATAATTGGCCAATAGTGAGTGTTATCTGGCAGTTTCAACCAGTTGAAATGCATTGAGAATTGTTAGTTGACTTCAGTGATCTCTGGACTAAGCTTTCATGTAAGTGTGCAGAACTGTCTCAGTTATTTGTAATTTGATAATTTTATTTTTTAAAGACTAGACTTCAAATTAAGTATTTGTGTTTTAACACAGTCTTTTAACCCTGTGGACGGGAAGTATTTCTGTTTATTCATTTAGTGCAACTGTAATGTAGTTAGCTCAGTCTTTCTACCCTTGAAATTAATGGCAACATTCCTGCTGATTCCAGCAGCAAAAGAAAATCTACATCATAACTAACTGCAATTCCCTTTACTCCTCTTTCTCTCTCCAAATACTGTGTTTATTAGAGAAAATTAATTTTGAAATGTTCTTTAAATAGTGATCTGCTGAAAGATATTTAACTCCTTAAATTTAGCTTTTAAATGTCAGCTCTTAAGAAACAAAAGACACTGATTAATGTACTTCTCCTTTCAATATGTGCTTATGCTGAATCCATGGCTAGATGGGAGATATTTATGTGGTACTTGGTATGTTACAAACACTATGAGCTTTTAGAAATACCTATATTAATGTAATTTCCCTGCTTAAATGTGTCCTCTGTGCTTTGCGTGGTACCAGTTACAGCTCATTATCATACAATGAAATGAAACAGCCCAGTGAAACAGGCTGTTGTCAGATCCCACATGATGAATTGTAACTTCAGGCATCTCTGTGTAAATCTCTCTGCTAACCTGTTCCCAATTAGTGACATCTGGGACCAGATTCTCTTGTATTTGAAGCAGAGGCTGGAAGAAGTTTTTGCTCTGAAAAAAAAAAAAAAAAGCACAAGAAAAGGAGATGGGAAATGTAATAACAGAAGGAACTTTAAATCCAAGTCCTATATATGATTTTACAAGCAGTGTCAAATATTTTTAAGTATTACATCTCAGTGTAGTGCATTATACATGAAGTGTTAAAGGTCTGACTTTACAGTGATTGGTGTTATTCCAAATCTAAGTTTCAAACTTTAAAAGGCTTTTTTTTTTTTCTTAAGAAAGAGATGAACTACAATATCTTTGAGGATGCACTTATAAACTTGCTGCCCTACATATAGAAATTTGTAGGATACTGCACCTCCTATTTTCCCCAAGAGTTGGCAATCGTCTTCCGTTGCAAATTGTCACAATTTTGATGAAAAGAGTGGAGCCATGAGGATTTACATGAGCCATGAGACTGAGAATCTTGACATATAGATATTTGTACCTCCACTGCATTTTTGGTTATGATATCACTTTTGTTTTTCTTCATGCCATGGATGAGTTTTTAAGCTCTGTATCTGTTCAATCTTTCCCTGAAATTATGGTTGGAATGTAGGAGTCTGAAAGCAAAACCACGTAACTTGCTGAAGTGTACAAAAGGTCCGTTAAACAAGAATTTTTCATTTTGAGCAACACTGAGCATTAACCTCCTGAGCTTTTCAGTTGAAATTGTGGATATGTTGAAGCAAGAACCAGGCTAGCATAACAATGTATTCATAGATACATAAATAATCAAATAAGTAAATTAAGCACATGCTCAAACTTGGCACTTTTGTGGTATTTCACTAGTAATTATGGCATTAGGGTCAAAGGAGAAGGTGGTTGTGTTTGTCACAGAAAACACATACCCTGTTCTTGAAATAAATAAGAGTGCCTAGACAATTGAATATCTAAATGTAATTATACATGCTATAGTGACAGTTCCACTTCCATGTTGCAAAGTCCAAAACATGTATTCCTTTGCCGAGTCCTCTGAAGTAGAGAGGAGCACTGTGAAAATGCCTCCAGATAAAATACAACTTGGGTGGCACATAGGAATGCCAAAGCCAAACTTAGTACAAACACATCAAAATGGGAGCCAGACAAACCCACATTGCCTGAGCATTTTCTTATATTCTAAATAAATTTTGAAAGGGTTCACATTTTGAAGAGTGTGTCATGGGACAGAGATAGAGGAATCTTCATGTGTGCATTCTGGTTCTCAAGTGCTCATAATACAGAACTTTAAATTGCTGCAGGCTGATGTGTATGTTGCTTATCTGTGTCTGTTAATGTGTTGGTTTTTCAGGGCCTGGTTTTTGGTAGCGGGGGGGGTCACAGAGGTGGCTTCTGTGAGAAGCTGCTGGAAACTTCTACCATGTCCAGCAGAGCCAATCCCTGATGGCTCTGGAGATGGACATGGCCAAGGCTGGGCCAGTTAGAGATGATGGTAATGCCTCTGTGGTAACAGATTTCAGAAGAAAATCAAAACAAAGATACTGNGTGGAACCGTGACCCAAAGCCATCATCAAAATGAGTGTAAAGAGGAAGAAAGGGTAAAAGCCCCAAAGAAAAGAAAGTATGAAACAATGAAATATCATCCTGAGCTGGAAGAAAAGTACAAATTGTTGTTCTTCAGCCATGTCTTAAATAGAAGCTTCATAGATGACTGTTCATAGACAGGACAGAAGTTTTCTCTAGGACTTACCAGTTTAAAAAAGTGTAGGAAGAGGTATTTTGACAGTCCTCTCTCATCATATGTCAGGATGGAAGGGCGATGTGGGACATAACACTGTAGGAAGGCATTAGAAAATGTTGTGAATATTCACAATAAACTAGAAAATTAATATAATGCTGAAAGCATTATAAAGGGTGATAAAATCTTTCTAATAAGTACTTTCTGACCTTGCCATCCTGCTGGTAAAATAGGGAGGACTTTTTGAAGTCACATACACAATTAAGTCTCATTTCTATCCTGGTGGTCTTAAGAACAAACTTGTCTTTCTAGCAGGAAAGATCTCTAGTTAATTTTTCATCTCAAAAGCCATCAATCTCATGAGAAGCTATTAGCAACTCTGACAGCTTAAAGCTCCAGTATTTTATCTGGTGTCTAAAGTAAATATTAATTCTATTGTATGAAGAGGATCCAGGGAATGTAGGAAGAGAGAACATATTAATTCTTTAAGTTTTTATTAATATTTCATAGACCATTACTACTGCTGGTTGCTGTTTATATGAAGGCAGTACCTAGGGGTCTGGTTTTACAAAAGTCTCTCCACCGGGCTAGATCCTCTAGGAGGGACCAGTTAATGTCCACATAGGCAAATAAAGGAGTGATTCCACTATGTAGAACCATGACTGGAAGAGATGACTTTCAGCTAAAACACAATGAACAACAGTCATGGGGATGTGACAATGGGTTTGTCTGTAATCTCATGAAAGTCCCTACTCCTGTGTCTTCACTCACGAAGAAAATGAATATGGGTTACACTTGCCTGAGATACAAACACATTCTTGTGTGTGTTCTCCATGAAAGTAAGTTCTGAAGAAAAAACTGGATGCTAAGACTGCTAGCTTTTAAAAAAGAACAGTCATTGCCACCTTCACAGAATAAATAAACTCAGAATATAAGGGGGAAGTTTTCTTTTTTCTTTTTCTTTTGAAAATCTACATATGATTGACTTATGGAAGCAACGCTGATATTACTATTTGGATCCTCTTCCTCAATGTTGAGTTGAAGAGAAATCTGGCAGTGAAAGCTCCAGCCTGATTTTTTTTTTTACTAGAAACAGAACAGCAAACCAGAAGAGAATTTACAGACGTTTCTAGTAAGGCTGGCTTTACTAAGAAAGGAAACAGCTCACTGTGACAGGCAGTGAAGTGAAAAAACCGCCAGATTCTGTGAGCTGTCAGAAAATACAGAAGGAGGCATGAACAGCATGTGTGTGAAAAAGATTCTTTTGACCCATGATGGAGTCTGGCAAATGCTGGCTTCAGAAATCATAGTGAAAGACTACAGTTCTCAACATGCATTTTGGAAAATGAAAAACATGAGTGGACTTTTTTTTTTAGGACACTTTATATAACCCAGTTCAATAAAGAATTTAAGGGCATATATAAATTAAGGTGTGTGAGTAATCCCAGTGAACTTAATAAGCCTGTTAAATAATGATGAAGTGTTTGGCTGTATTGAAATCAGGCTACGTACTATCCCATGGGAACAAGTCCTACAGCAATCCAACAGAAATATTACCAGTTTCTTCAGTGGCAGTTCCTTGCAAAGTTAAAGCTATTCTTAGCTTTGTTGCTTTGGAGCAAACAGTCCAGTTTCTTCCAGCTGTGATCAAAACAGCAGTACTTGAACATCTACCGTGAAACTTCACAGAGTTCAAAAGAAAAGCAGCCAGAAAGACTTTGCAAGGGGACACAGGGAGTTAGTCAATGACCACTAACATGGATCTGCAATGTGTGCTTAGCAGAGGACTCTAAATATGGACCATCCTCACTCTAACTTATAGGGAGAACCCTCCACAGTTCTGTTGCACTATCACGATGTTGCTGAATTTTCTGTTCCACATTAAATTCAGTTCCTTGTGGTTTTTTTTCTATTCACAAAGTCATCTTTGTATTCGGATGGGAACAAGGAAAGTGAATGGTTTGGTGTAGTGAGTGGTCTGGAACAGACATATATTTGAATCACAGAATGGTCTGTGTTGGAAGGGAACTTACAGCCCATCCCATTTCACCCCATTGCAGGCAGGGACACTTTCCACTATCCCAGGTTGCTCCAAGCCCTGTCCAACTTGGTTTTGCGCACTTTCAGGGATGGGGCAGCCACAGCTTCTCTGGGGACCGTGTGCCAGGGCCTCACCACCCTCACAGCTGAGAATTTCTGTCTAATATCCAATCTAAACCTACTCTCTGTCAGTCTGAAACCATTCCCCTTTGTCCTGTCCCTCCAGGCCCTTGTAACTAGTGTCTCTCCATCTTTCTTCTAGGTCCCCTTCAGGTACTGGAAGGGGCAATTATGTCACCCCAGAGCCTTTTCTTTTCCAGGCTGAACAATCCCAATTCACTTAGCCTTTCCTCATGGGCTATAAATCATCATTAATTCTGATAGTTTCATAAGATACAAAACAATATACTTATATTTCAACAAATTTTATACATTTTAGTGCATTTATAATGAAATGTCAAACTTGGAGGCAGAATGTTTCATCAGTGTTCATTTAATAAGCATGAGTTTCTTTCTGGAAATAATAATAAATTTTTAAATTTCTGTAAAACTGTCAGTGAAACCACTGGAATATGGAAGTCAACATAGGTGCTTTCGTTTATAAAATGAGAAGGTTTGTTTTACTCCAGGGTAAAAGTTTGGGGATAATTTATTATGCTAGTTTTGTCTTGAGGATTTGGCAAATTCTCAAGAATAACAGCTTTCGTAATTGTACAAAGTCAGTTCAACATGTAAGCAGACTGGACTGAGGTCTTAGCAGAGGCAGGCCAGCTTCCTAGCCAATCTGGATTTTCCTTGTAGGGAAGAGTTAACAGCAGTATTGGCCCCACTGAAGTCAGTGGGAATTTTGCCAATGATTTCCTTAGAGCCAAGCTTTCACTTGTCTTTAGCAAAGCTATTAAATACAGTATATTGCATAAACTGAGATGAATAAAGGCACTGCTTTTTCTGGATTCATGTAAAGGATTCTGCAAATGCTTTTCATAAGACCTATCTGCTGCAGGAGAGTTAAGACACCATTTATATAGCCCCCAAATACACCTATTTGAAAGAACTCTGTTTTCTGACTTGCAATGCCACTATTACTGACATGCCCAAGTTAGATCTTCATAATGACATCCTGTATGTTTGTGGAATATTTCAGAAATAGAGAGCAAATTATGGAATAACTATCCAGCAAATGTCTGTATCTGCTATTGAGCTGGAAATGTGCCTGTCTGTACGTTTCTAAGTTTGGAGAAAATGTGAGAGTTATTCTGAACACTAATGTTACTGTAATACAGACCATATAGGATGCTGCTTTGAAACAGGGGAAACAGAAGTCAAGTTAAAATTGCCCAAATTACTTCATACCACAATCTTGGGAAGCTAATGGCCTAAAGGTTGCTAGTTTCTAGCAACTAATTCTCACGCACCTTGTTTAATTTTATGGAGCTCAAAACATTTTACAAATCATGTTATCCCTGTAGACAACATAAGGCACCCAGAGGTCCATTATTTGGCCAAAAGATACCTCAGAAGCCAGAGAAAATTAGCTAGAAACAGAATGTCTGTTAAAGTCTGCTCAAACTTGCTGTTTAGCAGGCTGTGTTTCTCCTGGATAATTAATTCCTAAATATTTAGGACTTTCAAGATGTGAGGGATCATTCTGTGAGCAGCCTGGATGTTTTTTCTACCTCCTTTTGGTGGAAGTTGCTGCTGTCTGTATGCCACATCCTATTTTCATACATTCACCTGGGGGCTGTTCTTCCCTCTTGCAGGAATATCTCATTGACCCAATCCCAAACTCTTTGACCATATGAAAGAACAGTTGTGAGATCAAAGGCAAAAGGAATAAGAGCGTGAGGAAAGGGTAGACTGGAAAAGAAAGGGTTAGTTGCTTCAAGTTCTTTTGGCTGGAACCTAAACTTTGTTGCTTCCTCTGCTTCCAGAGTTCACCCAGGAGGTAGGAAAGGAATGACAGAGTTGTCCCTGACAGACAGAAAAGCTCAATGTTATTCAAAACTCGGAGTATACTATGGCTCTCCAAAGACTCTGAGCCAGCCTCCTCATCTGCATAGGCTGTGGCTAACGATGGAGTATGTACAAATGAAACTGGCTCTCCTGAGAGCCACAGGACACACACAGCGTGGAACATGAAGTTCATTCAATATTTGCATTTTGTGGCTGTACATAGATCTTCTGACCCATTCACCCTTCCAGTTAAAACCCAGTGTGTACAAATTTCACACATATCAACCAGCTTCTGTGGAATTGTGCCAGAAAATATGGTAAGTTTATAATATTTTTATTCTAAACAGTTTGCTACACTACTATAACTTTTAAATTCATGTTTTTTAAGGTACCCTCTCATAGCCAGTGCTCCGAATTGTGCCAGCATTTTGTAAATGCAAGCCACACTCCCTGTAAATAGTATTATTAACACGTGTTTGTAGAATCAGGCCACCATGAATGATCTCGGGTTCCTGGGACAAAGACATTCATCCCAAGGCTGTGAAGTCTAAAAGATGTGGTGCATGAGTAAATAAAGTTTGAGAACCTTTGATAAGGAAACTGAGACTGAAGAAAAGAAACAGGCTGTCTGTGAAACTGGGGGAGAAGGAGGAAACGAGTATACATGAATTTGTTGCAGAGTTTTATCAGTGTTCATACTCTTTCCACTGAGTGCCTGCTTACATTATAATACTGTTTTAAATCACAGTTTCTAGTGGTAAGATAAAGGTCTTCTGGCAGGCTCAGACTGTTTGCAGATGGGTAGGATGGGTTCTTGTTTATTAGAACTATGCAAAATACTTGAAAATAATACAGCAAATTCATAAAACAATGAAGAAACAGCGCTGAATGATGCAGGTCTTTGGTGACCATGAGGAAACAGAAAACTACTCCTGGTTTGAGGCTAGTATGTACAACTGACTCTGGGATTTTATTTATTCAAGACTAAAATGTCATATATTCACTTGTATATTTTCTGGCGCCCAAAGATCTTTGGGTCACATACTTGGACATTACTTTTGTTTGACAAGGGATGGAGTTCAGATTTACCAGGGTTATCAGGAGGGGAAATGGCCTTTACCAGAATAGCCATTTATTTTATTGATGGATTTCCCCCACCCTTTATAGTGAGATTTTATTTGGATTGCAGCTAAAATAGCAACTGATCCCTGCTGTTGTTGGATTTGTGGAGGCTCCAAGCAGAGTCTACAGCAGATGCCATTGCCCCTCCTATGTGTGTGTGCATGTGTGAGCTGGACTCACACTGTTCTCCAGCTTATCCAAAGGATCCCAGCCTTCCTAGGGCTCAGGTCATGGAAAACACCCTGGTCCACACATCAGGCTAGTTCAGTGTGTGGGGACATGAGAAAGTTTAGAAGGGGAAAGGAAATTTATGGGAAGTGAGAGATCTGAGAGACTGGGAGGATGCATCTCTAGAAGGAGAGGCAGGAAATGCCCCATGAATGTCAGATTGACTTATTCCTGAATTCTACAAATAATGCCACAAGGGAAATTTTATGGATCATCAAAGCATTCCTTTATGTCCAGATAAACTCCCCCCTTGTCTTAGAAGCAGTGCCCATACATATTAATGGACAACCAGTATGTATTCTGAGTGTCCAAGATCTATTTCCCTAAATCAGACAGGAGAGAAAAGAAGATGTAGGCACGTAAAACATGTAAAAAATGGATACAGACTCCAAAATGGGAAAAACCTCAATATGCTTAAAAGCAATGTTGTTAAAAAGGACTCAGGGTTATGAGACCCAGCCTGGAATATTTAACTGATCCATGCAAAGAGGGAAAAGAGGTTTTGTCTTTGACAAGGAAAGCTTTTTAAGATAAGCCAAGCCTCTTCTGACAGTCTTTTGCTATTTGAAATGTAGAGCCCAGGTAGATTCCCTTGTCTGGATACAAGCATTTGGCAAATGCAAATGGCATAGTGGCTTGGACTACTGGCATCCATGTAATTATACATATGCATATATATATAATATGACTTATTTATGTGTTTCTATGTAATACAATTTATACAAAGAGCAGTCTAAATTTAGGATTGTTACGAATGACATAGTAATTATTTTAGAAGTAATTCCAACTCTGCCTTCAGCTACAAGATGCCACCACCACAAGCCTTATGGTGGTGTCTGGGTGGGCCTTCTTGGAGGTGCAGTTTTGGATTTGGAGGGCAACAGAGGAGGCTCACAGTCCTCTCATCTCCTTTTGTTTACCTGTGCTGGGAGCCATTTGGCCTGGATGTTCTGTGGTTTGGGAATTGAGGATGGGGATGTGCCTGCATCCTGATCTATTCCAAATTAATCCCTGTCAAGGATATGGAAAGTGCATATGAAGTGTCCCAACGTGATACTAGCCTGAGGGGCGTTAGTGATCAGTGGTGATTCACAAAGCGACGACTTCAACATGAATACAAGCCCAGAGAGCTACTAAAAACTAAACTACATTGATTTATACTCAAGCTAGCAATTGTTAGCTAGCAATCTGTAACAGCAGTATCTGTTTCAAAAGTAACCAGTGATAACTGTGCATCCATCTCTGAAAGCTCTGCGAAGTTTCTTTTTCTTTTCCTGCTCTAGGCAGCAAAGAAGCCGAATGTCAGTTGTACCATGCTCATACTAGTGTTTGGAGCTAAGCTGAGTGGTCATTTGTACTCCAATAGCCATGGATTTACCTACTGTGGAGTTTGAGGACTTATATTTACAGTGGGAGACAGTAAGATCCACATGAATCCTCTTAATCCTTGTGTATCTGTACCAATCAGTGATGTATTCTTCCTATTAAGTAGGAAAAGAGGCCTTTTTATGGATCTTTAATGCAGCATATAACAAAAGCCAATATGTAGTTTTATTTTTTGCTGTAGGGCCCAAGGAGTTTCCTTTCACAGTTAGAAATCTACAGTTAGATTTAATTTCTAGGTGAGTCCAATAGCTTCCTTGCAACATTCTTCCTGAAAATAGGAAAGACAGTGCAATTTCATTTCCCTCTCTTTTGCTCGGGTTCTGGGACAGATAGGTGGAGTGGTAAAAAAATCAGGCTTTAGGAGCTGTAGTAAAAGAGATGAGCTGGGAGGCACAACAGCTGGGACTTCATGTCAGCTTTGTTCATTAGACAGAGGTTGATGCCCTTGTAGAGACTTAATCAGGCCATCTCAAGAATTCCTAAGTAGCCAAATGGGAGCTGTGAACCTGCTGCCGTAGATGGCTGGATTTGATAAAGTAATTCTGAATTCTTTGTCAATCTACTTGCGTGTATCTCCGCTCAACAGGACCCTTGGAAATGACTTGTGCAATGATTTGTTACGCTGTCATTACTCGTTAATCTGAACTTTGCAAAAGATTTTTATTCTTCTGAAGTAGAAACAAAACCCTCATTAAAGAATTTGTTTGTTTTAGAGCTGCACAAAGGATTACAGAGCCTTTACAAACAGATACAAGAAAAAAATGTGGTTATGCAAAATGTTCCCTCTCATAAGCCCTTGCTTTCCATTGACTCCCAGGACCTCTGGGTTGAGCCTGAAGTGCATGGCTCAGCTCATTACAAAGCTTGGGGTCAGTAATTGGAATCACATGTACTCGAGGCCTCTCAATCTGACTGTAGGTGAGAGTGCCAATTTATAGTAGAAATGTGTATTAAGCAAAAAAAAACCCCACCCCAAACCAAGGAAAAACCTGTTGTCAGATCTGCACATGACCATAGCCATGATGTTTTCTAGAAATACTTTTTAAACTTTCATTTAAATTTGCCTCATTTCTGGTATAGTTTGTGGTGGCAAACTAAACGGGAAGAAGGAATTCTTACTCTGGAGGAAAAAGGTCCACACATGGTGTTAATCAGGGTAACTCCGTGTGTGGACAGGCTATTATGTATGACTTTACACTGGTTTAGGCACGCTGGGTGAAGTTCTTTCTATCCACCTTTAATCCATTAGGGGGGGGTTTAATGTAGAGTGAAATATGGCAATATTGAACTGAACCCAGAGTTCCTATAAAGGGGATTCCTCTGGTTCAGTAAACTGGTATGAGTTTTAGACAAGGTGTAATCTTTGTTAGGTGTCTCTCCCAGCTGTCTGACACATGAAAAATGGTATCTTGGAGGTTGGAATGAAACACTGGCAAGGTCTCACTGTAACTGATGTAAAATCCTTTTAAATGGAGTTAGGGCATTTAAAGAAGAGAGAGAAATAGACATGCTTATGTAGAAAATACCCCAATTCAACTCCCCTTCCCCAGTAAAATCAGCCATCTACCCTTTTTCCCCTTTTCCAGCTACCCCTTCCCAATAAAATAGCAAGGACAAAACCAACCGAAAAAAACCCAAAAGAAACCCCACCAACAAACAAACAAACAAACCAAAACAAACAAAAACAACACCCACAAACAAACAAACAACAAAACCCAAAAAAACACCCAACAATTCAAGGAATGTGGGAATTTTGAAAATGGATGGAGGTCAGTTCTTGGATAACTCTTCCTGCAGTATATGTGGGAGGCAGGACCAGAAGGGCATTGGAACCAGGTTCAAAAGGAACAAAAGGAAATAGCCCTTCACACAGTCACTGGTAAATCCATGAAACTGGTTGCCAAAGGGTATTTTGGATGATAAACTTTTACAAGAACTCATGGGGAGAGTTCTTATATTCCCATTTCATGGAATAGAAATTCACTGGAGGCTCTAAGTACACATAGACCACATTTCTCCTGTGAAATGCTCCAAACTCGAAGGAGCTGAAGGCTAGGAGAGTAGTCAGGAAATAATCACGTGTGTTTTTCTTATTCATGCTCTTCCGCGACTTTACGATTATGGCTGAAGGCAGGCTATTGGGATAGTTGCACTCCTGGCCTTATGGCTGTATTTATGTTCTTGTTTTAGAAAAGTACAAATAACTTGATGCGGAAGAAAACCCATGTTCAACTCTTACTGCCTTAAATACTTTCCCTGTTTGGACATTTTGAGGAGAGAGACTCAAAAATTGCATTATTGAGTAGTTACAAGAGGAATAGCCCAAGCAGAGTCCACGTGGCACAACCTCCAAGTAAACACACAATGACTTCCAACTCTTTGTTTGTGTAAAATCGAGGGCAAAGTATACAGGGGTGTTGAACTCTCTGTGTGTTTCCATCCCCATTTGCCTGCAAATATCATCCCTCTGATTGTCTCAAAGATCTCAGCAACAGCATTGCCAACTGGGTCCTTTGACCACTATCAGTGTTTGTGTTCCTGTTTAAATAAGATAAGGAGGTTTTTAAAAAAAAAAAAAAAAAAAGAAGAAGAAGAAAAAAGAAGGGAGGGGAGACAGAGCAGAGCTGCCTCATTTGGGTTGAAATTCTCATCCTGACTTCTTAAGAGGAGGGGGAGGGAAGAAAGGATTTTTATTTTTCCCCACTGCATTTCATTGAAAGATTCTAGTATCTCTCTCCTTTTAAAAAAGCTGTATTGGGGTAAAATCCACGGAAAGACCTAGACAGGGGGTTGAATATCTCCCCTTGAGAGGTTAAGCCTCCGCTAGGTGATTTGTTTTGTTTTGCTTTGCTTTGCCTCGCCTTTGTTTGTGGCTCTCTTGGAGCCGAGGGAAGTCGCTGCACTTCTCCTTCGCAGAATCAGTCACGCCGGCCCGAGGTTCACGCCGGGGATCTGCACTTTCCGAGCTCCAGGGAGTCACACTCAGAGCGTGTGGGGGCGGCGGGGTATCAGAAGCAANCGGGCGTCCCCCCCGCGCTGCCGGGGATGGCGATGGGGCCCCCTTCTCCCCCGTGTCCCCGGGCAGGCTTTAAAGCGCCGCTGCCACGTCCAAGTGAGCAGAAAGGCGTGGTGTGCGCCGGCCCCCGCCGCTGCCCCCGCCGGTCCCGCTAGCCCCGGGCGGCTTGGGGACGAGGCTGTGCCGCCGGGAAAGGGTCAGTCCCACGGACAGCCCCGCCCGGGCTCCAGCGCAGGGCTGCGGGTGTCGCGGGAATCGGCACAGGTCGGGGCGGCCCCGCACGGAGCCCCTCGTCACCGGCGCAGCGATGGGTCCNTCTGTGTGTTTCCATCCCCATTTGCCTGCAAATATCATCCCTCTGATTGTCTCAAAGATCTCAGCAACAGCATTGCCAACTGGGTCCTTTGACCACTATCAGTGTTTGTGTTCCTGTTTAAATAAGATAAGGAGGTTTTTAAAAAAAAAAAAAAAAAGAAGAAGAAGAAAAAAGAAGGGAGGGGAGACAGAGCAGAGCTGCCTCATTTGGGTTGAAATTCTCATCCTGACTTCTTAAGAGGAGGGGGGGGGAAGAAAGGATTTTTATTTTTCCCCACTGCATTTCATTGAAAGATTCTAGTATCTCTCTCCTTTTAAAAAAGCTGTATTGGGGTAAAATCCACGGAAAGACCTAGACAGGGGGTTGAATATCTCCCCTTGAGAGGTTAAGCCTCCGCTAGGTGATTTGTTTTGTTTTGCTTTGCTTTGCCTCGCCTTTGTTTGTGGCTCTCTTGGAGCCGAGGGAAGTCGCTGCACTTCTCCTTCGCAGAATCAGTCACGCCGGCCCGAGGTTCACGCCGGGGATCTGCACTTTCCGAGCTCCAGGGAGTCACACTCAGAGCGTGTGGGGGCGGCGGGGTATCAGAAGCAACAGGGTTCGTGCCTCCGAGCTGCGCTGGCGGCTCCGTCCCGCCGAGCACTTGCAGGCTGGATAATTAAGCGGGCAGGCGCTGAATTAAATCTTTGTGAAGCCCACCGAGCGGGGGGTTCCTGCGAGCTCTTTTCCAGCCGGGATAACAGCGGCGGCGGGCAGCGGAGAGGGGGGAGCCCCCCGGACGCCGCGGGAGAGCCGAGACCCG
>WBMY01012582.1:509681-574552 GCA_013397315.1 Donacobius atricapilla
GCTGCCGGCTCCGACCTGCCGGAGACACAGCTACGCCCGGAAAACACGGGAAACCGCGCCGGCAGCTGCCTGGAATCCCAGAGCAGCGGGAGCAATAGCGAAGCAAGGGATGCGGGCTTTTTGGAGACAAACCGTGGAGCGTTGATGAATGATACCGTGTGATGTGGTGGCTTTTGAAGGCAGGGATCTGGATCCGGGCCATGACTCCTTTTCCGTGTTGCACACTTCTCCTGATCTCTTAGTGCTGTCTGAAGAGAGGATGTGAATTTGATTTAATTCATTGTAGCAATCTCATGCAAACCTTAATTCGTAGGAGATGACAAAGAAAGTATTTGTCCTATGGTGATAATGAATTTATCACAGCTAACAGGTAAGTGACTTTTCCATTGGAGTAACCCCAAGGGGTCCATTGAGGTTTCATTACGCTCCAGGCAAGTACTTGAAAACACATGGTCTCTGGCCTAGGCAGACAAAAGCCAGTGAAGTAAATAACTTTTTACTATCACAGTGTCTTAAGTCCTGGATTTTCATGTAGCAGAGCACTTGTCACAGATATCTGTCAAAATACTTGCTTTTGATAAAGAGATTGTAGCACTCCTTTTAAAGAGAGACAGAATAAGATGGTTGGAAGAGCACCATTCACCTCCAGAAACAAAATAGCTCCTGCTTTGCCTTAGACAAGAGTTCATCAGCAAAACTCTGGCTTTGATGTGTCACAGTGAGCAGACATAGTAATTTTAAGCATTCAACATTATTGTAGAACATGAAAAATTTCACTTTGTAACCTCTGTGCATTTAACCTTAGTTGCTGGATAACTTTTTAGAAAACTTGGAAGTCATTAGATCTATAAGTTCAACCTTTTGAAGATTTTAACACAAAAATTGGCAGCAAAATGTACATCAGATTTTTTATTCCCAAATAATTTCCATACTCTAATTTGACTGAGAATTTCTGTTTCTTAAAAATTAACAGTACGCTGGATAAAATTAGATTTAAATGTCTGAAAGCAAGTGAGGATCCTTGTTCATGAGATCAGCATTTAAAGACTTGACTTCACTTGGGTGAAATAATTATTGACTATTGAATAATAATCTGTGTTTTGTAGGTAAATGAAGTAATTATATGGTGAGGTCATGTTGTTGGAAGTCTTTGGGGCAGAGCCTGTGCTCCCCTGCAGGTCTGGAATAAGGGGCCTTGGAGCAAAGAGGAGCTCTTATGTGCTTTAGTGATACAACTGCCAAGTTACTAGGACAGCGTATTTATGAAATAGAATTTTCTTCTAAATTTGCTACCATCAGTTTTCTTAATTGTTCTTCCCTACAAATGAACTATCAAACCATCAGTAGATCCTAAAGTCTTCATTCTGAAGAAACTGAAGGGACTGCCTTCAAGGGAGCTGCCCAGTGCACATGAATTTAGGTATGTACATCATTCTTTTCAAGAGTAAGGATCTTAAAACCTTAAAACATTTCATGATGCAACTTTGTAAGTCTGTAAACATTGCATTTTTTAACACGTTTCAACTACCATAAACTGAATAATATGAATTATTTGGTTCAGTAATGAAGATGAATTACATCACCATGGCCAGTCAGTGTATTAATAGTTCATCCTGTAGCTCTCTCTTTGGCACATCTTGGTACTACAGGCCCAGTTTTAACTCACTAAACATCTGGAAACATGTCTATTCAGGGGAAGCTTACTGTTGTAATAAAAAAAATGTTCCACTGACTTTGTGGAATGAGTTTTATTTTAAGATTATGATTTTTACATGTGCTTTTATAACAGTACATTTATAAGAAGTGTATGGGTGGAGGTAGGACACATGAAAGGCTAAATCTGTGCTTTCTTGTGTGCTATCATAGATAAAATCTGCCCCAAAAAATCACATATTACCCGTTCTAAAACATGAGTGCTACCTCTAAATTAGCTTTTAGTTGAGTTTTGTTTTAGGAGGCCGTTTTCAGAAATGGCATTTTATTGCAATCAGGAGAAGAGAAGATGGTAAAGCTCTTTGTTTTTCATCTGTGTAATTGAAAGCAGACATGTTAGTGAAATCCAAGAGAAACCCCCATAAACCAGCTTATCAAGTTACTGCAGTATATTTATATTGTTCTGTTAGGTTTCAGGCTTTATCTGAGAGTAGGTCAATGCATTTTCAAAAGTTACTTATTTGTCATCCTACTTTAGCTCATTCTGCAAGTTTTATATCAACTTTACATGTGTTTTCAATAAATAGTTGTGTTAAGACCAACTTGTTCTACAATACTTCTATTACTATTTTCTGAAATGAAAGGTGGGCTTTAGCCCTCTGGGACTTGACTGAAATACTTAACTGGGACCGTGAAAGATTTTGCATTATGGATACTTCTAAAGAAGTAGGTGGTAAAATGAATTCAGTAAGCAGAGAATCTGGGTTTACTTGATGTAGTGAAATTTGTTTTACTACAGAAAAAGTTTACTTGATGTATCTGCAGAGAATAAAAGATGAAACAGAGAAGGTCAAGAAAGAGAGAGCTGAAATCCAAATAAAACAACTTCAGTGCAGAGGCAAGAATTTTAATGGTAACATAGCGTGGGTTAGTAGGAAAGAGATAAATGGACAAAAGCTTTTGTGAAAATGTTGCAGAAAGTGATGGTTGACAGTTACAGGAGGCAAAGAAAATGAGTAAAGTTAAGAAATAACAAAGTAAGCAGGTAATTTTAGCCAAAATAGGCAGAAGCTTTTGTAAGCACTCTGGAAATGTTAGGCACTCATGTTTTTGTGTAGGTTCAATGGAAGGAGATAGGCCAGGGGTGAGATTTTAAAAGTTATCACACAGTTAAATTGGGAGGTTGGATAGCATTGCTCCAAGATAAGGTGTAGAAGTGGAAGCAGAAGGTTGAGAATATTGCAGGGTAAGAAATAATAGAAAAATTGTCTGCAAAGAAATCCATGAAGGAGTTATCAGGAGCAAGAGAGAAAAGGTAGGAAGAACCCACAACAAGCAAAAAAAGCCTAAAAAAGGAGAGAAAAAGTCAGTACAGATCAGCAAAGAGTTCTAGAAAAATGTCTAGAATTACTGGCTATAGTATTTTGTGAATAAAAATTAGCTTAGAAATGCTCAGAATAATGTCAAGTAAGTGGGGAAGGAATAGACAAGGACCTACTAAGATGATATACTGGGTGATTGACAATGGCAGAGTGTACAGTGAGAGGAAAATCGTGACAGTCACCTGCATGTTTATCAGACTTGGCAAGGCTACTTGTCCTCCGCTAAGACACAGAACAGTCCAGAACAAGTTGTGTTGAAAGTCCTCTCTGATCAACAGGATGCAGCACGTCTTAAGCATCTCTCATGCTTGTACTCTCCTCAATATACCAACAAATCTTTGGCCAAGGCAGCTCATGGAGTTTCTTCTTTTCACATTTTAAAGCAAGCAACATTTCTATTTTCCCCCAGCACTAAGGAGTACTTTGTCTCTGATTTGTACCTATTATAACCTACTTCAGACCTTAAAGCTTTGAGAAATTGCCTTTTGGATTTGAAGTATGTACTGCTGTATCTTAAGAAGAAATGTCAAGATTCTCAGGGATTTTCATTCATACTCTTGTCAGTTAATCAAATTCCTGTTACATTTTTCATTCAAAGAAAGCTGATGTCGTTTTGAGTACTGAGTACACAGGTATAGGAAGTAGTCTCTTTTCTGGGTTATGGTAGCACCACAAATGAGCAATGCTGCACAAGGGTGCAGTACATTCCCCAATAAATGGTTCATTTTTGAGTCTAGTCAGAATCTGGACTGAGACTTTAATCTTAGTAATAAAGAAAGCAATACCAGAGAAGATCTTTTTTATCAGTGCTGAAATGTATAGATGTAGAAATACTTCATGTGGTATATTTCAGCTTTTTAGGGTGTTTCCAAGGATTTAAGAAGTTTTGGAAGGATATAATGTGCAAATGCTACTTGCAGTACATCCACTGGAAATACT
This sequence comes from Donacobius atricapilla, assembly GCA_013397315.1. Classification (NCBI taxonomy): domain Eukaryota; kingdom Metazoa; phylum Chordata; class Aves; order Passeriformes; family Mimidae; genus Donacobius; species Donacobius atricapilla. The sequence goes on from WBMY01012582.1 coordinate 513,656, forward strand.
ACCACCTTCCATCTTTGCTCTTGTCACTCACTAAATTTCAGGTACTGAGTACTTTTACTATAAACGCTTAGTCAGAGAATCTGGGAGAGCTAGGTATTGATTTGTGGCTCAGTATAGAGAATTTCAAAACAAGGAAAGTCTCATGTAAGAGTTTTAGTAATGTTTTCTTTAAAATGAAACCATCCCTAAAGCATTGCTATATAACTATATGCATAAATAAATAAATAAAAATCTGTATATTCCTTCTTGCTCTGTAAAGTCTGTGGTTCCTTCCATACTTGAACCTTGATCCATTGTGCTATAGATTTTATCCCATCTGCTTAGTGTTTCCTGACTATTCTTTAAATATGGCAATACTAGAATATCAGAATCTTTCGTCATTGTCCATCTTTTTTTATATTCAGAAATAAACCTGCTGCCTACAGAGTAGATACATTTTACTTTAGCAGTATATAAAAGCACAGTTATTACTGTTAATTTTCTAGTCAGATGAAAATACAGAAATCCCAGTGTGAAAATATTTTTCCTCTAATCATTTTGCAGGAATAGAAATAGAAATAGAAATCATTTTAAGACAATAGAAATGCTTGAGCATATATGTTCAGTATTCTGAGATGTGCTGCTCTGTCACATTCTCATATCTTTCTTATTTAAGTAGCTTTATTTTGGATGTATACATGTACTTGGACTCAATCCAAAGCTCTTTAAGGCCTACCTAAAGACTACAATTTCCTGCAGTACATTTTGGGTCATGGCCTTTATACAAATAAGCAGGACAAGCAATAGGTCAATTTTAATACCCTAAATAAAACTTTCTAATGACACAGGTTTTCATTATTTGAAATAAGAAATCAAGAGAAGATTGAAATTTGCTCTTAAATGAGAAAGCCTTATGTGGCACTTTTCCTATCAACATCCTGTGAAGTTATTTCATCACTTGCATGATTTTCTCACAGGGGGAAGAGTAGAGAGCAAAGTTCAGCATGTGTTGGTCAGGCAGAGCAGTTGCAGTTCTTCCAATTATGAGTCTTTTTTTGTGTGCCCTTCTATGTCATCTTGGTGAGTCTGGATTCTTCAGTCCACCTGTGTCCATCAGAGCTGTGAATGCACCATCTTTTTTCATGCTCTTGTGGGGATGTAAAGTCTGGGACAGAAACTACATGTACTAAGCTGTTTACACAATGCTGATTCAGTGGACTCCAAATTTCTCTCAATACTCTCATACCTTCTAGAAATTTTCAGAGCCTTTATTCTTCTAGTCTTAATGTCTTTTGATCTTCATCCTCCTCACAGAAGCCCAAAAAATAACTTGCCCAGGAAGATGAAAAAAATCAGGCTTTGGGAGCCTGATTTTTTCTGAATTTAATCTGTTCCCAGAAAAGGCATCCTCAGGGAGCAGCAGTCTTCAGATACACAGAAGGTTGGGTGTATAAGAGGTAGTAACAAAAGAATGAATTGAAATGCACTTTTGGAGTGAACAGTGAGGTAATATATTATCAAAAAAATTCTGTTGTTGCTGAATGTATGAGATCTTGTATGAGCACAAGAGCACATTGCCTAGACAAGTTTGATAATCAGCCTCACATGATATTAATTTTGAACAACTACGTAGAACTCTGCCCACAACTGACTGAATTTTATCAGGACTCCCTGAAAGCAGTGAGTAAGACAAGATTACCTCCCTAGGCTTTCTACATCATTATCTTTTCTGACATTTTGAGATACAGATATAGATAGATATATATCTCTAAGATCCTTATTCCTGCAATAGATGGAGTTGTCTTTTCTAATTTTTAGTAGCCAGTTGACCACTTTTAGAAAGATTTTCTTTTAGACCAGAGACATAATAAAAACCCTGCAGTGAAGCATGTGCTTTCCCCACTAAGGACATAATGGATGTTGCAGCTTAGCCTTGCCTCCGTGAGGCCTGTCCTCCTCACCAGCTATTGCCATGGAAGGTTTTAAGAACTTAAAACCTGCACACAGATATGTCATAAAATGAGGTTTGGCTGGATCTGAAAAATCTCCCTAGCTGTGTGATAGCCATTGCTTCTGCTACCAGAGTCACATTCCCTATAAATGAGTGTTCTCCAGACCTAAAAAATTTCCAGTAAAATGTTGGCTGTTTTCAAACCAACCACAAAACACACTAACATACCAGGCATTTCCTTTAGGGTGCTGCTGCTTTAGTTACTGTGCTAACTGGGTTTCTTCAGTGATTTCAGCTGTCCTGAAATAATCACCCTCAGCTGAGAATCCATCTGAAAGTAAAGCTTCAAACCCTTTAAACAGGTTTAGAGGGGATGTTGTATTTTTTTACTTCATGTGAATTGTGAGTGACTGTCTATGAGCCCATAAAGCTCCAGTGTGACCCCTCACACTTGAAGGAGATAAGCCTAAAGTCATAGATCCTCTTAGAGGGACTAGAGCAGGACAGGAAAAGGACAGTGAGTGAGGAACACAGCCTTGCATCCTATAACATATGCATTAGAGAATTCCTCCTGGCCCCTGCTGCTGTGAGTGTTAGGAGAGAGGGTGTCCTGGCTCCAAGTTTTATACTTTTATTATGAAGTTCAGGCTGTCATAGCCTTTAAGGGAACCTGTAAGAACAGCTGAGTGGAATGACTAAGAATATCTTACTGCCCAAAGATGACTAGGGCCACAGTTCAGCTGTGTCTGTTCACTGTACCCCATCAACGTCTTGGTGTATTTCATGAATAGTCTTGAGGTGAGCCAGCACCTCTCTGCGGAAAAAGAAATGCTCCTATTCACATTGCTTCTTTCTTTTCATACAAAATGGAAGAGGGCCGTCTTCATTCCAACTCCACTCCGAAGAGATTCATCACGTACTCACGTTGTCTCAGATGAAGAATGGTAATGCTCTCCTGCGTTGCTCCTTTACTTCCAGTTCAAACTATTTGTTTCAGAGACTCATGGGGCCAGATTTTCTGTTGTACATCTTTCCCTTTCATGGTTTCGGGTCTCCTTCACCCTTTCCCCTTCTCTGTGTGCCCAATCCCTAGGTTTACACACAATATGAAGACACAGCGAAACTGTATTTATCATGTTAGTCTATTACCAGTTGGACCTTTGAAGTCAGCTGGCTTCCCTCTTGTCTAAACATGTCTCTTGGTCTATTCAATGCCTTAAGTGCCATTCAGAGTGTGTTTGCATTGCCAGAGACAGCATTTCCACAGTCTGTTGTAAGAAGAGCGGAAAAAATCAAGAGTACGAATCCCAGCTGCCAGCACTTAACTAACTGCTGTCCCCGCTAAAAAAGCAGCTGATTTTGTCCACCTGATAACAGCCAGGTGTCATTGTTCAGGAGGAATTAATTTGGTGCAGCAGATCAGGCCAAGGACACTGTTCGCCCTGAATGTGGAGCAAAGGGGAGCCTTGGTTAAAGGGATATGCAGTTGCTGTAGTTCTGTGAGAATGCAGATGCAAAGGGAGATTGGAAGACAAAGAATGTGACCCTGAGTATTACGGCTGGCCAGTCTGTCATTCTGAGGATCAAATTCTGAAAGTAGATTTGGAGTTTTTTCCAGCTGGCAGTTAGATGGATGAGTCCCACTAGTGAGAGAGTTTTCTGGACAAGACAAGAGAGGTTTTATCAGAAAGGTACACAGTGACTGTTGAAAGTGGTTTTCTTACTGGAAATCTAAACCAATGTGTGCCTGTTGTAATCACAAGTTCCAAAAATTCTGCATGACATACTGTTACTGAAACATGTTGGATTAGTGCTGAGCTCTCACAGGGTCTGTTGCCTGTATCCTCATATGCTGAGAAGTGATGGTCATGGGGTTTTTTTCTTACATTCCACAATGCTGAGCCTCTTGCAGAGTAAATTGAGTGAAGGGCAAGATGTGCACCACATTTTGCAAACATAATCAATTCATGTGCTCAAAGGATTATAAACATCTTTATAAGAAATATGGATTTGACCCCTTGACCTTGACTCACTTCCAAATCCATACCCAAATACAGCTGGTTATGTGGGCTGGGAAATCGAGGAGTTTGAGGGTCACATCATTGACTGCCCTGAAGAATGGGCAACCCTGACTGGCACTGGCTTGGTGAGCCCACCTAGGCTCAGGTGTCCCTTTGGTTTGGTTTCACACTCAGGTTGATAGCTGTTCCATAGATCAGTGCCAAGTAATGAACAGCTATCCAATGCTCGACTGTATATAGACCTTTCCTTTAGAGGCAACTGTGCAGAATAGCTGCTGTTGTAGATTGTTACTGAAAAAAATTTGCCTTTTTGATCTAGCTGGGATGCTACTGCTATGAAATTTATCCAGTTCTTTTCACTTCTGCTTATCATTTGCACAAGCAACAATTCAGGGGTTCTCATTCCAGGAATCATGCTTTTGGGTAACGTTCTTCAGCTTATCTTTCTTTTGAAGAAAATATTCACTGCAGCAGCTGAGTAAACAACTATTACATCATAGAAGCCTAAGGTTATGCAGATATTAACCTCATTTCTTGCTTTGAACTCCCACAAGTTATGGCAATCCTGTTAAAATTAGCAAAATACTTTTTCTTAAAACAACCTTTGCTTGTACACGTCATGTTTGTGTAAACATAGTTCAGAACTAGTACTTGAATGCTTCATGCACACATAATGTTTGAATATTTTTGACCTTAATCACCCCGTCTGATAGATTTTCTTCATGACATCTTTTGTAAAATTAGAGAACTTAGTTCCAGCTGTGTTTCTGCTGTCCCATTCCCAAGACTCCTGAAATCTCTCTCAGAATCCAACATACACCAGGTATCCATTAGGACAGGCATCCTTGCTGTTACCGTACTAACAGAGCTCAAGTTCTTTTGGATGCCCTGCTACACATGCTTTTGTACAGGAACAAAGTAGTGATAAAGCTGCATTGGATTTTATCCAAAATAAACCTGGAATTTTCTGAATGAATCAGTTAGCATGCAAAATTACTGATGAAAATGAAGTGAACATGCTCCCCTATTAACAGAGCTCTGGTTTATCCTCATATTTTTCTGTCTTGTGATACCAGAAAGCCGAACCAGCATTCCTCAGTTTTACAAAAGGAATCTGACGCTGTATGTTACAACTTTCCTGTAGGGTTTCTCCTGCCAAATAAAAGGGCACATTTACCCTGAACACAGATGATGTCATCAGCATTTCCCATAAGGGCTCTATCTTTAAGATGCTTGAGATTTCTCTGGCTGATTTGCATGTAACATTGTGCAATTGGCAGAATTGTTGAAGGAGCACCAGGTTCAGTGGAGCAGAAGTGTTGTTCCTACTTGATCATCGTTGGCACTGCAGCTCTGAGGTGTGCCAGGAGCCCCCCAGCTGAAGTAAGAGACATGGTTGCAGTCAAGAAAAGAAACCTATTCTTTTCAATGAGACTCCTTGAGATGTCACAGTCAGAGTAATTTCTACCTTCTGCTTCCCACTGCCTGTTTCTTTGCCCACCCTGCAGCACCAACTCAAAGCAAGGAGAGGCTGCAGAGAGGCCACAGCCCCCAGGTGCTCTTGGCCCCCTGAAGAGGGTGTAAGAAGGCACAAATGGCCTCAATATGAACTTCTTGCCGAGAGATTTCCAACTGGGAGCCACGTGAGTGTGCACATGTGTACAGTTGAATCAGCAACAAAGCTGCATCTGGGAGTTAGCAAGTCTGTCCCGTTTCTAAATACTCATTAGCAACCCTTAATGCCCAAATAAAATCACTTCTAGTGCAATCAGAAGTTGACACCCAATATGTGAGACACACACTTCGAGATTTTGAAAGAGTAGGGATTTGCCTGTGAATTACCATTTTTAAACCATACTGCAAAACCAAGAGAAAATGTTTTTCACTGTTTAATTGTTATGTTTTAGAAGAATGGCCTTGAGGGTGGAGTGCTTTTTTTACTGCTTGTTTTCCACTTCCCTCTATTCTCAGGAGATGTTTGGCAGGATCTTTAGAGGATATGAATTGTGATGTCACCAAAACAATGGACCACAGTACTCCTTCAACAAACTCTCCATGATCCTTCTTAGTCTGGATGCACTCCTTCAGACAAGCTTGCTTAGCTTGGCCTGCTTTGAATTCTTGGGTTATTTGGTTGGAGTAGAGGTGTGTTGCCAGGGCTTGGAGGGAAGGGCTGGTGTCCAGAGCCAGGGATTGTCCTTCTGGGGAGGAACTTGGCTAAAGATTCATTTGTACAAAGCCCTGCAAAAACCTGCAGCCAGCTCTGCATTTCAGTTAAATGTGTATCATTTTTCAACACACTTAAGATTGATTGCAGACAGCAGCACTAAAAAAAAGGTTATTTGTGTGAAATTTGATGCATATGATGTTTGTCAGCCAGAGGGCCCCAGACAGGGTCCCTATTCCCAAAGAAGAGCTTAGACACAAATGCATGGATTTCAGGCAGAGAGTAATTTACTAGGCTGGTTTAATCTGAAGCATTATAAATTGCACTTAGCTTTCAGTCACTGGCACGAATTCTGGACACACTGAGGGATTCAAGAGAAATATTGCCTTGACTTAGTAATGACAGAATTTTGACCATTATTTTGGGTAAGACTAGAAGAATGACCTGGGTCATTCTTCTAGTACAGAGCACTGTTATAAACTACCATTTAAATGTAATTCTGTTTATAATGATTTTCTTACTAAAACATGTTTGGTTTACTTGATCCCATAATTTTGATTGTTGTTTACTGTAATAATACTGTAACACTGCAATATTTGTTGACAGGAACAATGTCCTTTTACAAGTTTTACTTATCTATGCCTCAAATGGTCTTTTTCTCCCGTTTTCTCCTCATTTAGCAAGACTTTGATTCCCCTGATCATCCTCCTAGTCTTTCTTTACACATTTTTTATTTTGATGTAATCTTTCCTAAGCAGGGAAAGCCAGAATTCTGTGCAATACTACAGAGCTTTGCACTGTAGGATTGATAACTGCATTAAAAGTACCTACCTCAAAATGACTGATGCATCCTACAATCTCATTCAACTCTTTAATTTTTGCTTTGAATTATAATCACTTGTTGGGAATCTAGGTTGTTCCCTGAAAAAAACCCCTGAATTATTGGAGGGAATTACCTTCTCGATGTGCTTTCAGCTGCTTTTGCCCTCCCCACATGTGAATATCTGCCAGCTGAGCAGATAAAATCTCTATCTGCTGTGTGTCAAAGTAAGAGTGATCAAGAATAGTTTAAATATTTCAGCTAATCTTAACTGCTGTAACAAGTTAGGAGGTGGGTATATGGACAGATGGAAGGCAGCTGTAATGGCCCTGCATCAGGAGCACCTGAGAATGATGGCTTTGTAACTGGTGTAGCCAGAGGAGACAGATGCTTGTCCTCACAAAACTCTGCAGAAAGTAATTTGTGAAGATGTAGTCTTGAATATAATGTGGCTACCTGTTGAAATGTATTCATTTCAGATGTGATTGGACCAAAAGTAAAGATGAGACAATCATGTGTGCTCCCTATTCTGCCACCAGCTTGATGTGTAATTTGGACAAGTCATTTTGTCCTTCTGTACTTCATCTTCTCCATAAAAAACAAGTACATGAGATTTGCCTTCCTCTGTGCAATGAGCAGATGGAAAGAACTTATTTATTTTTCATTAAGTAATCAGTCACAGGATCATTTAGGTTGGAAGGGACTTCTTGAAATCCTCCAGAGTTTAGGCAGTCTCACAGTAAGGGAACGTTTTCTTGTGTTCAGATGGAACTTCATATGGTATAATTTGTGTCAAGAGTCTGTTGTCCTGTAGTGAACACTATGGAGAGGAGTCTGGCTCCTTCTTAATCCCTTCCTCTCACACGTATTTATAAAAACTCATCAGACCCCCCCTAAGCCTTCTGTTCTCTGGGCGGAAGAGTCCCAGCTCTTCTTGTCTCTCCTCATATGAAAGGTACTCCAGTGCATAGATCATCTTGGAGGCCCTGCACTGGACTCAGTGCAGCAAGCCCATGTCTTTCTTGAACTGGGGAGCCCAGGACTGGACACAGCACTTCCGATGTGGTTCCTTCAGCCCTCTACAGAGGGGAAGGATCACATCCCTCCGTGCTGCCAATGTTCTGTCTAATGCAGACTAAGATGGTGTGGGCCTCTGTCGCTGGGGAAGTGCATTGCTGGCTTACAGTTGGCTTGGAGTCCTCCAGGACACCAAAGTCCTTTGCAGAGCTATTCTACAGCCGGCAGGTCCTCAGTGTGCACTGCTGCATAGGCCTTATTCCTCCCCAGAAGCAGGACCTTGCATTTCCCTTTGCAGAGCTTCCTGAAGTTTGTGTTGGCTCATTTCTCCCACCTGTTCTAGGTTCCTCTGGATGGCAGCCTGACCCTCTGGTGCGTCAGCCACTCCTGCCAGATTGTGTGACCTGTGAGCTGGTGGAGGGTGCACTGCTTCCTCATGGCCACCTGACTGTCTGCTTATCTAAAGTGTCCATTGTCAGCTTGCCTATGGTGATTTTATAGGAGATGGTGTTGAAAGCCTCACAGATGTCATGGCAAACAACATCAACTCCCTCATCTGCTGAAATAGCCACCTCCTTGTCACAGGCTGTGAAATTATTATTAATGATGATATATTCTTCATAAATCCAGGCTGACTTCTGCCAGTCATATTCTTGTCCTTCATGTGTTTGGACACTTTTTTCCAGAAGAATTTACTCCATGACCTTCCCAGAGAACAAGAAGAGTGTGCCAGATGGGCAAAAAGCCAATGGCATCCTGACCTGTACCCAAACCAGTTTGACCAATGGGGCCAAGGCAGTGATTTTCCCCCCGTACTTGGCACTGGCTGGGGGGCACACCTTGAGTCCTATGTCCAGTTCTGGGCCCCTCACTACAAGAAAGACATGGAGGGGTTGGAGCATGTCCAGAGAAGGGAACAGAGCTGGGGAAGGTTCTGGAGCATCAGGAGCACCTGAAGGGGCTGGGGGGGGGGGCTCAGCCTGCAGAAAAGGAGGCTCAGGGGGGACCATCTTGCTTTCTACAGCTCCCTGACAGGAGGGGGCAGCCAGGTGGGGGTTGGGCTCTGCTCCTAGGGAACAAGGGACAGGACAAGGCTGAACAACTTCAAGTTGTTCCAGGGGTTGTTCAGGTTGGACATCAGGAGGAATTTCTTCACTGAAAAGTTGATCAGGCTTTGGCAGGGACTGCCCAGGGAGGCGGTGGAGTTACCATTCCAGGAGGTGTCCAAGGAATGCCTGGATGTGGCACTCAGTGCTCTGGTCTGGGTGACAAGGTGGGGATTGGGAACAGGCTGGACTTGATGATCTCAGAGGTCTTTNTAATTTTTGCTTTGAATTATAATCACTTGTTGGGAATCTAGGTTGTTCCCTGAAAAAAACCCCTGAATTATTGGAGGGAATTACCTTCTCGATGTGCTTTCAGCTGCTTTTGCCCTCCCCACATGTGAATATCTGCCAGCTGAGCAGATAAAATCTCTATCTGCTGTGTGTCAAAGTAAGAGTGATCAAGAATAGTTTAAATATTTCAGCTAATCTTAACTGCTGTAACAAGTTAGGAGGTGGGTATATGGACAGATGGAAGGCAGCTGTAATGGCCCTGCATCAGGAGCACCTGAGAATGATGGCTTTGTAACTGGTGTAGCCAGAGGAGACAGATGCTTGTCCTCACAAAACTCTGCAGAAAGTAATTTGTGAAGATGTAGTCTTGAATATAATGTGGCTACCTGTTGAAATGTATTCATTTCAGATGTGATTGGACCAAAAGTAAAGATGAGACAATCATGTGTGCTCCCTATTCTGCCACCAGCTTGATGTGTAATTTGGACAAGTCATTTTGTCCTTCTGTACTTCATCTTCTCCATAAAAAACAAGTACATGAGATTTGCCTTCCTCTGTGCAATGAGCAGATGGAAAGAACTTATTTATTTTTCATTAAGTAATCAGTCACAGGATCATTTAGGTTGGAAGGGACTTCTTGAAATCCTCCAGAGTTTAGGCAGTCTCACAGTAAGGGAACGTTTTCTTGTGTTCAGATGGAACTTCATATGGTATAATTTGTGTCAAGAGTCTGTTGTCCTGTAGTGAACACTATGGAGAGGAGTCTGGCTCCTTCTTAATCCCTTCCTCTCACACGTATTTATAAAAACTCATCAGACCCCCCCTAAGCCTTCTGTTCTCTGGGCGGAAGAGTCCCAGCTCTTCTTGTCTCTCCTCATATGAAAGGTACTCCAGTGCATAGATCATCTTGGAGGCCCTGCACTGGACTCAGTGCAGCAAGCCCATGTCTTTCTTGAACTGGGGAGCCCAGGACTGGACACAGCACTTCCGATGTGGTTCCTTCAGCCCTCTACAGAGGGGAAGGATCACATCCCTCCGTGCTGCCAATGTTCTGTCTAATGCAGACTAAGATGGTGTGGGCCTCTGTCGCTGGGGAAGTGCATTGCTGGCTTACAGTTGGCTTGGAGTCCTCCAGGACACCAAAGTCCTTTGCAGAGCTATTCTACAGCCGGCAGGTCCTCAGTGTGCACTGCTGCATAGGCCTTATTCCTCCCCAGAAGCAGGACCTTGCATTTCCCTTTGCAGAGCTTCCTGAAGTTTGTGTTGGCTCATTTCTCCCACCTGTTCTAGGTTCCTCTGGATGGCAGCCTGACCCTCTGGTGCGTCAGCCACTCCTGCCAGATTGTGTGACCTGTGAGCTGGTGGAGGGTGCACTGCTTCCTCATGGCCACCTGACTGTCTGCTTATCTAAAGTGTCCATTGTCAGCTTGCCTATGGTGATTTTATAGGAGATGGTGTTGAAAGCCTCACAGATGTCATGGCAAACAACATCAACTCCCTCATCTGCTGAAATAGCCACCTCCTTGTCACAGGCTGTGAAATTATTATTAATGATGATATATTCTTCATAAATCCAGGCTGACTTCTGCCAGTCATATTCTTGTCCTTCATGTGTTTGGACACTTTTTTCCAGAAGAATTTACTCCATGACCTTCCCAGAGAACAAGAAGAGTGTGCCAGATGGGCAAAAAGCCAATGGCATCCTGACCTGTACCCAAACCAGTTTGACCAATGGGGCCAAGGCAGTGATTTTCCCCCCGTACTTGGCACTGGCTGGGGGGCACACCTTGAGTCCTATGTCCAGTTCTGGGCCCCTCACTACAAGAAAGACATGGAGGGGTTGGAGCATGTCCAGAGAAGGGAACAGAGCTGGGGAAGGTTCTGGAGCATCAGGAGCACCTGAAGGGGCTGGGGGGGGGGGCTCAGCCTGCAGAAAAGGAGGCTCAGGGGGGACCATCTTGCTTTCTACAGCTCCCTGACAGGAGGGGGCAGCCAGGTGGGGGTTGGGCTCTGCTCCTAGGGAACAAGGGACAGGACAAGGCTGAACAACTTCAAGTTGTTCCAGGGGTTGTTCAGGTTGGACATCAGGAGGAATTTCTTCACTGAAAAGTTGATCAGGCTTTGGCAGGGACTGCCCAGGGAGGCGGTGGAGTTACCATTCCAGGAGGTGTCCAAGGAATGCCTGGATGTGGCACTCAGTGCTCTGGTCTGGGTGACAAGGTGGGGATTGGGAACAGGCTGGACTTGATGATCTCAGAGGTCTTTTCCTACCTGAATGATTCTGTGATTCTTTAGGAGGTTGACCAGCTTGTAGTTCCCCAGATCTTCTCTTGTCTTTCTTGAAGTCAGGGAGACTCCTGTTCTCTTTCATCTTTCAGAAATTCCTCTCACTCACCTTGAGCACCAAGATCATTGTATGTAGCCTGGCAATGTCATCATCCAGCTCCCTCAGCGCTCATGGGTGAAACTTCTCAGGGCCATCAGTCAAAAGACTTAGGAAACAGACAGAAATCATTAGGAAGCTTTCCCTCTGGATAACCAGATAGGGTTTTTACAAAGTTTGTGTATTTGTTACACAAGGAGCTGTTCAGACTACAAGATAATTAATAGAAAAGTGTGACTCAAGTTTTATTCCAAGTTCTGATACACCTGCTGTGCAGTGAACTTTTGCACTTGGAATATGAAGCAAACCTGTAGTGCTTTTCAGTTCATTAACAGTATTCAGTTTTATTAAATTAAAAGCTTGCAAAAATATACTCTACACAAATAATTGTCTTTGCATGGTTTTCCCCTTAGTTTCAGTGTTGGGATAAGTTGATAACAGGATTAATTTTTCTTTCATATGTTAAGTGATCAAAATACCACATACCTTTTGTTCCTCTCTACAATACTTCTGCATTTGCAGACATACTTCTGATTAAAAAAACGGAAAACAGATTAACTGGATAACAACCTCAGGAAAAAAATAGTTCTGCAAATTTACTTGTAATGAGATTCATCTATTCTTCATATCAGGTATTTGATTTATCCTGTATTCTTCAGGATTTTAAAAGGTTGCTGGTTGCTACTGCTGCTTTTGATAATAAAGGAGTGCGATCCCAAAGATCCTTTTATTTGGCAGGACTATCTGAACTGGTTTCTGCCAGTGCATCAGTCCCTAGGCTGTGCCTTTGTGTGGAAGGTTAGGAGAAAATGCAGTTTGCTTCACCAAGGAAGGAAAACCTCCAGCACTGGACTTTATTGCAAGGTGCTGACAGGTGCTTTGTTTGGCCATGGCTGCTCTTGTATGGGTGCCCTGTCCTGTGTGTAACTCAGGGAGGGAAAAACTGACTTGCTTGTGTTTGGTTGGGTTTTTAAACTGGCAGATGCAATACCATTTATTAAGGTTGTATTAAATATATTGTGTTTTTCTCTCTTTCCTCATTTCTGCAGATCTGTCAGTGGAAGAATGCTGTGACAAGGGTGTTGAATGGGCAAATAAAAACAGAATATGTACTTCTCTGCCGTTAATATCCGAGTCTAGAGAATGCAGGTACATAGTTACATATTATATATTCAAACACAATTTATACTCTAATGTGAAACCATAGGAATGGCAGGTATTAAAGCTAACTTATAAGATGAAGCACCTAACTCTTATATTCCAGCTTTTCAACTCCATATGTGGCCTTGGGGAGTACCTCCTGAGTACCAACTTTTCATCCATCAAGTCCTTTTAAATTTTGCTGTCAGCCTAGTGTAGAGTCACTCAGCTCTAACCCACGTGGCATGTACTGCCTCTTACTCAGAGATTTTCCCACTGTGCTCTTCTCACAGGGCACTGCCTGCAGTCGGGACATCTCAGTGTGGCTGCACTTATGTCACCAAGCTGGTTGTGAATCCGGCCACGTTTCTGAGCAAACATTTATAAAGAAACATGGCAGATCCTACACATGACTAATCTATGGTTTGAATAAGTGCATAGGTGTGTATGTATGTAAGGCAGCCTTTTGTGGTGCTGCACAGGTAATTTTTCTGCAGCCCTTAGTTGACTTTGGCTTTCAGGTGCCCCACAGAGCGATTCAAAGAGATTCCCAGTCAGTCCAGCTTAGGAAAGGAGCCTGCAAGAAAGATGGAGAAGAGACTATTTACAAGGGCTTCACACTGACAGAGAGTAACTTTTAGATTAGATATTAGAAAGAAATTCTTCCCTGTGAGGTTGGTTGGGCCCTGGCACAGGTTGCCCAGAGAAGCTGTGGCTGCCCCATCCCTGGAAGTGTCCAAGGTGAGGTTGGATGGGGCTTGGAGCAACCTGGGATAGTGGAAGGTGTCCCTGCCCATGGCAGGATGGGTGGATGAGATAAGCTTTAAGGCCCTCCAACCCAAAATCCAACCTCCAACCTAAACCATTCTGTGTTTCTATGATTCTATGAAATGAATCTGACTGCAGAAAATAGAACCTCTCAGTTAATATACAGATTTCTTAATCCTACTGAGAATTGATAGGATGTTTCTGTTTGGCAACCTATTAAATGAAATAGTGAAGGCAAATGTTTAATTAAGATTTTGATTCTACTGCATCTCTTTTATGTTACTTTGGCATTTGTAGTTTTTATGTCAATGATAGTTTACATTTTTTTTGCTGTTACATGCACTTGTTATCTTTAATTAGTGGAGCTAACATCTGGTAGCTTAAGAGGCAGCTTCATGGAGAAATTTGCTTCCCTCTACTCAAATGGATGGCAAAGTGATTCAAACTTGGTAATTGTAGAAGTGTTGGGTTGATCCTTATTACAGAAAGAATGTGTCTTCCTGGGAAGTCTATCCGTGTTTTCTGACTTTTGCATTTATACTGGCATCGAAAGCAGTCTCTTATGAAGAGGAATTGACAGATAGGAAATAAATGCCAATTTAGGAAATACTTGAAGAGTCATAAGAATTACAGACAAAACAGAGGCAGGAAAAAGAGGAAACCAAGTTTATTGAACAATCTGGGATTGAGTATCTTGATTTAATCATTATTTGATTATTGTGAGTTGAGATTCTGCTGTAAATAATTTATTCTTCAAAAGATTTTCATTTTAGAGACTTAGTAGGACTTCATAGGAACTGGAAAAAAACCTCACTAATAATTTTCATCTAGCTTTTGTGCATAACTGAGGTGTAGTTAAGAAAATTATCCTAGTGAAATAAAAGGCATGTGTTCTTTGAGAGGTATGAGCAAGTCTTGACAAAACCCTAAGTTGATAAACTCAGTTTGGTTGCATTTTTTTCATGACTGCATGCTCTCCCTGAAGCTTGGTTTCATTCTAAAAATGACTAAGTAAAATTGGCACTTTTTTAAACATCAATATTGTTTTACTCCAGTTACGATTGCAAACTGGCATATCTGTGAGAGGTACAGAACAATCACTCTAGGATGCCATTTCAGACACAAAGGTCAAGGCCAAATTCTGCTCCTAAATGCTGGTGTAACTGGAGCCAGAATGAGCACTGAGGGAGCATGATTCTTTTTGCAGGCACATGAGGATAATGGCACTGATGTTCCACATTTATTCCTGCTGCACAAAGATGGGAACAGGCCTGGGTTCATTGCCCTTGCTGAGGTCTAGGCAGGTGAGAACAGAGGATTGAGAAACAGGATGCCTTATGGGTCACAGATTTTCAAAAGAACTTGGCTCCTGCTGAGACTCCTGCACGAAGTGGGAGCTGCTGGTGGCCACATGTCAGCATTCCTGTGGTTGTTTAAACCCCAGCTGGGATCCCCTGACCGCCTAGTGCAGTGCAGTGTTGACCATCTGACTTGAGTGTCCTAGAAAAGTGAGGGGGGTAGAAAGCCATATCTCTTGATGCCAGGGGGAGTTGTTTGCCCTGCATATTTCAGCTTCAGTTTGCAAGTTCAGCAGTTGAACATAAGGGGAAAACACATTCTTGAAGCGAGCAGGTTTGATAAAGTTCCTGAAATAAAAGGGATTGTTTTCAGATACTGTGCAAGGACTGTGCAACACAGAAGAGAATGGATGTGAGTCCTTTCCCCAATGCGCTTTACAAGAATTTCCATGCTGGTTTTGAATCATCTGTGTAGAATAGTAATAACTTAGTGATGCCCCAGATTCGGTCCCTCTCTCAAAGAAAGACTACTGCTAGAGTCTCTTGTCTGTGTGAGGAACCAACTGCCTTACTGAGTTAAAATTGCATCCCCTTGGCCATTTCCCAAACATTTAAAATAAATCTATAGTAATCACAGAATCATAGAATCATGGAATGGTTTGGGTTGGAAGGGGCCTTAGAGATCATCCAGTTCCAACCCCTGCCATGGACCGGGACACCTTCCACTATCCCAGGTTGCTCCAAGCCCCATCCACCTTGACCTCGGACATTTCCAGGGCTGGGGCAGCCACAGCTTCTCTGGGTAACTTGTGCCAGGGTCTCGCCACCCTCACAGGGAAAATGTCTTCCATAGTAAAGAAAGAATTGGTTTCCAGCCCTGTCTTTCTCATATCTGCCATGCATCCCAAAAACAAGGTGATAGTTCTGGGTTCCAGTGTATTTGCAGTGTTCTTCTCCCAAAGTCCCTTGTGGTTCCTGAGGCACTTGTCAGCTCTGTCAGTGTCACTGAGTGTGGTGTGGTTCAAACTACAGACGTACTTACGTTTTTTGTCCTACACAACATGAGCCAGACCCTGTGTGAAGTTCACAAGTTCCAAAGATCCTCTTGTTGCTCTTACTCCATTGCATTTAAGCTGAAACAAGGCTCTGGGCCCAATGTCTGCAATCACTTACTGTGGTTTCTTGCCCCACACATTATTTTATCTCATTGCATTATCTCTCTGGAAAATGTCAGTGTTTATCTCTGTGTCTTTATGACTCAATAAATAAAAGTGTAGAATTTTAATGAGTAATATCTCTGCCTGTCATCACAGCAACTCTTTTCCCATTCATTCATTTTCTTGTGGTGTGGTTAAACTCAGGGCAGCTGGAAAGAGCTGCCATTTAATTTTGGAACTCAACCTGTCCAATAAGTCTTCTTCCTTTCTAAGTGAAGAGCTTCCCCTGCACAGAGATCTTAGCAAGTGAACTTAATTCCCATGCCAGAAACAGTCTATCTCCACGTGGTATTTGCATGCCTTTAACAATGTGTAGCCTTTCTGGAATTACATCAGGAATAAGATTATTTAGTAGTGTTGCAAGAATGCAGACTGAGGAATCTAAGGCTGGAAGACCTAGCTTGTCTTTGCAAAATCATTCTTTTTAATTTTGATATTTTATCTGAGACCTTCCCCTGAACACATGAATAGCACTGACATAGCTTGAAGGAAGTAGAATGAGAGAGACAGAGGGTGACAAAAGTAGATTAAAAAGACATTGTTTTCAGAAAAAAAGTGAAATTTTAATGCTCTTGTGAAAATAAGTGAAATAAAAAAGAGGTGATTATGAAATTTGTGCTAGTTTAGGAGTGCATCCCCGAAACAGGAGAATAATAAATGTGAAAATATTGTGGATGTAAGTGGGTGTGTAGATCTTCATTTGTTAATTAATTCCATGAGAATCAGCCATATTGGTTAAATTTTAGCAGAAAGTAAAAGTGAGAATATAAAACATGGTTTCTTAACTTGATTTATAATCAAATTATCTAGTAGTGAAATAACTTTTCAATCAACATCTGAAACAACAAATAAGGATTCCTTAAATGTCTTGGTGATTTTTGCCTGCTAGTGAGCCATGAATAAAGCTCATCCTTCAGTAAAGCATGGTTTTACCTGAAATATCTTGAATGAATATCAGTTATGAGGCCTTGTACTCCTAGAGGTTCAATATTTAGTGTTATGCAATATCTCCCATATTGTGAATATCTGCTTATTTTCAGAAAAATTCAGTGCAACTTGGCTGTAGGATTTGGGCAATGAAGTGTGATTTTATTGTTGTTGTTCTCAGAGTGAACAAATGGTATTTTAATCTAGTATCCAATTAATGTTTAATTCCTTATTACAGTTGGGGTGGACCACATGACTTATGAATACAGCTGTGGGAAACATTTTAAGGAACTTTCTTGTTTTGGTTGAAATTGCATGTTTTTCAAAGATTTCACAGAGTTGGCTTGTGTTTGAAAAGACAAAGCCACACCAGGAATCAAACAGATCTACTGAAAGACTGCTGTTGTTTGTTTATTTGTTTGCTTGTCTGTGGCTAACATATCTAGCTCCTCAAGAGAATCTGGAGGGGTAAAGAGGCTGGAAAGTCTCAGCTCCCACACTCTTGGGCTTGGACTTCAGTTTTTAGAGGCTTCCAAAGCCCTGAAAGTCAGACCACCCCAGAGCTGGGCAGGGAATGGAAATTCTTCTTCATAGGGAATTTCAGCAACAAAAAAAGCTACATATTCTTCCAAACTGGAACTAAATCAGATATCAAAAACTTCATATATACTGCCAAATAAAGTTACTGTCCTGGGCTTAACTTCTTGCTATGATTTTAGAGTCTATTTTTGAATAATTTGTTCATGAAATTATCCTGGGTTTTCTTCCTATGCATTGAAATATCATGGCAGTTTTTGTCCAAGTGAGAATCAGACCATTACTAATCACGGAACTGTGGAATTCTAGAGTGGTTTGGGTTGCAAGTGGCCCATGTACAATCTAATAAATAGTAATCGGAATCTTCAGGAATGTGTCTTGACAACCTGGTCTCACCCACATGCACAGAGATGCATAAAATGAGCCCAGTACCCACATACCCCCTGCTTTTAGCAGCCTGGCCTTAGAGCTGAGGGAGTCCCTCATACTGCCTGGGAGCTGAAAGGTCATCCTATGGCCCTGGAGAGCAGGAAAGCTCCTCCCAACGGGATGCATGATAAGCCACTTATCTCAGGTGGTGGTGGGAGAAGGCTGTAGTTCAGTAGTTCCACTAACCCACTCCTCTTCCTGATATTATCAAGATTTCCAGCCATAGAATAGAGGATTTTTAGGAGCACAAGGTATTTTTGCTCTGTTTCCCAGTGTCTGTAACAGAAGGTAGTGGTGGAAGGGCTTTACCCACAAAACTACTGAGCAAAGCGGAGTTGCACATAAAAGCAGAGTGGAGAGAGGAGAGAGGTCTTCACTGGGCTTTGTATTCACATGACAGTAGCAACTGGACTGGAGGAGTTTAAAGCCTCCTCATGCAGATTGTTTTTCCCTGCAGGAACAAGTTTCCAGCTTTTTCACTGACATTGAGATAAAACAGGATGATTTAGTGAGCAGTGTAACAAAACTAAGTTTCCTGCACCATTTTGTCCTATCTCCTCACCACAGCTCCCTGCCCTGTAATACTTTTCTTTCCCTTGTCTTTTTTTTCCCCCTTGCTTGCAATACACTCTGCTGTTTCTCACTGTCCTTTCCCTTGGTATCTTCATTTCTCTCCATTATCTCCAGGTGTCCCACAGAACAATGCTCTGATCTTCCTTCCACATGCCATAACTATTGATCTGGGGCAGCAAGTGACTGGGATTGCAGGCTCTCACAAAACCCAAGGCCTGACTTCTCCCTTCCATCAGACCCCCCAGCCACCAGCTGTCACAAAACATGCCAGAATGCAGCCCTGAAGACTTTGAGCCCTGAGACAGGTGTGGTTGAAGTTACCCATCAGTTTAAAAAAGTTGTTAGGACAGACTGCAAGGTATATCAGCAATTAAACTGTATTAAACATGTCCCACAGACAATCTACCTCCTCCCAGAGAATATCTTTATGTTGTAAGAGAGTCCCCACAGAAACCCCTTTCCACATAACTAGCAGGAGTGCTAATTGTCAAATCTTGCCTCATCTGTTCATGACCCCTGTGTGACGCTGTTCTCCCCTTCCTTCCATGCTGTTGGCAGCATGACCCAGGTGCAGTGCTGCCGCAGCCAGCTGGAGAAGCAGTCCTGTTCCGATGGGGTTGAATTTGCCAACGTGCGCGAGGAGTGTGACTCACACACTGCCAAAAATTCCACCTGTGAAGCCGAATACTTCAAGGTGAGACATCAGAGGTACTCCTGTTGGTCTCTAAGAAGTGGAATTGAGGTTATTTAGTGTTGACCCCGGGGTCTTTAGGGTTGGTTTGCTGCACGTGAAGTTTTTTCCCGCCTGCACCTCACGTCTCTGTTAAGGTTGCTCGCTTTGTCCTTCTCTTTGAGGAATGGAGCCCTGTTCAGCAAAGCAGACTGTCACACTGCATTTTAGCTGAGGCAGAGGGGAGAATGCAAAAGGGTGGAAAATCTTGAATGAGTAATTGGCCAGGAAACTACTTTTGCATGAAAAGAGGACATCAGTGCTGTAGTGACAGATGGGTGAGAAATTCAGACACGTTTCAGACTTCAGTTTTCACTAAAACATCGTGGCTTAAGGTCAGACTCACTGGTTTTCAGTATTGGTGGTCAAAGGGATAGGACTTAAGTTAATCCTCTCAGGGTACTTATAATTCCAGCTTGTGTAAGTGTTCTAAGTTAACATGACTTTGATTTACAAGTGGATGGAGTGACCTGTAAGCCTGTGATACCAGCATTTGATAGCAGAATAAAAATGCCTGTTGTTGGCATCTGCAATTAGTCTGTGCCCTGCCCTCCACCTTTATTACTGTGTTCGTCTCTCACTGCCTGGAAGGGAGCATAGTCACACCTTTCTTCAGAGTATTTTTGGAAGAAAGTTCCGCCAGTAAGATCATGACTTGGACCATGAACCAGTCATGAACAGCTTTGGTCCTGTTAGGGATTTCTTTCCATGTTGACAAGAACAGATGAGAGTGATTTTAGTTCTTCCCACCGCTTCAAGATGCTGAATGGTTCGTTCAGTTAAAGTAAAAAAAATCTACTATACAGAGGATGGCAGACAGTGTCTGACTGACAAGTTTCATGTTCTGGAAAATGCTGGCTTGATCTGCTCCTGTCAGTGGGATGCCACTGATTCCAGGGCTGGGAAGTAATCCAGGTCCTCACTGGGAGGAGAAGGAAGTAAACACGTGCTAATGGGGTTGATATTGTTAGGTTTTCTCGAGTCTGTCTGCACGTGTGGTATTACCTTGTCCCAGCGTGGACTGTGTCTCCCAGAGGGGCCATGCATCACTAGATGATGTCCAGGGAATGCCCTGGTCTTGGCACAGGCACTGTGTGCAGTCTTTACTGCTGGGAAGCATGTCCCCCTCAGTCTGAATGTGGCACAAAATAATATTTCACCCTCTGTGTCAATATTTTGAAGGGCTCTGAGCAAATGAACAAGGACTGATGGTGAGGACTCAGCAGATGCAAGTGCTTGTTACCCAAGACAGGACTTCAGCAGCAGTACTATTTTAACCTCTATTTTAACTATGGGACAACTTTAAACCAGAATGCAGCTGTTCAAGGATGCCCATCTACCCACCAATTGCCTGATGTTTCCCTTTGTAGGCTTGTCAGCATGATGAAGACGACTTAATCATGTTTTTGTAAATGGCCAGACCCCTTTAAAGATGGCAGATTTTGATAGTGACTGTTTTATTATTAAACAAATTGGACTGGCCCTTGATCTCTGGCCCTGAGAAGAAATGGCTCAGCACAGCTGTCACTTCCAGGACTAGCTGCTGTCCTTCCCCTTCAGCACACAGTGCAGGAGGGGTGTGCTGGCCTCAGAACGCACTTCAGCCTTGCCTGATGGAGTGTTAGGGGCCATTAGAGCTTGCTGGTATTTAAACATTACAGGTGATTGGGGGGTAATGCCCTGAGCCCACATTCTGTCCCTTTTTAATTAAGTGATATAAACATAATCTGAGTTAATTAATCTTTGTGAGTCACATTCTGCCCTTCTATTCCCTAACATGAACATCCTACACTCAACAACTTCACTGAGGTAGGAGAATCTTTGAAGGTAATTTCTGATCCATGGTGGACATAGGTGACTTATGATCTAATATCAGTGAACCGTTCATCATTTCTTCTGTTGACTACATCTTGAATTTGATCACCTTGAGACATATAATGTCTGGAAGTTGTGCCTTGCTGTGGTAAACAAACTTGCATTTCATTTTGCCTAAGTTGGTCCATATTTTTTAGCTTAGGTCATGTCTTTTGGATCTTTGTCTCCTTCAAAAAAGCAGAAAGAATAATTTAGTAATTCAATTAGTAGAATCAATTGCAGCCCTTTGCAGCAAATGAAGCAGCTAATCTTTCCTTTGAATCAAAAACTTGGGATTGGAAAGAAGATAAAAAGACCATATTTTGAAAACATTTGCCTTAGCTTTTACACATAAAGGCAATAGGCATAGGAAATGATGGGCAGAATTTTGTCCTCTGGTTTTTTGGAAGCATAGTTTTTCTAGCCCTGGGAATAAAAAGATGCAAAATGAACGATGAATCTTTAAAATCTTCATCAAAATAAAGCAATCAATTTCTAAACATGATGCTGGTACATGAGATATAGAAATTATTTTCTGGAAGTTTGTACCGTAACAGCCCTGCAGAAAGAAATGCAGCTTCTAGAAATTTGACCACCTTCAAGGTACTTGGACAGTTTCCCCAAAATTTGTCACAGGTACTTTTCAAAGGTTGAGATACGTCCTTATCTCAAAGGTTTTGTCATGAATACTTTGGTTGTGTATAATAGGTGAGCACATAAGTTTTATTGCACTGTTGAAAATATTTTTTAATTTTTGTTTAGCTATTCAAAAGTTCTGGAAAATTCCTCTGAGTTATTAGTGGGTTTTTGGTTAGTACCTAATGAATTTCAGCAAGGGAGAGACCTCTTGTGGACAGATACCAAAAGCAGTATTACCACAGGATTCACACCAAAACTGATGACTTGAATCCAAACATAAATAATAAGAAATATTGTGAAACTATTGTCAACCTTACATAATCAAGAGACCACCTTCATCTAAGGAACTTCAGGTGCTTCCGAATCACACCAAAAATAAATCTTCAGATTTCTCACTTGTAATTTTATTCCTTTATTCCCTTGTTTGAGAAGGCAGTCAAGGGATCAGGGGACTTCAGGTAGGACACAGCTGTCTACTGTCTATTCAAACACGAGAAGCAAGGCATGGCTTTGAAGCTGCACGGGGTTTTGCCAGTATGAGGGGAAAAATGTTTGATATTATTATTATTGGAGTGACTTAAGAAGCAGAGGCTTACAGGCAGTGAAAGGGTATTATAACAACTTGATTGTGTGGTTGTACCATCCATGAAAGCAGTGATGATTTTAGCAAATAAATAAATGGCCATCACATCTTGCCTCCAGGCAACTGGCAGCCTTTGGAAATTGGCTGCAAACACCTCAAGAACTGAAGTAATATGAAGGTTAGACTTCACTCCTGACTAAAGGAACAAAAGCTTTCAGAACAGGCCAACAGCCAGGAAAATTGGTGTGAAAAAGAAAACATTGTGATTAATTATGCCAGGATCCTGCTAGTGGTAGTTCGTGTCTTGGAATTCCAGCGTGGGCCATGAACTTGAGTTAAAGTCTCCTTATCACTGCTATGCTCTTCCGTTTCTA
This sequence comes from Donacobius atricapilla, assembly GCA_013397315.1. NCBI lineage: Eukaryota > Metazoa > Chordata > Aves > Passeriformes > Mimidae > Donacobius > Donacobius atricapilla. Next base: position 536,400 of record WBMY01012582.1, read on the forward strand.
CGGTGGGTGAACTGAAAGTAAAGGTCCAAGCTCACAGGTGAAATATGTGGAGCCATGTCCAGCTCTACAGAGTCTTGAGTGTGCTCTTCATCAGCTCCTCCATCTTCTTTTGTGAGTCAGTCATGAAATGTTGGCTTTTGAGGAAATTTTCTTCTAGCAAAATAGAGTCTGGAAGACTAACAAAACTAATAAAAAAAGCTTCAATCTGCTTTCATGTGACAGTAGCAATTGGCAGACACCAGTTCCAGAGAACTAAACACTCTTGCTGCTTTCTGACAGCAAGGCAGAAAACTGAATAAATCAGCAGTATCTTCTCAGTTTAAAATAAAGGAAGCCTCCACAGGATTAACTTGTCCTGTCCTTGCTTCTGTGGTGTATCTTAGGGCTGCAGTTCAGTGCATCTCAAAGAGGTGGATCATGTGTTACTCCAGGAAGCCATGTCAGCACAGTGATGCTTTTAAATAATGTCTGAGTATGCTTTTCAGAGCAAAATAGCTCCTTTTTATGACCTAGTAACACAAACCTTGGACGAGGCCTGTTTGGTCATTCAAGGAGGAAATTGAGTAAGCAGCTCCAGTCAAACTGAGCCCTTCATTGAATGTATCCCCTTTTAATTAAAATGGACACAAATGGAAAGCAGGGGTGTGAAGAATTCTGACTTTTGGCTGATGTTTGGATCCAGGTTGTACGGGCAGGGAGTAATGAAATCCCATATACATGTGGGGAATGTTGTGCTCCTCCACATCATCTTGCACACACCTTCACACATACACAGTGTTTCTGAGAACTGGACCCAGGTTCTGTGCTTGGCCAGAGGCGAACTCATTGAACTCCACTGCAGGTTAAGAAATTCAAGCCCAAGTATACCAGGAGTTCTTAAAAAGTTTGCAGAAAATTTTCTATCGATGCCAAGGTGAGATAACTACTGACATCATTGTCAAAGCTCACGTAGCTTTGACTTTGTTAATATTTTCATTTTCTTTTTAACAGACATGTTGTTACTGTTGTTTGCTGGGAAAGGCTGCCCAAGTTCAAGGACAGAGTTGTGAACCCAACCCGAAGATAGGATATCAGTGTGGAATTGTCTTCAGAACTTGCTGTGGGAAAGGTCAAGAAGACATTGATCTGTCCATCAGTGATTATGCTCCTAAGAAAGAGCCAGGTATTTTATTGCATACTAAAAGAGTGAGACACAAAATGATACGGGGTGTAAGGAGTGTTTTCACTTTAAATTATTTCTGTTGGAATTTCTCTATTTGTCATCTCCTCTGAGTAATTTAATGATCCATGTTTTGGAGCTCATTTTTTTGGCTAGTGATAACTGAAAGGCTGTTGTTGAAAATAAGAGGTGGAAAGAGGCCACTTAGTTTCTGGTGTCAGAACTTAAATGTACGAGAGCTTATTTTGGCAACTAATGATATTATCTTGGAAGCTGAATATAAGCTATTAATTTTAATGGCATTTTGCCCACTGATAAATGCTTAATTAAAATGAAAATCAACAAACAATTCTTTGAATTGTGTTGAAAAGCTGGAGGGCCTTTGCCAGCGCAGCAAAATGCAAATATTGCCATTATGTGAGAGGCAAATGCCCACAAACCAGGGGTATTTGTAATGCCTGGACTGTCTGGGAGAACTGAAGATCTACAGGAAGTGTGGAATCTGTTTCTTTTGATATTACCAAAAAAGAGGGATACCTACATGGCAGCACCTCCCGACACCCTGCTCCATACCTAGTCCACAGAGGTGAAGAGGATGTATCTGTACAGCTTGGCCCTTATAGACCTTTGTTTGTTTGGGATTTTTTTTTTTCCCTTTTTCACTTAGCGGACAGACCTGAAACTGCAGACAAGTCATGCTGTGTGATGCTGCCCCCCTCATGGGCTGCCGAGCACTGCAAACATCACCTGGCTGGCAGATCACAGGCAACAGATTTTGGGGGACATCATCCTAATCAATCATTTAAACTCAAGCCCCATCACAAAAGCTTGCATTGGTCACGAAGCCAGCATGATTATCAGACTTTTTCCAGGTCTTTCAAGCCTGGCTTGTCTCAGTGTCCCCCTTATCAGGTAACAGCTGATAAGGGTGGTGGTTTCTCTGTGTGTGCTGTTGTCTCAGGAGAGGAATTGCCCCTTTCCATTAGCACTGGCTGAGGTGGCTGGACTAGTAGATCCCTCATACCCAGACCTCTCTGCTAATAACAGGAGTTTGCATACTCAATGTACCTGTATGGCATGAGGAATATATCACCTATGAGAACTGCGAGCATGGCCTCGAGTATTTCCCTGCTTGCCTTTGTGGGCAAGTGACACAAAACAATCATTACTATGGTTATTGTGGCACACAGGGGCTGTGTCCACGAGCAGGGCAGGACAATGTTCTCATCATTCAAATAAGAAACAAGCAGGCGTTTGAAGGTACATCAAATAACCCTACTGACAATAAAACATGCCTGTGGAAAGGCAGAGCAAACAACACCAATAGACACTTCGGTTCATTGTGCAGGGGAGATGAGGCTCCATTTTGCAAGGCAGAATTTTGGACTAGAACCTTGTGTTAGTTGTGCCATAGCAGTGCTTGAAGGACATTCTGCTGCAGGGGTAAGGCAAGCTGGCTCTCCGAGTCACATAAAGTGTTGTCCACAGATTGGACTTGATGGTCTTGGAGGTCTTTTCATACCTAATTAATTTTGTGATCTCTGGTGTTGTGTCCCCAGAGACCTGCACAAAATCCAACCAGACTTGGGAAAACTGATTTAATCAGCTCTGCATAATTGAAATGTGGCCCTATGGCTTGAGGATTCAGGGAACCAACCCAGTCTCATGCCATTGCACAAACATTGCTTGCACATCCTCCATGCATCACATGCTTGTAGGTGACTGCTGGTGGAATGGGCTCGTGGACAGCCACTGAAACAAGCCTAAGTTTCCTAGTCAATAAGCAGGGTATTTTGGGATTGTGTTTTTGGAAATTACCAACCTACCTTTGCCCCTGTGTTCAAAGTGGTGGGATTGGATAAAGTCCATTAGCTGGTTCTTTGGGAAAGCAATGGGTTCAGGATGTGTTTGGGCCTTGTATGTGCTCATGTGGCAGGAGTATCACAGATCAAAACTCTCCAATGTATATAAGTATATTTGAAAGAATGCTGTAAGTATGTGCCCAAAAACATAGGTGTGGAGTTCTTTTTGAAATGAAGTCTAAATAAATAACTGAGGTTAATCTGATTTTCATTAAATCTCTGAGTACCCCAAGCTACAATAAAGTCAGTGGAAGCCAGGCATGCCTCAACAACATGCCTTATGGAAATGAGGTTAAGCTCTGGTTAAAAGTCTGACATTAAGAATCTGCATTTGAAAATCTCAGTCCATATGTAATCTATGATAACAATGTGACTTTCATATTGAATCTGTCAGATGGAAAATGCCCCATGGCCATGAGCATTTGAATGTCAAATTTAAGTAAGAAATAGCTGTAAAATAGGTAAATAATGCTTTTTAATTTTGTTCTGGTTTGTCCAAAACCCTGTTGTGAGTTCCATCCCAAGCACACAGTGTTTTACCTTGAGAAGAAAAGTGCTTTCTCCTCTAGTGCCTATCTCTTCTCTTTTTAGCTGAAATTTCAAAGGAGGAACTAGACCAAGAAGATCCTTATCTGCATGATGGCTGCAGAGGTGAGTCAGGTGACTATTCCTGCTAGCCAGCTCTATGGTGATTGCTTTCAATAAAGTGAAGCCAAATTAGATCTAGAGATTAGCCAAAACCTTTTGCCTGGGATAGTTATGGGTAAAAAAACACATGAGGAAGAGCCTTTCCAAGGAGTAATGGGCCATTATGTGGTGCCTAAATAGTTCCTAAATACAGGGGAGGCATTGTCTCTCACAGTGGATTCCTCTCATCCGACTGAAGCCGAGACAGTATATTTAATTTCTACTTAACTTCTAGTGGGTAATACCTCACAAGTGTCACCCTTGGACCTGTGGAGTACTTTGGATTCTTCAGAATATGGTGATCTTATATTAAATATGTGCAACTTTTAGTCTTCTTTTGATGTTTGAATATCAGGGTTTGAATATGAAATTTAACTTGTCTCTGTTTGAGATGCATCACCTGAAAAAAAGGAAAACAAAAGTGACTATTGTCTTGATTAGTCATGCTACACTGCCTCCTTGGAAACGTGCATTTGGAATATTGCTCTGCTAAGTATTCTGATTTCTTGCTTGTCGTATGTGATTTACATGTCTATAAACCTAAACCAGCAGTGATTCATTGTTTTCTGCCAGCATTTCAGAGCACAGAAATGTATTAAGGATAAAATCAATTTAAGAAGCTTATATTCCAGTTGAAAAATTATTTACTTCGCTCCATGTTTTACATCTGTTACACTCTGGAGAGAATGGGAATATCTATCAGGTCATTAGTGAACCAGTCAACAGTGCCTCTCCTCCTTGACTCCAGTTGCTAATTACAAGAGATGACATAGAAATATGTGTTACATATTTTCCTACCATTATTTCTTCATGTAATCAGTTGTGGTATTTCTTACTTAATCAGCTGCCTGCAGGAGATGGATTGGTATTGCTATTTGCCAATTGTTGGTTTTGTCTACAGGATGTTTTCTGATAAACTTGGCATGCCAAAAGTACTTGTAATTTTCTGAACTTTAAAAGAGAAACTTAAATTTCCTAGGCAATGGAATTTCCAGCAATTTGTTTTGGAGCACCTTCATGTTACATGGGGAAATTAATTCTGTTCTTCTAACACTTCCACTACAGGTTTTACTGGGTCAGGATGGAGCTGACAGTATTAGCAGAGGCTGTTGATCTCAACCACAAAACTATGGTTCCACCTAATTTTCAGTGATGCATTAATAGCCCTGTCCTCATTAGAAATTGTTGTACTTAAAAAATTATTTGTAACATAATATAGCTGCAATTGTTCACATATATTGTGCCTATTTCACACCTTTTTTTTAATACTTATCCAGCCATTCTGAAAAACAGGACATGAGTTCGGTTAGTACTAAGAATATCTGCAGCCTTACAACAAATATTTGTTGATGGAAGTATATAACCTTTTCTCTATTTTTCAAATATGAAACATTTTTAACATTAATTTCTATTTTATCAACGTCAGAAAAAGTTGTCTTAATGATGAGCCAAATTTTGTGTAAATTCTCTGTAGTATTCTCTTTCTGTTTGTCAGAATAACCCTTCTTGTATTAATTTTTAGAGCTTTCAGTGCTTAGCCCTTTCTTTCTTTTGTATATGTGAATATGCAACTTATGAAACCTATTTTCTAAATAAATCAAGTATCCTGTAAATTAATGTTTTTTTCAGTTCCTATGAAGAGCATCTTAATTACATGAGACCTTTTAACATATCCATTAGGTGGAGGTCCGTGCTCTCAGCAGTGCAGAGACACAGGATCCAGTTACGTCTGCTCTTGCTTTGTTGGCTATCAGCTTCAACCAGATGGTATCACCTGTGAAGGTAAAAGAAATAAAGCCACTGTTTCGATTATGAACATTGTTGTTTTAAAAGAGCAAGAATAGATACAAAAATACCCAGAGAGAAGAGACCAGAATATGCTTATGTCAGCTGGGGAAAGAGGTGAAGTCATAAAAAGTTGATTTGAATGGTGTGTTGAAATGAGAATTGTGGGAAGATGAAGTTAAGGAGGGTCAGTGGAAAAGGTGGAGAATTTAGAATGGAGAAGAGGCAGAGTTTGAATTTGTTGCTGTGAATAAAACCAAAATAGAATACCCATTCTGTCTTGTAAAAGTGGATTGCTATTGATAAGGCAGACAAAACAAATAGAGTAGGATTCTTTAGCTTGTTAAGGACACAACTCACAAAAAGGATTAATGTTCTGGATTCCATGAGTGGCATGGGAATTGTCAAGGAAGGATTGACAGTTTCTCCCAGAAGAAGAACTGGTTCTTCTCCCCCTTCCCTCACTGCCAAGTGTGGTCAGGCTCTTCCCAGGCTCCCCAGGGAATGGTCACGGCCCCAAGGCTGCCAGAGCTCCTGGAGTGTTTGGACAACGCTCTCAGGGATGCACAGGGTGGGATTGTTGGGGTGTCTGTGCAGGGCCAGGGGTTTGGACTCGATCCCTGGAGTGCCTTCCAACTCAGCATATCCTAATCTGTGACATCCAGTGAAATGGGCTGGGATAGAGGTTGCAGTTGGTGCTGAGCTGGTCAGCCCAAGCTCCTTGTTGCTGAGGGATCTGAGCCCTTCCAGGGCACAGTTCACCTTGCCCATCCTGCATAGCTGTTCAAGGATGACAAGTGGTTCACATGAAGAATGCCTTTGTCTGTCAGTGACTGGAAATGGAGCTTTAAGTAGCTTAGATACAAACTTTAGATTATAAAATAACTATTGATGGTTGGTCAGATTAACACTAATCTAGCTGGACATATAAAAAGGAAGAGCTTTTACAATTAATTTACATGGATGATAGATTTTCTTATGCATTCAAAGTTAAAATGAAAATAATTCACAAAGGGAATGTCTATCGGTAGCTGTAAAGTAGAAAGACACTACTCGGCTCAGAGTCCCTCAATCACATGTTGGTGGGATGCAGAGCAAGGCAAGGATTACTGAAAGTTTACCTCATTCATATAGTCACTATAATCCGACCGTGAAATCATTGAGGTTGGAAAATACCCTTAAGATCACTGAGTCCAACATAAACTAAACACTGCCAACTCCACCAGCAGACCGTGTCTACACATCCTAGCTCTTACAACCTTAGACATGTCCGGAGACATCCTCTACTACTGGACTCAACCAGATGATGTTGACTCTCTGCTGTCACTCAGTTAAACCTTCCTCTTCTTATGTACAGTGAACCAGCAACTCCTGGCTCCAACAGGGCCCAAATGTCTTTGCTGGCTCACTCCCTGGCAACAGCTGCAGTGGGATGTGAGTGTGAGGCCAAATCCACACCTTTGTGTTCCGATGCTCAGAGGAATGCCTGGTTGGAGGCGTGCCCATAGCTAGCCTTTGACCTCGTCTCTTCCCATCATCATGCTTCTTATTTACTCTCTCTTATTTCTTTTTCTATAATTTTGCATATTGTAGATATTAACGAGTGTATCACTGGGACACACAACTGTGGGATTGGACAAACCTGTGTCAATACATTAGGATCCTTCCGCTGCCAGCGGGACACGAGCTGCGGAACTGGTTACGAACTTACAGATGACAGTCGTTGCAAAGGTATGTCCTGTGCAGAGAAACCAGAATCTTCAAGGATCTTAAGTTCAAAACTAAGCACATCATCATGTCACGCTCTTTGGCTTTTGGTTGTTGTGTCAGGTAAAAGAATTATAAAACAAAGGCCTCATAAAATCAGGCCTGCTCTGCTAAATTGCTGAAGTTAGCCTGTCACTTCAGAGTAATTTGCAAGTTCCCATGTGAAAACAATCTTGGTATGAGAACTGGTAGGATAACAACCTGTTCCTGGGTTGAAAAACAAATGCACCTGCAATAACAAGGGATTTGTCCCCTGAGAATCAGTAAAGAAAATATGTAAACAATACAAGACTAGAGAGATTTGATAGATGACTAAAATACCTTTTACTAACCAATAGACTAATTGGCAAGAAAGCTATTAACCCATTAAAGTTGCACATGAGGTCCGTAAAAACAGTATAAAATGAGTTGTGAAAATAAAGAATTGGCTTTTCCTGCACAAAGCTAATGGAGTCTAAGCTACCCTATTACAATATTGGTAAATACATGTGTAACTGAGACACACACACTTCAAGGACAGCAGTTTTCCACCTGTCACCTTGCAAATAACCAGATCATGCAGCTGGGGGCTGCCGCAAAGACTTCCAGGAGAGATAGCTGTATTTCACACTGGCAGTTTGTGTTGCATATTAGGAGCTGGTCTGGGGACTAAAATAGGTGATTATGAAACCCAGTTCAGTATTAACCCAACCTAAACTTCAAATGGTCTCCACACTCATTTTTTTAAGTACCACAAAACTCTGGGGCTACTGTTGTATAAACTGCATGAATGAGAAAGCTGAGGTATCCTATTGCTGGAGAGTTTCTGTATTTTGATAACTTTCGAAGATTTCATCCCATTACCAAGTGGCAAACATTAACTTTTAGTTGCATTATGTGGACAGGACTCCATTTGTGAGCAAAGTCTCATTTGCTGCTGTCTCCTTTATCTGCTTTATGTGAACAATAATTTATTCGCAAATACTTACTGTCTGTTCTGAACTGGAGTAGAATATTAAAGTAATCAGAAGTCATATTTATGTGCATTTAAAGCATGAAAATGCAGGGATATTGCAAGCCTTAATATGGATGGGAATCAAAGCCAATTAATTCACTTATGAAAGAAATGAACAATATCTGCATTGGATCTAAAATTAAAATTAAAATTGCACTTGAGTAATTAAATCTTCCTGACTTCAAAGCTAAGCAAACTGCTGAATCAAGGCTGAGCAGAGCTGAATGTGATGCTTTAGGTACTCTATAATAGTTTTGAACCATTTAGTTGTGAGAACTAAACTTGTAAAGAATAATATGCACAGACACACCCCTATATACAATATTAATAAATGAAATTGTAAAAAATCTTAACCTACTTGGTTTTACTGAGATGTTATTTGGGGTAGCAAGTCAGATTGATCCTGGATCACAGAATTCCAGGAATATATGCTGAGGATTAATCTATGTGATGATTTTAACTGTGTCTTATGTTTTAATTGTAATGAAGAAACCTGTCAAATTCCTGCTAACAATTTTTTTTTGTGATGTACCAGATATTGACGAATGTGAGACTGGTACTCATAACTGCCCCCCCGATTTTATCTGTCAGAATACTCCAGGATCTTTCCGTTGCCGACCCAAGCTACAGTGCATGAGTGGGTTTATACAAGATGCACTAGGCAACTGTATTGGTAAGGCATGTTCTTGTCTTGGGGAGCACTCAAGTGTTGGCTGGGAAAAAAGCTGTAGTTTTGCTGGGTGGGTTCTGAGCTGCTCAAGCTGCTCTTTACCTGTGTATGCATTGCTCTTTCCTGTGATCCCACAGGTAAGAGAGACAGATGAAAGCCATTTAAATAAAAGACTTAAATATTAGGTCGCTATTTTTAATGAGATTGCATTACCCAAGGTGGTTAGCTGCTTAAGTCTTTGGGTGTTTTATCTGAAACAAAATTTGTAAAAAAATTGTGTTATATTTTATTTAATTATATCCAGAAGGTTTTAGCCAAAGCTTTGTGTAGAAAGCTGACATCCTCTGCAACACCCTTTGGTATTAGTCTGCTGGGTCATACAAGCATGTAGGTCTTTCCAGATCTGTCCCATGTTACAGCCCATCAATAATCTTATTGTGTATGAGAAAGATGGGACAGTTATAACATCTGTGGAGAGGAGTTTTACTTTGAAGACTGATGACAATCAGGCCAATGCCTTGTTTCCAAGACTCCCCAAAACCAGAATTATAACCTCCATATAAATGCATTAAAATTACTGGCTTCCAGCAGACTGTATATGGATATGTCTAATGTGACCTAGCAATCTATCAGTTATTCCCTTGAGTATTATTTTCAAGGCTCAACTCACCTTTAATTTGCCCAGTGGCGTAGCAAATCTTGGACTTGTGGAACTGGCTGAGCAGCAGCAGCTGCCAAGTTGCGCTCATTATCAGCCCCTTGTTCTCTTGTAGTGTTGAAATCTGACACTGGAAACAGACTGAAAACAAAACTGCAACCTTTAAAATGAGGGGGGCCAGTGACTGTGCACAGCAAACCCTTTGAAGGTGCGTGCCTGCCACAGGCAGTGCCAGGTTTTGATTAACTTGCTGTCGTGGACATCAGTAAAGCCACATCAATTTGCAGCAGTAATAGTTATGGCCCGTAAAATGCATTTGTTCAAAATATTTAGGCAGTTTCACAGCCTAACTTGACAGACTGGGAATCAAATCCTGCTCTGTATGGAGCTGAGGGGATGTTGTTGTTGGATTTGTGACTCTGATCATCATGTAGAAGCTAAGAGCTCGATCAGTACTCACAGAGTGAAACAGAACTGGTTAAGCCAATGAACTGAATTGTTGATCAGCTCTTTGTATGTTTCGGAGAGACTTTTAAAGGCTTTGAAACAAATACAAGTCCTACACCACATTTCCACTGCTTTTCAGTGGTATCTATGGCTTTTATACCTTCCCAGTCTTCACTCTGCATTGTATCAGTGACACTAAATGTCATGAATAGGTGTCTTCTCCCACAGGCAGAACTTTTTCTCTGAAGGGTTACATACTGCGAGCATCTTGCCTTAAACCTCTTGAGACTGGAAAGAGTTACACTGACTTGTGCTCTTGTAGATATCAATGAGTGCCTGAGTACCAACATGCCGTGCCCAGCTGGACAGATCTGCATTAACACTGATGGCTCCTTTACCTGCCAGCGAATCTCACCCAGCTGTGGCCGAGGTTACCATCTCAATGAAGATGGAACAAGATGTGTAGGTGAGTGACAGTTGGGACGAAAAAGCAGTTATAAGAAAATAAATCATGTATATAATTTATGTTTACCAGTTTCTTGCACCTTGCCAAGGTTTTTATCATTCCCACGGTTGATTCTTGATCCTGTTCTTTCCCTCATGGCAGTCCCAGTAAGTGAAGAATGACAAGCATCCACCCTCTGTCCTTCATAAAACTCTATATATTGAGAAGAGGAGTAATGATTATCAGCCTCCACAAATGGCATTTGCTGTGACTGCATCAATGGAACAATGCTGTCCCAAGTCTCCTTAGCACAGAGAGATAACACAAGGTCAACTTAATGCCCCCCCAGAAGCCATTCAAGTAACACTAAAATATATCAGTGCTTTGGCTGGCTTTTAACTGGGGTGGTTTTTGCAAAGAGAGGCATTTTTGTATGTGTTTTCAGTTTCTGTGAGTGGCTTATCAAAGCACTAGTGATGACTCTGGATCTCAGAAGTCTTAGATTAGATGAAGATCCGATCCACAAATATTGAGAATACATAATAAAACAATTTTGAACCTGAATTCCTCCAAAGATTGCCTGATTACTTCATTGCCTTCCTCCCAAGTCCATCAACATTGAGGACACTTTAAAACTAACCTGCTTTGGTACAAATAGTTTGGATTTGTGACTCTGACCTTGTAAAAGTTGAGAGCATTGTAACATCTTGTTTTCTGTTTCAAAACACTTTATAACCACCAGGGGACAAAAAAAAAAAAAAAGAAGTTAACATGTTGCTCTTCACTCAGCTACATAGTCAGAAGTGTACTTAAAATCACTTTTTGTTTCAGATGTGGATGAATGCTCATCCTCTAACCAGCCCTGTGGAGAAGGGCACGTTTGTATCAATGCCCCAGGCAATTACCGCTGTGAGTGCAAAGCTGGCTATACTTTTGATGTCATCAGCAGGACGTGTATTGGTAAGTTGCACCATCAACCTAAATATGTGCAGCCATGGCACTTATAAAATGATCCTGTGTAAAGAATGTTACTGCTGCCTGCACACCCTCTGTCTCCAGAGTGTAAAATTGACTGCCATATTATTTGGCTGACTCTTAAAACCATATTAAAGATCAGCTGATTCTTCAAAGGGAGCTGTATTAGCATTGTCAACATGTTATCTGCTATCCTGTTAAAAGGTAAGGTTGTGAGAATGTGTGTAATTGCTTTCCATGATATTTTTATAAGCACCCACAGCAAAAGATTCCTTTGGAAGATTAAAGCAACTTTCTCCTGTATACATCTAATCCAATTAATGCTCTGGGGTGCTTCTAAATGAGCATTTTGAGGACTTCTTCTCTCTTTAGCATGAAATTTAAATCTGGAAAACAGTAATCAAACTTTTATAACCACGTTCTTGTCCAGACTGGTACCGCAGTGAGCCAGCCAATGCACAGACCTCTCTGTGTGTTTGTCATTGCAGATATCAATGAATGCAGACGCTACCCAGGCCGCCTCTGTGCTCACAAGTGTGAGAATACTCCTGGTTCCTACTACTGCACTTGCACCATGGGCTTCAAACTTTCAGCTGATGGTAGATCCTGTGAAGGTACGGCTGCCAGTGCTTTGGTTACGGAGCGTGAGAAACAGCTCATTGCTCTTTCAGTTGTTTTCTATTTTAGCTTGCAAGGCTGCACTGAAATGGCATGAGAAATGGTCACAGTGCAGTCTCTTGGTTCAGTGAATGCTGCTGTTCTAGGTACCACAGCTTGCACTGGCTGTTCTACAGCCCACAGCTTGCCTATATCGCCCTTAGACTGCATCATTTGCCAGGACAAGATGACTCAGCCTCAGGCTGTGCCAGGGAGGGCTCAGGTTGGACATCAGGAGGAATTTCTTCCCTGAAAGGATGATCAGGCATTGGAAGGGGCTTCCCAGGGACGTGGTGGTGTCCCCCTCCTGAAGGTGTCCAAGGAACGCCTGGACGTGGCACTCAGTGCTCTGGTCTGGGTGACAAGCTGGGGCTTGGTCACAGGTTGAATTCAATGGTCTTGGAGGTATTTTCCAACCTGGATGGTTCTGTGATTCTGTGATGCAGAGGTGTATGGGCATGCGTTTGCTGCACTTTGAAGGGTGGTTCAACTCAACTAGGTTCAAAACCTTCAAAACTAGCCTTGCTGATATCCAGACACAAAAATGTAAGTGTGGGGCTAAAGATTCCCTCCCAGTCTCACACCTTGAAGTACAGCAGGAAATTATAGCACAGTGCAAATTAACCTCTATTGCTAGACCCTGTTAAGAGTAGCACACTCAGAGCCCCCTATTTCCAGGTTACTCAGTGACGTGCACCATCCTTTTTTAATTAAAATAAAATTACCTTCCAAAATTCTGTCTTATTCCAGTATTAGGAACGATGAACATTGCAAGAAGTTTGGGGTTCAGGTGTATAACTCTGCATTTCAGATTTGAATGAGTGTGAGAGCAACCCCTGTAGCCAGGAGTGTGCCAACGTGTACGGCTCCTACCAGTGCTACTGCCGCCGCGGGTTCCAGCTCAGCGACATCGACGGCATTTCGTGTGAAGGTGAGCTCCGTGGTGCTGCACGGAGACACAGGGAGGGTGGGCATTCCTTATGGTTGCCGTAACAAACGTGAGAAATTCCATGCAATTTCTTTTTCATTTTCACATTTGAGTCTCTTCAGTATTTTCTCGTGAAGCTTCTTCCCACCCATGTCCCTTTCTAGAAGCGTCTCTTCACATTTGTGGTGTCATTTTTGCTGTTTACACTGAACTGTTGCTTGGCACACTTTTTTAAACTTGGCAGAAATTTGTCTTTTTCCTGAGGAACTACCAGAATTTCTAGTCTTCAGCAAGTGGAGATATGAGCATATTTATATGTTATGTATTTAATATATGGTATTACTAGGTAGTGTTGTATATATCTTCTTTTTGTGGCTGGTTCTAAACTAATGTGTTCTCAAATACAAGAAGGATGTGGATGTGACCTCATGGACAAGATTCTGAACTTGGACTTAGGTCTCCAAGACTTACTAAACAGTGAGGCCTTGGGCAGAACACCTAATTTTGATTTCCTTTTTGTAAAAATAAGGATAAAATATTCCTCTCTCTTCCTTTTGTAAAGCACTACAATAGATGTCACTGTAAAGTGCTTGCTTATGTCAATTACTTTGTCTCTTGGGCTCTCACATAGTTTTTCATTTTCTTCAGAGTTCCATTTATTCCTGAAAATCTTTGCTATTTTGATGTTGTTGGCTAGAGCCACACCTATCTGATGATCTTCTTCATTGCCCAGGAATAAGAATCATCAAATTGTGTCTGAAGCTCATAGCAGGAGCACTGTGCATGTGCACTGGGTTGAATGCCATGAACACATATTAAATTAGTGCTGTTTTTTTTTTCTTGCAGATATTGATGAATGTGCTTTGCCCACTGGAGGACATATCTGTTCCTTTCGATGCATTAATATTCCTGGGAGCTTTCAATGTACTTGTCCCTCCACTGGGTACAGGCTGGCGCCCAATGCACGCAACTGCCAAGGTGGGTTCAATAACTGCAGGGAGACCCCACTGGATTGTGGAATTCTGACAGGTTCTAGCAGTTTTGGGATTTTAAAAATGTCTTTCCTACTACGTTATAGGTAATGCAGTACACATCAGCTAGACATCTGAAGAAATCAGTCTTTTATAATAAATACACAGGATATTTCAGTTACGAAGTAATGCAGTAGAGACTACTTCTAAAAACATTATTAAATAATCATAAAAAATTCCTCCAATGAAGATTCCAATGATGAAATACTATGAGATAGTTTAGCCATTAAAAGGAAATATCCTGCTGTAAACATGTCAGCAAATATTTAGGTCTTGTCCACTTAGTGGCACTGCTGCTCTTCCTTTCCTTCTTCTTGCTGGTTTGTTGGGTTAGTGTTCTTTTTTGTTCTTCTGTCCTCCCCTTGCAATCCTGTAGTAACACCTAATAGCACCCCGTGTTCTGGAGTATCTAATAGGGCACTGCCATTGCCTGGCACCTGCAAGGAGAGGCAAAGCATGTGTTTAATCCACTCCCCTGTTTCCGTTCGGCAGATATCGATGAGTGTGTTGCAGAAAGCCACAACTGCTCTTTCAATGAGACCTGCTTTAACATCCAGGGCGGCTTTCGCTGCCTGTCCTTGGAATGTCCCGAGAATTACCGCAAGTCAGGAGATACGTAAGTACCTTCTCTTTCAAGGTCAAACAGATCTGTGCTGCCATGAGCTCCTTAATGTCGTGCCACTGCTGACTGGACACAGAGCAGTTTCTAGCAAGTATGCACTGTGTTGGCAGGCCTACCCTATGTTTTGCACACACAGGTCTGGTTTCTTTCTCATGCTCCTCTTTCTAAGAAAAAAATGCCATGTGTCAGTGTTTTGCACCATAATATGATCCCCAGAGCCATAAGCAGATACTCTCTGTCTGGCTCCCTTGCAGGCAGCCTGATAGGAAGGCTACATCCGGCTTTGAAATCCTTGGCTTTTATTTCAGAATCACACATAGTCTTTCTTTCACATTTCAGCTAAAGGCTTCTTTTTAGCTCCCTCTCTGAACTCTCACCTGTATTGCTGCAAAGCATTGCATGAATGTCTTATTTTTGGTACCATTTAATTGAATCACATAATATTAAGGGGTTAGAATGGACCTTAAAAATCACCTAGTCCCAGCCATCTGTGCCATGTACCATGTACAGGGACATGTCCCACCAGTTTGCTCAAGGCCATATCCAACCTGGCCTTGAGTACTGCCAGGGTTGGGGCACCCCCCTCACTGGCCAACCTGTTCCGTTGTCTCACCACCCTCACAATAAAAATTTCTTCCTAATATCTTACATAAATCTCCCCTCTTTCAATTTGTATCCAGTTTTTGCCTGTATTAGAAAACCTGGGAGTCCTGGTGAGGGTGGTGTGTTAGCTGCAGCTCATAATTGTATCTCTAACCTAGCTCAGAGACAGTCTGTGCATTCTGGTGTGGAAAACAGGAGACAGCTCTGGAGGAGAGGCAGCTGGCAGCTCTTTTATATCCATCAAATAGTGCCAGCAGAGAGGAGAAGTTGCTGCAAACTCTCAGTTGTGTAGCTGGAGTTTATGGCTGGTGAAGGTGATGCTTTGCCTCCTGCCCTGTGGCTTTCTGGCCACTCTGTGCTCCAGCAATTCTTCCAAAGGCTGGTTCATCGTCCCCCCATGTGCCCTGTACTCAGGTAAGTGTGTGTTCCACCAGCCAGGGAGGAAAGCTGACAAATCACATTTATTATCAGTCCACTATTGCTTTTCTCAGTCAGTATTGGTATGGCCACCATCTGTTAGACAGACCTGAGTACTCTGTGCCTCCTCTGTGGAATGAAGCCAGCACTGATCTTCATCTCAGGGATTTTGTGGGGATTAGTTAGCTTGCATTTAGGCCTTAGTCTTTGAAGTGTCACATAAGCGGCACGGCAGATGTATTTGATCAGAATGCTGGTGAGGAAGTCGGTGTAAACCCAGCTATTTATAAAATATGCTTGTGTTCTGGGAAGGATAATAGGAATTAAATTTTAAATTATATTTGTCACATCAGTGACCAAGTAGTGCCTCATGATGCAGATGTTCTCTTTATTTGTAAGACTGTGGGTTCATTGGTATCATAATTTAGAAAAAATACAATGTGCAATGGGCCACCAGGCAGAATTAGCAGATTTCTACTCTTATGGACAGTCCTGTGTTGCAGAGTTCAATCTATGAAATACATGTCATACACACATTCCATTTCATTTTCTTTCTTATCTGTATTTGACTTCACTGGCTATTTGAGCTATATGGGGTCTTTTGGGAAAGCAGTAGAATGTCTGAATTGTTTTACTGTGTCTAGGTTGTTGGGTTTTATAATGGCTTTCTCTGCCTAACTCAGACCTGCTCATAGGGTGAGATCCTTCTGGTGTGCTCAGGCTATAATTAAGTTGAGTCAGACACAAATCCTGCAGCTGCTCAGTGAAATTCTAATTATTTTAATTCCCTGAGTGATTATGTTGTTGGATTTATTAGGTTTCCCCCCTCTCAACAGCTACAGATATTTACTAAATGTATTGTTGAAAACATGTTTGCATAAAGCAAAGGGAGCATGATTGTCATCACTGACCAAGTGCAGTGGGTTCCACAGGTGCTCTCATACTTAGCCAGGATACAAATGTTGTACCAATGTGCTGGAATCAGGGTTTATGGGTGGGATTACCTGGTGCTCACTGGGGAGCAGTTTCATAAGACGGCTCTTTAGCACCCTTTTTACATCCAAACTACTTTACTTCTCCTTGACTGAACCAGTTTTGCATATATACCCCAGCAGGGCTGACAGCCAGCATATCTTTGTTAAGTTCTGCATGATAATGACATTAAATTGCTTTTTCACCCAGGCTCTAAAATCAAACTAGTTGGCTTCTTATCACATCTAGTACAGATACCATTTTTTTCTCTCCTTTTTATTCAAAACACATTCCAGTTTCACCAACTTGGCACATCATAAGAAAGACAACGTATTTTTCCATTCCCATCAAGCTGGCACCTCAGGAGATTTTTTTACCCTCTTCCCCATTATCTTCTTTGGAATAGCTATAATTTATTAGGTCTCAGTCCTGTAAATCCAGGTTTCTTTATTCTTATTTTTCCTTAAAATCCTTAAGCACAGACAACAGCACTCAGTGGTCCAGAAGCTTCTTTAGCCAATACCTGTAAAGCAGAGGTTTTTGTATGATGGCTGTTGCATTGCCATCAGGTGAAGTAATTGCAGCATCATCCCAGGCTATGGCCTGAAACCTCAGAATGCCATTTAGATACTCTGAGCTCTAGGAGGAAACAGTCTGTAATCTTCCCCAAAGACAGCAAAATGCCTGGCCTGATCTAAATGGTAACAATTTTATTGAAAGCTTTATCTCTTTTACTTAAATCCTCCTTTTTGTTTTTCATTGATCAATCAATAGGCTTGGTATTTTTCCCAGGATAGATAAGATCTGCTGCTTCTCATAATAGAACCTAACTTGCAGCACTGCCTTGCCAAACCGTTTTTGTTTTCAAATTGCATAACAATTAACTTCTCTTTATATGGCATTGAAATCTAGCATTTGTAATATTTAAGCCAAGAAAAATAGTAGAAAAGATAAAGAAGCATTTATGGCAACGTGTCAGACGTGTGCTGCATTGAGCCAAATGGGGAACTATTTGTATTTTCTAGACATGTCTGCATATTATAAAGGTTGTCTGGGGCTTATCATTATTAGGATGTGTTTTTAACTCCTTAAAATTTTGCCAAAATGTAACCAATGGCTGAAATTTTACATGCCAGGTGTCTGACGCAAGATCAAGTTTTGGCAAATTTCAGCCAGAGCAGTTCACCCATTTCCAAGAGCAAGTGTAGAGAGGAACATGCTGGTTTGTGTGTTTTAAATATATTTTGGTGATTTTTTAAAAATTTATTTTAATGGTTTGCTGTTATGGTATGGAGCAGAAACCTGAAATTTGCTAGGAAATAGCTTTTGTGCTTTTTGTCATCCTTACCAACATCCTCTGAAACTTTTGAAATTACAAACTTTGTAAAATTGCATTTAGCCTTTTTTTTTTTTTTTTTTAAATAAATCTTAGGAAATTAAGACCTTGGTGGGTAAACTTAATCCACTCCTCTATGCCAAAATAGGCTCAAATGTACCTGGAATCTTTCTGAGAGTTCTTCATTTAACTTTTGCTCCTAGTCCTTGAATGATAAGGATTTCATACCCTCAGTGGCAATCTGTCGTTGTGTTTGGCTCACTGCAATTTAATTCTTTCTATCAGTAGAGAGGTCTTTTCCTTCCAGCAACGAAGAGTTCGCTTCTGATTCAGTGGTCTTGAGCTTCTTATTGCTCTTCAAAGCAGTCTGAGACATTCAGGTCTAGCTGCACAGACTGTCTGATCCTGCTCCCACATAAAGCCACAGGAGAGGAGCCCAGTCTGTCTGTCCTGGGCCAGGTACTGCCTGCCTGGACAGCCCCAGCTCCATGGACAAGCAAACTGTTTCTAGCATGGGTGAGAGAGGAGCCAACTTGGTAAGAAAAAAATGCATACTTTGAGATAAGGAGGCTGAATGTAGGGAGGGAAGGGACCTGAAAGTATGTCAAGGTGAGGAGAATGAGTCTTGGAGATGCTTCAGGGGTAGCAGGTAAAATGGGGTAAAACTAGAGAGAAAAGGGGGAACCACAGGGTTCAGGACCTTATGGTCAGGGGTGATTGATTCCAGGGAACTAGTGATAGGACAAGAGGACATCAGGAAGAATTTCTTTCGCTGAAATGGTTGCTAGGCACTGGCAGGGACTGGCTGCCCAGGCAGGTGGTGGAGTCCCCATTCTGGAGGTGTCCCAGGAACACCTGGACATGGCACTCAGTGCTTTGGTGTGGGTGACAAGGTGGGACTTGGTCACAGGCTGGACTCAATGGTCTTAGAGATATTTTCCATCCTTAATGATCCTATGATTCTATTCCAAAATTCAGATGAGGGCCTTCAGAGGAAGGAATAATTTGGGATGGCCACATGAAGATCCTGAGGGAAAGGATCTGTGCTTCGGGTCTAGGGCTGTGAGGTGGAAACTGAGAGAATGAAGTGTCAGCCAGAACAGAATGGAGCAAGAAGAGGAGGATTGGCACTGGTTGAGTAGACAGTCCCGATGCCAAATATTTGAGCAAGCAGCAAGGGCCATAGGCTAGGAAAGGGGATAGGAAAAAGAAATTAGATTAGGAAGGAGAGATGGAGGAGACAAGGATAGAACGTAAAGGCTCAGTGCTGAGGGCGAAGAGAATATAGTTCTGTCTTCTATACAGCTTGAAATGTCCTAGAGACTTTCCATCTCCAGACAGGAGGAACATAGAGAGTGCTTGTCCATCCTCACTACTACTCTGCTGGTATCTTGTTCTCCTACCTGAAGTGGGGCTCCAGATTCTCCTCTGGTTAAGGATTGTCTGTGAAGACCAATCATCAGTTGGTTTCATTCCCTTAAAGTTCCGGTCTGTTTAAGACAAAAACCACCTTCCCTGCGCAGCTGATCATTAGCATCAGTTTCCATGATGTGGCAATGGCTCACTTGGACCTCATGGTGTGGTGCAACCTGCTGAAAAGAAGTGCACACTGATGATACCATGAGCAAGAGCCTTTGCAGTGGAATATATTTTAGGAGGCCTGGAAGAATGTTACAGCTCTGGAAACCTACAGTGTAGAATGTATAGTGAGGGTACAGTTCACTAATAAAACTTAGTTAGTTGCTCAGCATGTTGAGTTGGTTTCCCTGTAGGAAGTAAATCACAAAGCCATAAATCTTGCTAATAAAAAGTTCATTTTCCTTCAGTACATGAGGAATTGTTGCATACCACTCAACTCATTTGAGCACAATGAAGTGAAAACCTGACTCAGAAATTAATGTGAGGAAAGGCACAAAATATTTTTCTCTTTGTTTTTCTGTTACAAAATGTTGTATTTATTACCTACAAATGGGATCCCTCTGGTTTTGGTAGTTTTCTTTTACCAGTGTTTGGTACGTGAAATTCAAACTGGGGGTAATTCTTTGAAACCAATATTTCAGCCACATAATTATTTGTAGCATAAGAAAACAGAGTAGAAAGTGAGCTAAAATAACTGGGTTCAAATTCAGGAATAAGCATTTGGCAGCAGCATACACTTACTTTCGTAGCCCATGCACCTGATTTCAGAGCTTTGCAAAAACATTTACAACTGCCCCTGGGCTTTGGGCTGGTTTTCTCTGGCAGCACTTTCTGCCTCCTCAGCACTCCCCTCTCTTGCTGGGCCCCTGGGCTCTGTCCCGTGGCTCACAGCGTGGTGGCAGGACACAGGAGCTCTGCAGGCAGCTCACCTGTCCCGGGGAGCCACAGAGCAGGGCAGCACCCAGGGCTTGGGCTGCTCCCTCATCAGCCTGCTGCATTCCCCCACCGTGTGATTCCCTGCTGCCCACTGGAGGTCTAGTCAGTGCTTTGGGGTTGAGATGCCCTTTGCTTCTTGCCTTTGTGGTGTGTGACCCCAGAATGAACTCTGGTTCTTGAAAGCAGCAGTATTTGCTATCTCTCCTTTGTGGTTGTTTGATGGAACAATTACTGCGCATTAACTGAACCGACAGCGCAGTGTGCAGTGTATGCCACCAAAGCATGAGATAAAACATGATGAATTTTGAGTAATTTTAGCTCCTAGCTGCAGGTACATCTATCTTCACAAATAACTTTCTGAATCAACAGAACATCTTTTTTCAAGTCTTCGAAAGCTGGAAGCTTTGGGGTTTTTTTGTTTTCTTAAAAAAATCTGGCTGTAATTTAAAAATGTATTTTACTTTTACAAAATAATAAGGGAAGGCATCTTTATGAGACTGTAGGTGTTGATAAGCCTGTACATGCTTCTAAGAAGTTGTACTTGAAGAAAACGTTTCCAACTAAGGAATTAACTGTCTCAACTTGCTCCATGATTTCACCAAAACCAAGTAGCCTCATGATTTCCACAACACCAAATCATTCTCTTTTGTGGAGTTATTAATGACATTTCAGAAAAGAATGCAGAGCTCTCCATACCTGAAAATACTTCAAGAGTATCCACACCTAATTAGCTGGCCATCCTGTGAGGACTTGTGCATGAACTTTAAAGACATGAATAAAATTAAGAACGCATTCAAATCTTCAAAGAATTGCTTCAAAGAACCACTTATGTTTGCAAGTAGTATTAAAAGAAAACATGCAACACATTAATTGAATAACTGAGGGTACTTTTAATTAGTCTTCTTGAAAGTGCTGGTTTTGCATATAATAAGAAGTTCCTGGAATTCAGATCACCATGCCTTGGCAACAAAGTGGGGCTTGCTTATGAACCACAGTTCTGTTGGTAGTAGATACTGCTGATAGGAGCTGAAACTCATGTCAAAATAAAGTAATGAAATGGACACTCAGATTTACTTGAGGTGGTAGGAAACAAACCATGCTTTTATGATGGAGCATTTCTTGGTAAAGAAATTGTTTAGGTTCCAAAACTTCAACCTGTGGACCAAATACTGCTTGGAGTGGAGAGACTCTTACAGATTATTTAATTGAGTTGTAGTTTTGCAAGTTTGGAGCTAAATTCTCAGCCTGATCATGATGAAATTTTGCGAAGTCATCATCCAGCTGAGATGGTTGTTGTCTACATTTGCTTCCACACACCTGCCTGGAAGGATGTTTCGATATCTGTGCGGTGATTTGGTCATATCTTTGATTTGAAATGCATGCAGACTTACCCAGTATGCAATCCTTTACAGACTTCTCAAACCCACCAGGTACCATGACATGTCAGACCTTCATTAACGTGCTAGCAAACTATAACACTCTTAAACAGCAGTGACTTGGATGCCCATAGCTGTCTGCCATATTTTGTGGACAAAGTTCACTTCTCTCTGAAACAGAATGCATGAAGATTGTGACTGCTAATGTAGAGGTTTGTTGTTCCCTGCCAGCCTGTATGGGTGACCTGATGCTAGTGCTCTGGATTTTTCGCTGTGACACAGCGCTAAGGGAATGAAAGAACAGAGGGCAAATTCCTCTCTCACCAGAATCATTCCCATGCCTTAGGGCTGTGTAAGAGGAGACTGAATATGTAGGGGACACATGCTGGAGACATCAGGCCATTGGATCTTGTTTTCAAGGCTTGCCTAGATGGGTGTTAGACTGACTCTGGTTGGTTCTGATAGTACAGAGGAATGCTGTGCCACATCAGCAGGAACAGGTTCATCTTCAGAGACCAACTCCTTGGACATTCATGGTTTTCAGAATACTTCATTCAGTATTAAAATACAGCCAGACATCCCAAGTAGGACACAGACTACTCCCTAACCACTTAGAATCTCTTCCTTTACTGAGCATATGTCGAACCAGCAAAAGAATAAAACTTGGAGGGGAAAAAAGTGCCAGTGTTCTCCCTAGGAGAGCTTGGCTGACGTAAATGAAAATAAACTCTCACCCCCGCTGAGGTGCCAGACTTGATCCATCTGTGCCTGCAGAGCAAGGGCAACACTTCTGACAATGGCAACGCTTCTCCCAGAGCTCCAACTGCAGGCAAGTTCATCCTTACTGAATTCATATCCCTTTGCAATATGAGTGAGGTGCCAGGCTGAAGAATGGATACAGGATGCAAGTCAGCCTGTCTTTTCCCACCCCCCTGCCCTTGCTCTCCCTCCCACTCGCTAAATGTGCGCTAATCTTCCTCTTGTCTTGTGTTCTCACTTTTCTTGCAGTCGCTGTGAGCGCTTGCCTTGTAATGAAAATAAGGAGTGCCAGAGCCTGCCTCTGAGAATAACCTACTATCACCTCTCTTTTCCTACCAACATTCAAGTACCCACCGACATTTTCCGCATGGGTCCTTCCAATGCTGTCCCTGGGGATAAAATTCAGCTGTCCATCATCAGCGGGAACCAGGAGGGGTTTTTCACCACAAAAAAAGTGAACAACCACAGTGGCCTTGTGGTCATGCAGCGTCAAATCACAGAGCCCAGAGACCTTCTTCTGACAATTCAAATGCGACTTTCCCGCCATGGAACTGTCAACACATTTATTGCCAAACTTTTTATCTTTGTTTCTGCACAGCTTTGATCCCTAACTTACAGTCATCATTGGCTACTCTTTCTCTTCTAAGAGTAGCTTTCCCCCCCAGTTTTAATAAAGTTTTAGTTCATCTGTTGCATGCTGCACTTGCATTTTATTTGCCATCATCATTACAGTTTTCCACTTTACCCTATAACTGAACATCTTAATTTGTGGAGATTCTTCTGTGCACTCTGCATCATAATACAAAGCAGAAGTTGGTGTCTAAGAGTTCATTATCTGAACATACTGAGGACTGAAAGCTATTAATTTACTTCACACAGTAGGGGTGTCATGATCATACACAGTTACATATGTTTAGGTCTAAATTTTCCAAAGGAAATAGGTTCATATTTTGAACTGTCTCAACTGAGACATCTCTAGAATATTTCATCAGTTATGTGGCAAATAGTGTGTATTTTCTGAAAAATCTGTTAAAAGGGCATAACTTGGACCCTTAGGACCTATAAGGTGCCCCAGCACACAGGTCAGTATAAAAGTGTGCAGCCAGATTGTCAAGCAGTCCTATTTATTGTTGCTCTCTTGTATCCTGTGAGCTAATGCTGACTTCCACCAGGTACAGATCCTAGTTCTAGCTTCTAAGGATGGTACCAAAGCTAGTCTCCTCTACAGAACATTTATATGAGAGATATTTCATCTTTCTTTCTGAGGAATTTTTGCTGAATGGAAAAACTAATGACAGCAGAACAGCAATCAACTTCATAACAGCATTCAGCTAATAGCAGAGAGCTCCTATCTGTTTGACAAGCTATATCCTGAAACATTCCATTTACAGGAACATTGGAAAAAGATATTTGATTTGTCCGTAACACTTTTGTCTCTCCAGCTTTCATTTAAAGCTGATAAATTTTGACCAGTAAAGACTTTGTCCACAAACACCATCACACCAAACCAAAAGTGCCCTGAAAAGTCAATCAGAATTCCAATATCTAAATATTTCTTCCTTTACTTTGATCTTCTTTGTTTACTTCTAGGCCATCAAGAACAATGTAAACAATACAACTGGAATTTCTTTGGAATTCTTTTGTTTTCTGAGCTGGAAGAGGATTTATTTATTAAACATAGTCCTTGTGTTGATAAATATTAAAAGCTCAGTCCCAGAGATATTATCCAAAAATTTATGTTCTACACTACTCTGGGTGCAGTTATCTCTGCTGCTCATTACACAGGCAGAGGAGTCATTCCATAGAAGAACAGGGAATAATCCATGTGAATGCACCTATAGAAAAAATATCTCACTGTGTAAGTGCTGACAGCACAGTCAGGGTACAAGGGTAGAAACTGGGGACCTTCTAAACCAAGATCATGAGCGTTAATCACCTGAGCATAAGGAATTACTCCATTAACTGGAAGCTGCAAGCTCTCAGGCTCATCATCAGCCAAAGCCTGGATCAGTGCATGATCACAGTGCTCTGCCAGAGTATTCCATGTTCCCCAAGGCAAAGTTTATCCCAGCTGGCTGGCAGGAGTTTCAGCCTCATGAGGAATGCCAGTGTTTAATAAGCCTGTTGACACTTCCTTATGAGGCTGCCAGAAGTCGGCAGTGGGGATAGAGTCCCAGGTTTAAATACTGAGAGCACAAGCCTGTGCTGCGTGAGCTAGTGGGGTTTAGTACTACCACAGAAGATGCTTATATGCAAATGCCCTCTGGCTACCAGTTCCTTACGAGGCCATAATGAAGTAGGATAAATATTCAAAAAAACTTCAGTTTTGCAGACATTAATTTTTTTTTGGCAGGAAAAGAAGGGAGCTTGAGAACTTGGCCCCAAATGTTGTAAAATGATGCCACATTAATTGTATTTAGCAAGGAATTCAAGAGCACAAAGCTCACGTTCCCCTGTGTTAGAGGCTGGAATGCTGCAGTGTCACTGGGACTTTCAGGAGCACATATGTAATTACATAGTGCTATTTATATTTTCCAAATGAAAATGAAATCACTGCTCCTGGTCCAACAGACTTGGTGACTGAATCTAGCTGATAATACAAGAAAGAATCATACCGGGATTCTAGAAGAATGAAAATATTGTACTCAGGAAATAATCAGAACAGCTGAGCTGTTTCTTAACTTTCTTCTCTTTAAATGAAAATGCCTAGAGGGAAGACAATCTCCAAAGCTGTAATTTGTGCTAGTGGCAGAAAACTTGAAGGAAAGGTACAAATAAAAAAGTTCTCAGCACTGAGGAAGAAACTTTTGCCAGTCACAGTCCCCACTGTAGGAGAACATGAGCAAAAAGGAAAACATCAGCTAATCAGAAGATGAAATGCAAAGATGATGTGTAAAGATAAAATTATAAAGTATTATTAGAATAGAGCATATAATTTATGGAAAATATCAGGATTTGAAATAGATGTCAAATGTTGTCAAAGAAGTTTACTCCAGTTTGGAGATGCCCAAAAGATGAAGCAATGAGAGAACAAAGTTGTCAACTTTGGATATGCTGGCATCAGGCAATTAGCAGGGATAGCAAAAGAAAGGAGATCAGAGAATGAGTATAATGAAAGGACAAATTCCAGTTCAGCAGTGTGGAGAGAGCATGCAAATAAAAACCAAATTAGTGTGATTTGTAAGAGGAGAGAAAAAAGATGCAAATAAATAGAGTTGACACAGACATTTATCTGTCACACGTGTGGTTATGAGCTGGATGGATCTAGAAACTCAGTTTAGACAAGAACTAACACAAATCACTTGTGACCATTGAGATCCTCTGATCTGTACCAAAGTCATATCAGAAGGCTTTATTCCACAGGTGAGAATTGGGAATGTAAGTCTTACTTAGGACTTCATCTTACACAAAATTATGGCTTTATTGGCTAAGTATTTCAGAAATATTTGTATTTGCCTTTTGTTTCAGCTGAAGTTGAGAGTAAAGCTCCCTTTTATTCCCAGGAAGAAGCAAAAGGAGACCACTATTGAATGCCTGAGACACCCCACCACAATGCTTCTTGCATACAAATTCTATTATCTAAATACAACTGAGTAATTTAGGATGTTCTATGTATTCCAACAGCACTTCATCAGTAACAGCGTCCCAAAAGAAGTTATGCAAGCTACTGTTTATAAGTGAGCTGCCTGGGGGTTTGACAAGATTTTGTACACAGATAATGGTGGGAAGTAAAAGGCCTCCTCTGGCCTGTATCTCCTGCCCAGTCTCAAAGCATCGAGTACCGGGTGTGAATACCAGGCTCAGCTGGTGTTTATTAACTCAGCTCTGCAGCCTCCCCGTGGACTGTGCCAGTTCACATCTGTTCAAGTATGAGCTCCTTGATGTTGATTCGTGTTTTCCCCTTACTTAACTTCATACAGTATCAGCATGTTTGGCTTGATTTTCTTGAATGAGCAGAGGTGGGAACAAGTAATAAGAAGTTACTGATGTATTGATTATAAATAGAGCCATAAAGTCCCTTTGAACATCTGAAAAAAGATGGTTTGTAGGTGTGGACTGGGATGACACATTTTGAAAGGAGTAATGATCATTTGATTTAGAGGCATCTAACAAACTAAATCTTCCTTTTTTTGATTTCCCTTTAACTCAGTAATTTTTTTCTCACTTTTAATCTTTTAATCCCCCCCCCGACCCTGCAGGATTTTCTGTTTCCACTTAGAAATATGCAGAAATAGGCAGGTCAGAGTTGAGATCATTTGTGGGGCTTAGTCACATTTTAAGTCCAAGCATAGGCCTTTCATCTCTCATGAACACAGAGTGGGCATTGTGTGAAGTTCTTGAACTGTAAGTGACTTTAAATTCACTCTAGTGGGCAAGGGTGAGAAGTCATTTAACTTTTAATAGACTTTCAAGGCCGAATGAGCAGCTGGTTGAGGTGGAATATGAAATGACCCTTACCATTTCCCCAAACTCAGAATTCAACCTTTGAGGTTTTAAATAATGTGGTTAAGTTTTTTCCTCCTCTAGTTTCCATTCCTCTCTGTTTTCTCAGTTCTTTCAGATGGAAAGGGAGGGCATGAAAAAAAGACTTAAAAGAGGCTCTTCTGGCCCTTGCTACACCAAAAATCATGAAAGTTGGCCCTTTAAATATTTGTGCCAGGTTTCTAAAATAGAAACAATTCTGTCTGCTTTATATGACTGAGTAAAAAGGCTTGTGCAAGAAAAAGCAGCTCCACTGAAATTGCTGAGACCAGGCCAGCTGAGGGTGTGGGTGGCATTGTTTGGTCCTGTTTGTCCTTGAAAGGGACATTACATGGCATCTTGGGCACTACAGTTCTTGTTTTCATATGCCTGGCTTGAAGAACTGGGTTTGAGGGGGTTTTGACTGCAACTCTGAGCCAAACCAAGCTCTTCAGGGGTCCCAAAGTTCCAATGATCTGCATTTGTATAAGTTTTTGAGGTGAAGAATCAACACTTTATATCAACTACAGATTCTAGCTCCCTAGACTGCAAAACACAAAGTATTTAATATTCAGTCTATATATGAATCTCTTTCTGGTTTCTCTTAGTGTCAGACTAGAAAAGACAGATACCATCCGTTGCATTAAGTCTTGTCGACCGAATGATGTCAGCTGTCTGCTGGATCCAGTCCACACAATTTCCCACACTGTCATTTCACTGCCCACGTTCAGAGAATTTACAAGACCTGAAGGTAAGTGGTTTGTTCCTTGTTCCATTTAATAGACTACAGCATATAAAACCTCTACCAGAAATCCTTGCCTAAAGCCAGACTCGCTACCAATGCAGTAAATGTTTGCATAGCTCCAAATTATAGTTTACTGTTCATTTAATTAAAACCTTCGATATCCAGGAGTTTTAATTTTATGGAGGAAAGAAAGTCATTCTGAGCTCTAACTCATACTGCTTCCCAGTCTAAGGAAATATTGACTCTGAATTCCCATTTACCACATTTACTCACACAATAGCCATATGCCCCGTGACATTTTTTCTTCCCTTGTTTGCAGGCTTTGCTGTAGGTACAAGGTACTAAATATATTTCTCTCATCTGTCTATCACCAGTTGTTTGCTACTGAAAAATATTCTTGTTCCAAAAACCTTACATGCAGACATTAATCACAAAATAAATTATATTGAGTATATGATTATTGGCTGATTTTTGACCTATGAAAAAAGTGTTGTTTGTTATAGATTAAAGGAAAGGAAATTCCAAGAACTGGGCTGAAAGTTTTTAAGACAAGTATTCAAAAAAGCGCCCAACTGAGTGGCCATCCTCTGAAGTACCTGTGAGTTTTTATGTCCTGCAGTTTCATACTCACTTTTCAATCACTTTCTTAGTTCACATAAAAACTCAAAACTTACAGATAAGGAGCCAGATTTTGCTCTTTGCCATTTATATGGATTTTCTGGCAATGCATCCATCAGTGGGATGACTGCCTGCAGCCCTGCTGCTCTCAGCACCTTACTGAGTGACACAGAGAAAAGGGCATGGAGGAAGAGAGGTTATTTTGGTGGGGTTTCTAAAGGCCCTAAATCCCCATTTCTGATGTACCCAAAGTCTCAGCCTTGTTGTTTCAGAAAGTTGTCCTCAATGAATGCCAAAGCTGATTCTTCCCCTCTGCACCAGGCAGGAGTGGGGTAAAAGACATCCCAGTCCTTGCCCGGACAGGAACAATTTAACCACTGATGTAGAGCTCCTGTAGGTTCTGTCAGGCCTTGGCTGGCCCTGCTTCACAGGGAATGGAGGAATGCCCCATGGCCACTTCTGCTCCCATACACACCCCTTCAGCTTCACCAGGTGTACTGGCAGCAGAGCTAAGGATTTGGCCCAGGATGCTTCCCAAACCTCATTAGTCCATCCTCGTGTTTTAATAAAAAGAGATGAGACCTAGTGATCTGAGATTGCTACTGAAGCCCAGAAGATGTAAACTGTAATTCAGTGCATGGCCTCGGGTGGATTCTTACAGCTCCAAGTCTGGTTTCATCATCTGTAGACTGAGGATAATAATGAGAGTAATAATACCTCCATCCCTCACAAGGGATTTGAAAATAGTCTCACTTTTATTTTGAAACTTAAACACCTCCTCCAGTACTCCAATGGACTCTTTAATTTGTAATGGCAATATTTTGTGTAACTGCCATGGGGAATCAGAGTGGAGAGGTTTATCTCTTTGGTCCCTTCCTTAGCCCAGCCTATGGATCCTTGGTGTTGTCCTCTTTGGATACATGCTGGAAATCTGATTGGCTTCTTAAGAGCAATCTTTTTGGATTTTAAAAGTAAGAGTGTTTTGGCTCCAAGGTCCTTGGATGGTGCAAACAGAAGGAGAAAACAGATCTATCCAAATCCTTGCTTCCCTTAGGTCTTCTGCCTTTCCATTTTAAAGAACAAACGGAGTGGTAAGGGAGGGGAATGTCTTCCACCAACTTTGAGGACATGTCATTTTGGATCAAATTCTGTTTGATTCTTCAGTGATGTTTTCAAATACTTGTCAGTGCATTCTGTGATACTCTTTACTTGCAGAGATTATTTTTCTTCGTGCCATCACACCTACATATCCGGCCAACCAGGCAGATATCATATTTGACATTACAGAAGGAAATTTAAGAGATTCATTTGATATCATCAAGCGTTACATGGATGGTATGACAGTGGGTGAGTAATGTTTTCTGTCTACTTTCTTCTTTCAACTATACTGTAGGACAAGGTCAAAGAAACAAATTCAGGTAATTAATTCCTACCTTGGTTTTCAAGCCAGTATTGATTTCATATTCTTCAGTTCAATATGTGTAATTTGAGCTAATATCACAGATAATTTTTTATTCAAAATACCAGAGGCCTATTCTTTAATTTGAGAAGTATTTTAACTTTTCTTCAGAACTGGCTCTAGTGAAAAATGCAAATGGCTTAGTTTTAAAATGATGAAGGACCTAATGTAGCCAGGAGCAGTTGGCAAATGATGTTAAGGTGGAGGGCAGGAGCAGGTCCCAGCTGATGTGTTGCTCTGCCCAATGGGAGCTGCTCAGGCAGTGGCAGGGGAATACACTGGAATTCTCACAACAGGTACTAAAAAGTAGTATCTGATTGCTCTTTATTAATGTTTATTTATGAAAATAAAGGCCTACTGTTCCCAGTGAATGCTTGTGCTTTGGTATGTGAATGTGCAGATTCTGCTCAGGTTCATACACGTGCTTCAGCAGGACTTGTCCGAAGGAAAAGAAAAATCACTGCAGCTTTCATATGGAGGGCTGTGAAAAAGCCCTATTTCACATGGTCTGAAGGTGGCACTGGTGCATTTCAGAAGCACAACATCAGCTCTGCAAAGGTTTTATGAACTGTAGATAAAAATCCTAAGTCATTAGGTTTCTATTTCTTTCTTGATCAAACAGAAGTATACATGTGAATGCTGAGAAAAAGGGAGAGTCTGTTAAAAGAGGATGATAAGATTACAGATTTCAGTTATTGGGGCATTTCTTTAGCGGAGTATAAATGTTATCAGATCCCACAGGAGTTACAGTAGTTTGCTTTTCGTGCCATATGCTTCTTTCTGTCTGCAATAAGAAAGAAGGATGTGTTTGGAAATTTGACTGGCCAAGGTATTTGCCTGAGGGAATCGTTTCTATTTTGAAGAACAGGACTGTGTGTCAGTGGTATTTTACTTGGTAAACTGGATTATTTGCCTCACCTTGTAAAGAGAGAAAGGATATTTTTATATGCTGAGTTGAGAAGATATGATAGATGCCCAAGTGTATTCCCAGCTCTGTGAAAGGATTTGGGCAACTCTTTCTTCACCTCAGTTCCCCCTGTGCAACATGGAGATGATAAAACATGCCTACTACTGTCTTAATTAATTCTTATGTGTAAGACTCTTAATTAATTCCTCTATGTAAAAGTACTTTGAGATTAAGGGGTGGAAGCTGCAAAGAAAACTGCCTGCAGCAGAATTGGAAAAGGAAAATCAGAACAACCCCAGCTGATACTACCTGGAGGGGCAGTGGTTCAGGACAGCGCATTGTCTATGTGATATTAGAATTGCAAATAATTCTGCCAGCAGCAGTTCTGCTGCTCTCATCATAATATAATTTTTTATTATTATTAATAATCAGAATGATAGGTGTTTCCTTAAAACGTGCTGGGAAGTTTTCAAGACAAATCAGATGGGTTCCTAGTCCATGAGAATTCACAAAGTCCCTCTTGTAGAGAAAGGGAAGGGTTTGTATAAGGGAGGGAAACCCCAAGGGGCATAGACAGTATTAGAAAGCTTCAGTGGTCATCCCACTAAGTTACAGGACATCAGAACTGTGTGGAACAAGCAACTAGCAGAGCAAATGCCCAACTAGGCTGGTAACAGAAGGGTTTTCAGGATATTTCTTCAATTACAATGTTCCAACTTGTTGCAAAAAGCAATTTATGTGCTTCTGGTAGAGCGCACCTGGACCGTCATGCTGGATGACCACATATGTCACTGGGATCCATGTAGCATTTTTTTTATTATTATTTATACATACCTTTAAATGTCTTTTTGCTGCCTATATAGGAAAGAATAAATTTATTTTGATAATAAATCATAAATGCATTAGTAAAAGAAACAAGAAGCATGCTTCATTCTATTGTGCTATTTCAGGAAAAATGACCAGAATATCAAAGCTATTTTGTCTGCTAAAGAAAATTAGATCACCAAATATCTTTTCTTACAGTAATAATTTTCTCTACAAGAGAAAAGATTGAAAATTTCTACAATAAGCTTTTTGTTGATTGGGATCTTTTTTTCTGTTAAAGAAAAGACACAGACTAGTCCAGAGTGTGATGAAATGCACAGGAGTATACGGAAAAAAGCAGGAAAATAATTGCTAGAATTACTGAAAGACCTCAGTGTAATAAACCTTGACTCAATATCAGACTAGAGGAAGCCAATGAAGGGATTCAGAGAAAGGAGGGAGCACTGGGAAAAGAGGGGAAGAAAGGACAGACCAATGAAGATGCACTTGCAGGAAGACCCCCATGAATAATACAGTTTTAGCTAGGCTGTCACTAACAAGGACAGGGATGTTGCCTTAAGAAGGCCCTGCATGTAACCTGTGCTTGTCTGAATGCAAAAGAACAAGATGCTCTCAAAAGTGCAACCAGGGGAAAAAAAATGTGAAAAGGTACAGTTCTTTTGGGAAAGGTTTAAAGAGATGTCAGAGAGAAGTTACAGAAGAAAAGTCAGGGCTTCAACACTGAGAATTCTGGGCTGGAAAGATTCAGGTTACCAGTTTCAGCCACTATCCCCCTAAGCTGACACTGAAACTGCAGGAAGATGTTAGGGAAGCTGAGTTATGTGTGAGTTGGGATGGAGAACGGCTGATCAGGCTGGTTTGTGCTTTGTTGATGGGGAGATTGCAGCTGAGGTCATTGGAGGAGGTGAGTGTGAAGGGGCAGGTTGTGAGGGGGACAAAAGAAGAAAATAGAAGCAGAGGAAAGCACTGCCCCAGGGAATGTTACAAAAAGGAAGAACACCGTCTCCCAAAAGATATGTAGAAGAAGCAGGTCCAAAGATAGGAGAAGAAAGAGGCAAGGACAGTATTGCAAAATCAAGGAAAGGAAACGTATCTGTCAGGAACTAGTGATCAGCACTATCAGACATGGAGGAGCCAAAAGAACTAAGAACAAACTCCAAAAGTAGCTCTGGTGACCTACATAAAGCATCTTCCAGTGGAAGAGGAGGACTGAAAGCCAGATTCCTGGAGAGGCAGTATGTAGACTTCATGCAATCTGATGGAAAAGAATTGTATAAAAAGTTGCTCCCAATATTTTTACCCTGTTATATTAAAAAGAGATGCAAATCCCCAGTCTTTCCTGGTTCAGGAAGTGCTGAAAACTCCTCGTTTCCTGGCGTGGTTACAGGCCAAGGTGGCAATGAGTCTAAATGATATTGTTAACAACCTAACATCACCTACTAGCATGGGTGGGAGAAAAACAGAAGTGCAGATCTATCCAGGTTTGGTGGTTTTTTAAAGCTTTTATAGACTTTTGACTGCATTCCTCCTTTAACCAGCTGTCAGTGAAAAATGAAGAATGTATTTTCAACCTGTGCAAAAATGTCCTATCAGTGCCTAAGGTATTATCAGTTGCTATAAAACACTTTCCCCTTCAGCTATGCATTCATTTTTTAAAACAGTAATCCCACCTTGTAGTCTGGTAAATTTCAGGAAGGTTTTAAAATTTCATAGTACAGCTAAAAGGAGTTTTGATAGGCTGAAATCTTCTATATTGCATTTGGTAATAACCTCAGCCTATATTCTTGCCTATAAAGCAGAATGGTGCTAATCTTCTGGAAAACATCCAGAGCCAATATAGCTATAAAAAGTCACTATGGAGTTTCTGTGGGAGGTAGTGCTGGTGCCTGAATGCACTTGTATCTACACTGATATGTACCACTGCTCTCCACTTTTATTTGCAAGGCTTACATTGCTGTCTCTGTCCCGAATTTCCAGCCTTTTTTACATGGGTGACAGTTCATTATGGTACCTTCAAACAATTAAAGTGTCTCAACTACTGATAGCACTATGCTGGATTTATCACTAGTCTAATTTCTACTGTGGTATCATTGCTTAGTGTGCTCCAGAGTCTGAGGAGACACTTGTCAAAAAGGATCAAGAGGGTAAACAAAACCAGGTACCATGAGCAAGTGTGTTTGTAAGATTCCATATTAGTTGGGGCAGGAGAAGGAGACTGGAGGTTTGTTTGACTTTTGTGACCCCCTTCTGTGGCACAGGGGTAGTCGTTCTGTATCTCATAAGTAGTTTGGCCATTCCCAACGTGGCAAAGTCTTTTTACAGTCCTGCATGCAAATGTTTGTATGGTCTGATATTAAATTCAGCCATTGGTCTGCAAAAGAGTTGATTCTGAGCTTTGTCCCACTCTCCATTGCCAGGCAAGCTCCTTCCCATTGCCCCTGCTTCTCTCACCTCCTCTGTTGCTCCAGACTCTGTCTTTGGGCCAGAGGCTGGCTGGTTCTCACTGTGCACGTGTTTTGGTGCTCAGCAAAAGGAGTTTCCCAGACTGATGTGGGCTCCCTGGCACAGCAGGTGCTGAAAGCACCAATTCACCCACAGCTGGGTTTCTGTGAGGCAGGGGAGGTGCAGGCACAGCCAGGGCACCCAGGCAAGCTCTGCTGCTTACTGGGGCAAGGAGAGAGAACACTTGTTATCTCCCCATGTGGATACTCCTTCTAGAAAGCAAGCAGCAATAGGAACATTTTGTGGTGATTATAATGTCATTAGCCTGAAACAAGAATGGTGTCTGGCCATACAAAACTGGTGCTGCCCAGTCATTACCAGCAAGTTCATGGAGCAGGACATAATTCAGTTTTTCAACAGGCTTTTGCAGCTGTACATTAAAAAAGACACAGTCCTTTTCAGTATCTTTGTTCTGGTTTCATCCCTAGGCTTTCCCCTCTCTCACAAGAGGACCTCCTCAGAAAAGAATATTTTGTGAGTTTTATTCTGTGCCAGGTTACCCTGTTGAAATTAGTAACTGTCCATGCGAGGTGAGGGTGCCCAGAAGCCGTTTGGTAAATGGGATTTACCAAGTAGATTTACTGCCTAAACCTGCCCTTTCAGGATGCTTCTGACTGCACTGCTCAGTAGTCAAATCGCTCAACACCCTCCCTCCCCTCCAGAAAAGAAATGAGGATGGAGAGCTCTTCTGGGGGCAAAGGAGCACCTTGAGTGGGAGGCAAATTTTAATTTCATATCTGAGAAATGCTGAAGGTGTTTTTCTAGTGAGAATGAGTCTTGATCTCAAGTGGAACAACCTTTCTAATGCCAAATTTCACTCTAGCGCATTGCAATGTCTGGTTAATCCAACTCTCCTCCTTGATCTGTGTTCATCTCACCTCTCAGGTGGTACAAGTTATTACAAAACCATTCATACAGACCACCATTGGCTACAGTTTCCATAAGGCTCAGCAGGCAGATAAATTATACTGCGGCTCTGATCAAGTTTTGTGAACTGTGGTGTGAAGTATAAAACCTGACAACTTGGGAAAGAAATGGACTGAGTTAGGGACAGCAAAGGGCATTGAAGACCTTGGTTCAGATTGCATAGCGTGCATTTTCTGGTATTCATGTTAACATGGGCTGAGATACTGCATAAATGAGCAAATAAAGCCAGATTTGAAATCCAGTACACCAATAAACATACTATAGCAATTCATCTGAGAGATGTTTGAGTGAATCCAGCTTTCTGAGGTGTTGCCCCAGTTCAAAGTAGCCAAAGATCTGCTTTTATGATGATCTCCAAGTGTGAAATATATGTGCAATTGATCAATTACTGGACATTATACTCAGTGATCTGGCTTAGTTCAGACAGTGGTGTATGGTCAAAGATTAGATTTAATGGTCTTGAAAATCTTTTCCAGTCTTAATAATTCTGTGATTCAGGTGCTTCTGCTGCTGTATCCAAGTTTGTGTGTTGATAGCAACCATCTTATTCCTGCATCAGCACCTGCACACTCTATAAAAATGGAAAAGGAAGGTAAGACCCAAGGCTTATCATAAATCTTTCCCAGCATGATATGCAGATGCCTGGCTCACTTAAAAACAATCCTACCTTAACTTTTGTTTTTAAAGGGGTCAAATGTGGTGAAGTGAACCCTTATTTCAGCCTTTGAGAGCTGGTCAGGAATTGACACACATTAAAGTTCAGGAAGCCTCTTTGTCAGAATTCTGCAAACAGGAACAGTAGAGCTGTTGCCTCAAGGTGATGACCGAGCAGTCTATAGGGGCTTCTGTGTCAAAGCCTCAGGATTAGGTTCCTTTTCTTCCATGGTAAATCAAATCACAGAGCCATATCACACTGCCATAACTGTGGCTCTTTGCCAAGAAATGCTTTTTTCACAAGGGTAGCAATAATTAATTGCCCAGGTGTCATGGACCCAAGTGTGGCTGAATCTGTGGAATAAATGCAATTGTAAGACAGGCAGGGTAAACATAGCCACTCTCACATGAAGCCCCCTGTAAATAACATACTGGGAATAAAGTGGCAGGAGGCTGATATATGTGATTTTGCACATTTTGGACATTCATTGTTGAAGTTTTTCCACCTGTTTTTGTAATATGTAAGGCTCTTATATATAGAGAATCTCACATTCTTAAAGGTGGAACAGGAAAGATTAAAAAATATATGATGGAAACTATTTTTTAATGAGGCTACTTCAAGTATAGTTATTGCATTTTAGGCATGAGTGATTTCACAGCACTGTCAACATTGAAACCCATTGCGAGGTTTGGCTGGAAGGCAAACCAGACATCTAAAAGCACTTCAAGTTTGCCAAACCAAGATAAGAGCACATCTCTCTGAAGTTATTTAGTATCCTTAATAAAGATCATAGTATTTGTAAATTAGCCAAACCTCAGTAAAATCAAAGATTGTTTTTAATTCTTTCATAATACCAAGGCTCCACATGATCCAATATGGCAGATAATAGCTTTGAAAATATTCACCATTTGTTTCTTGCCAAAAAATGTATTAATGAGATGACACCTCTTTATGGCCTCTTTATTTGATGCACTTCATCAATCAAAGATTTCTAGAGCATCCCAAGTGTTAGTGAAATTAAACTTCATGGAATCGTTGAATTTGTAATAAATTGCATCCCAAAT
This sequence comes from Donacobius atricapilla, assembly GCA_013397315.1. Taxonomy (NCBI): domain Eukaryota; kingdom Metazoa; phylum Chordata; class Aves; order Passeriformes; family Mimidae; genus Donacobius; species Donacobius atricapilla. The sequence goes on from WBMY01012582.1 coordinate 573,068, forward strand.
TTCTGATCTATTGAATAATGCAGAAATATCCTTTTTCCATGCTGAAATGTAGTTCCTGTACTGTAATTCCATTTTTTTCTTTGGAGTTGGAGAAAAAGGGAAAAGAGAAGAAGATTTAGTTTTAGCTAAACTTAAACTAACACTCATACCCTGGGTGGAAACTTCAAAGGCTGTGAGTACATGGAGAGTTTTAGACAATTGTTTAAGCGGTCTTTAAAAGACAGCTTTGCCTTTACATGGCTTATAAATGATTCTGGTGGCCACAGATCTGTGTATGGGAGAGATGTGGGCCAGAGGTGGTGGCTGTGGTCCCAGGCATGGCCCACCTGGTTACACTCTTTTCCTGAGGAGGGGCTTGACATGCCCCTGGTCCTCTTTGACACTTCAGAGAAGCATCCAGTACTGCCTTGAGCTGCACTGTTGGATAATGGTTGTTGGACTGCTCCAGGGACACACACACACACACATATATATTATTTTTATATCCCAGGGTAATGCAGCCAGCACTGCATCAGCGAGCCTGGGTCATTCGGAGCCCTGCTCATGCCATAGTCAGTGCTCACTGTGACAGTACCCAAATCACTGCTACCTTTCAATTCCCAACAGTAGGAACACGGAGGTTGTGTTCAGTGCTATGGAGATTTGTGGGTGCTCCACAGGGAAATCCCCTTCTCCTGTCCACCTCTGAGCACACACTCCACCCTGTGGTCAGATGAGTGCTTGTGTGGCAAGCTGTGGTTTTGGTTCTTTCAGGTGTTCATCCAAGGAAAGAGGTGGAGGATATAACAGCACCACTATTTTTGATCAGCTTAAACCAACAGTGAAATTACCCTGAGTGTCATATGGCATATAAAAGTGAATTTTATGTGGCCAAACTGACTTCCAAAGTATTTTATAAGCACTTGGTTGCTCAACAGTTGAAAACCAGGCCTTTTTCCTAAATAAAGATCTGGGACATTCATGTTTGAAAAGTATATTTTTGAAAATCTTGTCCCCAGATACTTCAGCAAAGATATGTATAGCCAGCCACATTCCTGTGAAGCCATTCTCCATCAGCATGGAAACCTTGTTGACATCTAACTCTAACTTGATTCTCCAAAACTTTTCTTTTGTGAAGTGCTCCCCATCAAGCTTGAATGAAACTCTAATTCACAATGTTATGAGGGCAATATACTTCAAAGCAAGAGGAAATCTATTTTGGTACTTGTATTTTGATTAATGAGTTTTCTGAATCCTTTCACTGTAGTTATGTTTGTCAGGTGTGGCATCTTAAGGATTAATGATATCTTCAGAGCTATTTTTCTGTATGTGATTTGATGCCTGAAGTGATGATTACTAAGAAATATTTCATTTTACAAAGAGCAGCCACTTATTAATAAAACAGATTATATCAGAAACCATAGAACACCACGTAGCAGGAGCCACATTGTTATTGTGACAAATAATTGAGAGAAATATAGATTGCTTTCACACACACACACAAAA
>WBMY01012582.1:574586-588339 GCA_013397315.1 Donacobius atricapilla
AAAATGAAAAAGACTATTCAGCTTTTGGGAGATAGAGGAATCTCAAGTATACATTAACTTTGTGAAGTCAGCAGACAGATATCTGATGGTCTGGGAAATGCCTGCAGTTTGACAGCTAGATTGTTCCTTTAGGCACAGTCATGAACTGAAGAGGAGTGGAAGAAAATAATGCCTGTGAGGCTGCCTGTGGTGACAGGAATAGGGCAGGAGAACTGGTGACAAAAGACATGGAGAAAGCTGAAGTGTTCAATGCCTTCTTTGCCTCATTCTTTACTGATAAGACTGGCCTTCTGGAGTTCTGGGGCCCTCAGAACAAGAGAAAAATCTGGAGCAGGAAATACTCACCCACAGTGGAAGAGGTTCAGGTTTGAACATTTGAACAAACTGTGCATAACCAAGTTCATGGGCACTGGTGGGGTACTGAGGGACAAGTGCTGGGGAAGTGGCCAATGTCAAGGCACTCTCAACTGTCTTTAAAAGATTGTGGTGATCAAAAGTTTACATGGAAAAGGCAAATGTCTGCAATCTTCAGGAAGGCCAGAAGGGATCTAGGGAAGTACAGGCTGGTCAGCCTCACCTGAAGTCCCTGGGAAGCTGATGGAGCAAACGCACCTGGAAACCATTTCCAAACATCGTAAGGACAAAGAGGTCACTGGAAACAGTCAGCAAGGATTTATGAAAGGGAAATCATGCCTGACCTACCTGACATCCTTCTACAAGAAGATGGGTGGGTGAACGAGAAGAGTGGATGTTGTTTATCTTGACTTTAGCGAGGCTTTCAACACCATCTCCCTTAATACTCCCACAGGCAGCTCAAGGAAATGTAGGCTGGATAAGTGGAGAGTGAGATAGATGGGAAGAAGGCTGAACTCCAGGCTTGTAGGGTTGGGATCAGCAGCACAGCTCACTGCCAGTCACCAATGGTGCATCGAGGGGTCGATTTTGGGGCCACTTTCCTCATCAAGGGCCTGGCCAATGGGCCAGAGGGCACCTGGACAGGGGTGAGGAACCAGAGTTGTGCTGCCAGGCAGAGGGACCTTGACAGGCTGGAGCAACAGGCTGACAGGAGCCTCGGGAGGCCCAGCAAAGGCAGCTCTCACTCTTCCAGGTGCAGTATGACATCCTCTGATGTGCAGCCTTTGAGCGTGGTATTTCTGACGGTCAGACACATTAGGCAATTAGGAGTTGATTCACTTCCCTGGCATAGCATAGGCCAGTTCAGTACTTGAGTAACTAATAGTGAAGAGCAATTTATGCACTGCAAATCATTACTCTGGCACAACCTTTTGGGTAATAAAGAGAAGCCTTTAGGAAAAGAATTTAATTAAACTTCAATGCAAAGCTTTTTACGGAACAAAAAAATTTGCTAAAATTGCCTAAAATATGTATTTTCTGCTTTTGACCAGGATGTGAATTATTTTCCAACCCTACTGATGAGCTTCATATATTTGTAATGAATACTGAATAAGAAATTACAAATCTTACCATGACTTCTTTTGGGTTATGGTCTGAAAAGCCAAAAACTGGCTATGTAGTTTTAGCTTCACACTAGATATGTATTTATGTGTTGTAGACTGAGAGAGCTGGGTGTTCAAGCCTAACCTGCAACTCCTATGATTTGATCCAAAGAAGCTTTAATTCATATCTGGGTTTATTTTCATCTTGCTCATTTCTGGAATGATACTATCAATTTACCTTTTATAATAATCTCTGAATGCCATGATCATTTCCCTAGTCCTAAATTTCCTAATTGCCTGAACATCTCTTCTGAACTTATGACAACTCTCCTAGCAACACAGATGTAGTAGAGATGTTTACTCTTAATTCTGTAAATCTTGGCCGGCAGTATAAGGCAAAGAGCTTTCAGGAGAAAACTTGAAGTTATAGTCCAGGCTCTCACGTTAACATGAGGAGATTGGTCTTGCTTTGCTTCAGTGAAACTCATAAGCTTTTCCCCTTCAAAAAGTGGTTCACCACACATTACTACCAGTGTGCCAGAGTTTTGGGCTCCTTGTCTTTAATAGCAACTCAGTGGCTGTAGGTTTCAGGAGCAAAAATCTCCTTTGAGATCCCCAAAGATCCATTACTTAAAAAGGAGTAGTTACTGTTGTGCTCTGGTAGTTATGGACTGTTCGTTTCTGACAAGGCTGTAAAAAGGATGAAAATGTGTTTTGCGGGGAAACAGAGACCCAGGAACAACCAAATGTAGGGCTTCAGAACACAGGCTGGGATGATTTGGAATTTAATATAAAGGCAAATAAAGTACTTGAGTTTCAGCTGAGTTTAGGTTCCAGCTCCACAGCTCTCATCACATTTTCTTGCACTTGAATTTTTCCCAATTGATCATTTCATGTCCCAAGTACCCATTTAAAGCACAAGGAAAACAGCTGGAGGAAAAGTTATAAGGTGGGATCTTTTGTGTCATTGAAATCTCTCTCATGTAGGTGTCACAAGCAGCTCATCCCAAAAGTTCCCTCAAAAATAGACTGCACTCTCTCACCATGTAATAGCACGTTCTCTTGACAATCCTTCCTGTGCTTCTTTTCAAAGGGGGAAATTTTCAATGGGTTCACAATGGTTTAATAGTGAAAGAGGGGAAATTTAGGCTGGATATAGAGAAGAAATTCTTCCCTGTGAGGGTGGTGAGATAATGGCACAGGTTACCCAGAGAAGCTGTGGCTGCCCCATCCCTGAAGTGTCCAAGGTCTGGCTGGACAGGGCTTGGAGTAACCTGGGATAGTGGAAGGTGCCCCTGCCCTGGCAGAGGAAGGAATTGGATGGGCTTTAAGATCCCTTCCAACCCAGCCCACTCTGGTTCTGTGATTCTATTTCATGATGGACTTAAGCTTTCACTTACAATCAGGTCTGTCATATCCCAAGAGTTAGGAAATTTAGGGGGGAAAACGGACATGCTTGATCTCACATGGGATTTTATTTATCTAATGAGGACTAGACATTCATATATTGCTACCAATATTAGTTTCTGATTCATGGAAGTTATTTTTAGAAGTGCATGGCCACTGCAAACCCCAAAATAGCCTGAATAGCAGTGTGTGCTTATTTTGAAGGAAAAGCAAACTATGAGCTATGGTCAGACTTTGTAGTGTTACAGAATCATTAAAGTTGGAAAGGACCTTTAAGCTCATCAAGTCCAACCATCAACCCAGCATCAGCACCACATTCACCACGAAACCGTGGCACTTCTATGACTGCCTCTGGTATTTCAAATATATATCCCATTCTTACTATTTTGCATAATTTTTACAGAGGGTTTATTTTAAAATAGATCTTTGAACTTATAAAAATATGTGTCTTCTTCTATTTAGGATCTCATTAATAGATTAATGATTCAGAAAAGTGGATTTTCTTCTTTTCATCACTTTATGCTTTCTCAGTAACTGCTTACCATACATCCCACATTTATTCAGCCCATGGTCAGTTTTCAGTTGACCACAGACCATACAACTAAACAGTGATTAAAAAAATAGCAAATTATCCTAAATCGATTGTTTATTCCCAGAAAAAGTTGCTGAATTAGTACTTGCCTGTAATGTCAAGGGTGAAGTGTTGCACTAGTGGAAACGGGGTAATTCTGCTGGATTCACCCAACAGTAACCAAGCACACATCTCTCTGTTAACTTGCCTCCTGAGCAGTCACAGAAAGGAAATTGTGTGCTTGCTGTGAGCACAAAGGGAAAGAAAAAGGTGTTTTTTTACTGTCCTTTGGTATGTGGTGACAGGAAAAAACGATATAGCTGTAACCCCATGGGGGAAGCGATGGGAAGGGGGCAAGAGGAACAAGAGCTCTCTTGCTTGTTACTTAACACAAAGCTTGGAATGTGGCTGAGACAATTGATCCCAGTTTTGATAACTGTGTTTCTTGTATTTCCCTGAGTGTAGCCCACAGGTTATTTGGAAGAATAACTTTTGATTTGGCAGTAGCTGGGATTGTTTATATGTACACAAATATATATGCCTGCAGATGCAGGCAAGGCAAGAGGAGCTTACTGCAGCACATCCCCTCTTCCACCAGTCGCCAGATACAGCCCCACCGTCAGCCCCTGATTCCTTGCCTGCTCCACTAACATTTTTCTGCTTGACTTTTGGGGGGATCCTTAAAAATTTAGGATCTCTGAAGCTCTCTTTTTGAGGAATAGGTGCAATTTATGTCTGTTGTCTGCTCCTGATGATGATATAGATTTAAATATTTGACTAGGCTCAAGAATCAATCCCTGTGGAAAATTCTATGAGCTTCACCTCTGAACCATAAGATCTAACATACTGCAACCTCTCTACCAACCCAAACCAGTAATTTCTTATGGCAGTATGAAAATAAGCTGCTTGGTTCTGCTTTGTTTTTTGCACACTATGGTGATCCCTCTTAGAGGAACTTTCTCTAGAGGAAATGCAAATGCAGTGTGAGGAACACCATGACCCAGATCCTCTGGGAGTGTAATTGCAGCAGATTTTGTGGCTAGCAGTGAAAAAAGAGGAAGAAAGGTTCTTTTAAACAGGAATATTTTAAGGAGCTTAGCATAGAAGTCAGAGTTAGGAGTCTGGAGGCAACATGTAAGTGCATGACAAGGCAGGGACTTGTCAGCCAGAATGGGTTAATGTGGTAACAAAACAGCACCTCTTTTCCTCAGCTGAAAATGCAGCTTCTTAGCAAATCAGCTGCCTAATGCAGAAGTACAAGCAGAAACCAAACACAGAGGTGAATTGCCTGAGGGTCTCACATATTTCAAAGCAGAGAAATGTAATGATATCTTAAAGAGGTATGGACAAGCCAAGGAATACCTGTGGCATCCAGAGAACGTGTCTTACGAGGAGCAGCTGAGGGAGCTGGGGGAGCTGAGCCTGGAGAAAAGGAGGTTCAGGGGGAAACTTCTCACTCTCTACAACTCCCTGACAAGAGGGAGCAGCCAGGTGAGGGTCAGGCTCTGTTCCCAGGGAACAAGAGACAGGACAAAGGCAAACAGCCTCAAATAGTGCCAGAGGAGGTTTAGATTGGATGGTAGGGAAAATTCCTTCACTAAAAGGGTTGTCAAGCATTTGAACAGGCTGCTCAGGGAAGTGGCTGAGGCACCAACCCTGGAAGGATTTAACCAGTTGTGGATGCAGCACTTGGGGACATCAGTTAGTGATGGCCTTGGCAGTGCTGAATTAATAGTTGGACTTGATCTTAGAGGCTTTTTCCAATCTAAACAATTTTATGATTCTCTCTGATTAAAATATTAGACATGCTGCTGAAAGGCCTAGGAATATTAACAATATTATCCTTGCTGTCTTATTTATCCCATCTTCTCTGATAAGCAAAACTTCAGTAAGTCGGTGACAGTTACTCAGATTATTGGCTGTTGCAATTGCTTTCACTTAAAAATATGTATTATATATTATTTAGGTTATTGTCCTCAATACACATGGTGACATGCTTTACCTTAGGAAAAAAAATTAAAATACACACCATGAAATAAGAAACAAAAGAGAAGAGTAGCTCAGTGTTTTAATTATGGAGCATTAGGAGCTGGTCCATGGTCAGACCATTACTGTGACATCCAAAACCTTGATGCCTCTCACTCTGAGGCTGTTTGCATTCACAGATCAGCAGGTGGGAAGGATTGCCACAGATCCTGCTTACAATATGGGTAAAGTGTGCAAGAAAAAGAAATGTTATCACTGTTTTTTAAAAGGAGATCAACAAATCATGAAGATACCCAGACAGATTTGGGACATGTAATGACATCTGTGCTCAGTTAACAAAACAGCAAATCCAAGCACAGGTGAGCTGATGCAAGGCATTCTGCCTGGCCCATGACACATGGCATTTTCTGCAGGTTGAGTCTGTGTTTGAGTCACAGATGATGGACCAAAGAGAAGGCACAGCCACTAGTAGATGTGTCTGCAGGCAAGACAACAGAGATGCTTGAGGTCGCCCAACACACTGGATTCAGCAGCAGGGGGAATCTCCATGTTCATTTATGACCAAAGATTCACCCTGTTGTTCTTCCTCTTCCTCTTCTTCTTCCTCTTCCTCGCTAATCTAGCTGAAGTCTAATATTGTTGGAAAAGAATTGAGGTGAACTTGCTTAAATGAACTCACTTTCTTTGCCAGCTGTAGAGCCTGTAGCTTTGGTGCCTGAGAGGATCAAGTGGTGGTATGTGAGAGCCCTCTGTTTTCAGGTCATCTCCTGAGGAGCCCCACTGGTGCTCCTGCGACAGTGACTCAGAACAGTGGGCTCCAGGACCAGGTTCCAGTCTGCCATTACCCCCATGGCAAATCTGAGTGGCTCCATCCAGCTACTTTGGATTTAGATGGGTAAAAAAAGACATCAAAAAGCAGCTGCTTAATTTTTTACATTTCCTGACTTCTCAGTGCATTTAAAAATCGTAACCTTCCTGTTACTATAAGGTATGTTTTTGTACTTAAGGTTCAGCTATAAATGCTGACAGCTGCCAGACCACAAATCTGGACCCATTAGTTTGCCAAAAGGGATAGTGAAACAGCATGTTTATGCAAATGTTGCAGTGTCTCACAAATCAGTGTAACTTAAAAACACCCAAAATCTTTACATGTGGCTTCTTCAAATGTGTCCTGGGCTAAATGCTTTTGAGATATTGACTGATTCATTGAGACGTACATGGGCCCGGCCTAAATCTCAAGATTTTTCTTTAGTCTTTTGTGTGAATAAGCTCAAGGCACTGCTGGCCTTGTTTGGGTCTGACAGAGCTATGCCTCCCTTGTAGGTGTTGTGAAAGGTTTGATACAAATGAGAACCAGACACAGGAAGCATCTTGCATGGTTTCCATCTGCATTTGTCCTTGAGTTTGGTGGAGAAAAATACTCAGGTTTTCCATTTTAGCACTTGTCACCAAAAAAAAAAAAATTGCAAAGCTCCCAAAGAGTCAATCTGCCAAGATCAGCAAACCTCTCGTATGGTTTTGTCCAGAAGAATATTTCAGGGGTTTCTCCTTACTCTTTTTGTTTTCATTCTGCCCATTCAGAATGAATGCATCCTTACACATATGCTTTAGCACAAAGACACCTGCCTGTATTATCCTGTATCATCCTCATTCATTTAATGGGAGAGAAGGGAAATAGTTCCTGCAGTGGTGGTCATTTCAGGACCATATAGAACATGGGCACAACAAACTGTAGGAATAACTGTTGTCAGAGAATTGTTTCTTTCTACATTCCCTCAATTTCTTTCTTCAATATAGCTGTCAGCATGCATGGCATTCACTTCTCAAGCTATTTTATAGGCTGGATTTTAACACTGCAGCAAGAGAACTGTGTGAAAAGGCACTGCCACATGGACTGCCCGTTGCAGAGTTTGCCCGTTGCAGAATTTGCCCATTGCACCTTTTTTCCTGCCTGTTAGCAGGGTGCATCTCAACAGGGATGAGAATGTTACCGATGGCTTTGAATGCTGCATCAGGGATGTGTGAATGTTTGCCATACTGTGGCATAGCACAGCAGAGAAAACACCATTTGCAATCCCCCTCTAGAGCAGAGTAAACTAGTGGAGTAGCACAGAGAGTGTAGAATGCTATAATAGGATTGCTAAATGAAAACAGCAGCCTTTGCTCTCTAGGGCTTGGTGATGACTGCAGGAGCTGCTCATGGGGCTGGTTGGAGGTTGCCAGCACTGAGTGATTTCAATGCTGGGCATTTCCGTGGTTCTCAGTTAGAGCAGGGCCTGCAATAATGTGATGTGTTGTTAGCAAAATTCTTTAAATGTACCCTAAAGGGAGGGCAATTTTAGCAAGGCTTTTCTGTTCCAATACATCATCTGCCAAGCCCGGTCATTTTTATAAGATACTGGAGAGTAGCCAAGAAAGCTAAAGAAAATAAAATATGAGTATATATGCATATAAATTGTAGGGGGCAGGATGCTTTAAAACTGTATTCATCGAATATGGCAGGCAAAGTGACTGTGGTGAGAAGTTCGCAATTTCTCTTCATGCTGAAGATACTAGTTAGTGTTTGAACAGGACAGGACTGTAATGTCATCACTGCCTTAGGAAAAGGTGCTGACAACCTGCATAAGCAAACGTTTATGTCTCCCATCAGATCTCAGGCCAGTGTGTTCATGGGGAGTGGCTGCAGGGGCTGGGCTGGGACTCCATCGTGGCACTGGTGTGCTGCCTGCCTGTGAAACAGAGTCTCCAGCACGCAGCAGGAGTACATCTCAAATCATCCTTCCTTAAACCATGCATTTCCTTCTGAACCAAACACCCTGTCAGAGCAGTCTGTTGTCAGAAGGAGGTGTCTGTGGAGGGGGGTCCCCACCAGACTCCCTGTGCCTGCTGGCTGACCTTGGCTTCAAGAGATTTTTTTACATTTGGGGACATCGTTTTCAGATGAGAGCAGTTCTGTAGCTGCCTACTCTGTAACACCAGGCCTAGAAAATAAACAGGAAGGGAGAATATGTTTAGGACCTGATCTGGAGCCTTTGGAGTCAATGGCAAAGCTTGTGTTGACTTTGTAGGTCTGAAGCTGTATCACTATTCTGTGTAGGCACATTGCATCAAGGCACAGAAAACTCCTTGTGATCTAGATGTGCTTCCCCAGGGTCCTCTCCCACACCCTGCCCAGAGCCCAGGAGCCCAATGCCAGCTTCAGTCCCTGCCTGAACAGTGCTGGAAGAGGGCTGGTCTGTAGCACAGCCAAGGCTTGTTCTGGACCCTGCCCCACACATTGCCCCAGTTTGACTCTGGCCCAGCATCATCCATGGGCCAGGCTTTGATGTGGGTCTCTGGCTGAACCTGGCTGCCCCTGGCCTGGCCTGCCCTGCTGCCTGGCTGGGGAGTGGGACAAGCCCTGCCCTGCCACTCTCTGAGGCCTCCAGCAGTCTCCATCCTGCTGTGCCTGGCACTGGGGCTCCTCCATGGCAGACCGGTCACAGGACTGGAGCCCTGGAAGACACAGCTTACTTCTCCCTTACTCCTTCCTTCCTTATCAAACCCCAATGCTGGCGAAGGAGTGGCCACCATTCACATGAGGATGGCATAGCAGCAGATGCAGACACAGCCCCCTTTCCTCATTAAACTTCATTCCCGTTGTGTCCAGGGGGGTTTTGCCTCCATGACTCAGCATGATAATGATTTACAGATTGGTTTCATCTGATGTTCACAGGAGAAGGGTTGATCTTACTGATGCAATACATATAGTTTCTGCTGTTCCAAATGAAATGGGGTCTTCAACACAATTCCAGGAATTGCGTGGCATTCCCAGGTGTGCTCACATACTCCTCCTAGCAATGTGTGTTCTGGGTTATCCAGGGAAATCTCCTTCTGCCCTATGTAAAAGCAGTGTCGCAGCATGCTTATTGAATTTATGTCTCCAAATAAAAGATAAAAAAAATTTACTGATTTCTGAATATATAGGAGGGTTTTGCCATTTGCAACAGTTGAGTGCTCATTATAGATCTTCAAGATATTTTGGCTCAAAAGGTGTATTTTATCCTTCTTTCGCAAGCTTTCTTCCAAGCTATTTACAGACCCAACAGAAAAAATACCTTTCCCTGGGCTATACTGAACACCAAGGGTGGTGTGTAGCTCCCCCAGACTTAGCTAGATTCTCCTGCTGACCTATTTCTGTCCCAACAGGTGTAGTTCGCCAGGTGAGGCCCATAATTGGACCTTTCCATGCCATCCTGAAGCTGGAGATGAACTATGTCATGGGCGGGGTGGTGAGTCACCGCAACATCGTCAACGTCCACATCTTCGTGTCCGAGTACTGGTTCTGAGGGACACCCACAAGCAAGTGCTCCAGCCTGAAACATTACCACAAGCTATTATGTCGTATACTTGTTTTAAAAACCCAATAGTGTTCTTTTTTTTAATTATTTTTAAATATTTGGTTTATAGTTTAAGACAAATAACAAGCTATTATGTTGATTAGACATAGGGTGGAGCAAATTAAGTGAGCCTGATGTAGTTGTTTGTATAAATATGTAGTGTGTAAGACTGCTCAGCTGCCTGGTGAAATTTAAAACTTTTCTATATGTTTGGACAGATCTCAACTATTGCTCCTTGGCCAGATAACCTGAGTGACAGGCTGTAGAACAAAACAGATGTCAGAGTTCATTGGGATGAGTATATGGTGTCTTTGGATGGAAGAAGTTGAATAAGGATTAATAATTTCACCTCAAATTAACTACCTTAAAGAGGATTGTCAGAGAGTGATAAATAGTTAGGTTTGGGCCCTCTGAATAGGCCCCCAGAATTGCTAATTATTCCTGAAAAGTTCAGCCTGGATATTGAAGAAGTGACATTCAGCTGCAGCTACCAGAGGAAGTGCAAAAGGAATTAGAAATTCTTAGAAACTAACAAGCTATTGCACATATTAAAAAATACTCTTTTTCTTGGTAGTTATTACTTGATTGCAAGATTGTTTGATTCTAATTAAACAAGTACCTCTGATTGAAATTAATCTGTTACATGAACACAGCCTATTGCTTAAATTCCAATCTCACCAGTACTCAGCAATACATGGGAAACTCAGATCGTATCTCCTGTCTGTTATATAGCTCCATGCCTTTTTAAAATTGGTAACAAAATTAGCATGTTAAACTGTACATTTCCTATGCATCAAACCAAGGCATATATAATAATATAATGAAAATCTCACAAATAAATGAATGTTTAATGTATTTTCTGGGCATCAAAATACTGTATCTTTTTTATTACAGAACAGAAAAGAAGTAACTCCATGTTTCAATTTGTTATGTTTGTTAAGATATGAGGAAATAAAGAAGGTCAGATGGGAAATACTCTGAAGTATGCCATGGTTTCTGATTCCCAGGAAAATTACATGATACAGTTTTTGTAAGCAAATTCATCATATACATATTCCCCCCTCAAACCAGACCTCCTTGGTCATTATTGGCACTAAGCATGGAACAGGCTGCCATGAGAAGCTCTGGCTGCCCCATCCCTGGAAGTGTCCAAGGCCAGGCTGGATGGGGCTTGGAGCAACCTGGTCTGATGGAAGGAGTCCCTGCCCATGGCAGAGGGTTGGGACTGGATGAACTCTAAGGTCAGTGTGGTCCTGCTGCCTTTACCTTTTTAAATGAGTGTTTGTGGTCTGGGTCTGTTTGGGAGGGTGTTATTGATGCTGAAAATAGCAGGTGCCAGCTGTGGCAGAAAACAAGAGCGTGGGCTCTGAGGGATGTTTCTGTGAGCACCAGCCTCTAGCAACCCTCTTGAAGGGTTCCAACAGTTTGCGTGTAGTATTCCAGAAATGGCTTTTACAGGGATGCTGACACATGACTTTTCCATATTCTGTGGTGGTGTTAAGCCACATTGTGTAGGAAAATAGTATTTATGTTTGTATTCACGTGCTGGGCAGGAATGGAGACATTCATGCCAGGCCCACATTGCCTTTTTCTTACCCATTTGAGCTTGACAACTCATCCCGCAAGTCTCACTCTTGACACCAGTGAGATCACTAATGCAGCAGGGCAAGGAATCCCCCTGGCGTACTCTCATCACCTTGGATGGGCCTTCCCAGCTAGGTCAGCTTTCCCAGAGGTTAAACAAAGCATCAGTTCCCTTTGCCATTGGCTTTGTCACATCCAGAGCTGGTGGTGGTTGGCCGTGGTTGATGTGGTTCATCTAACCTGTTTTTTGCTTGTGAATTGTGACGATACCACTTGTAAGAACAGCAGGGAGACTATTATCTTGGTGGAAAATCTGCACTCTTATCTACTTTTTGCAAAGTGATCTCAAAATAAGCAAATGATGTTAAGGACAGCAGAGTAACTTCCCCTGGGGGGCTTCAAAATTATTTTGAGATAATTCCAAGCAGCCATGAGAGACAAGGCTGATGGAATTCAGTAGAACCAAAATAAATGTGTGCTCCTTAATATAATAAAAAAAAAAAAGACAAAAAAAATCAACCTGCAAATAACAGCATTCTGCAATTTCTTTCTACTGTGGGCAGACCTATTGTCCTGATATTGTGTCTTCTCATCTGTTTTCTTTAGCAAGGTTTGAATTTGGGTCCATTGGCTGCCTCTTCCCTTTTGATTTTTAGTAAATTCAACATCCAGAGCTCAAGGAGCATGTGGAACGCTCTCAGGCACATGAGGTGTCCTGTGCAGGACCAGGGGCTGGACTTCGATGATCTCTGTGGGTCCCTCCCAGCTCAGGATAGTCTGTGATTCTGTGGTAACTAGTTAAACATATTTCTTTTGATTTGTAGAAAAGGCATTATCTCTGAAAGAAACAACCAAAGAAAATCCTTCTCTTCCCTAAACTGGTATTTTTGCTGGCTCTTCAAAAGGTATCAGCTTAGGTCTCCCAGGGATGCTCATTCCAAGGGCTTGCAGTCAGTCACCTTCAAAAACAGCAGCTGACTGTTCTCTCTTGGCTGGAGGGAGCATGGTTTTGATCTAACAGCCAGAGCCCCTCCAGGTTGGCCAGCACGTGCCTAACCATGGGTTAAGGAATGCCGTTTTCCCTAGGGAAAGGGAGAGGGACCAGAATGTAATTTATATTGCAGGATCCCAAGTTTGGCTGAGCTTTCCAACCTGCCTGCAGGCAGACCATGCCCCAGCTGCCTGTGTGCCCTCAGCTCCTGTCCTCCCAGCCAGGGGTCCCACTGAGGATGGGGAGGATGCCTTTTCCTCCAGCTCCCCTCTGGTCTCGCCAGAGCAGGGCTCTCTGCTCTGACACAGCAAGGAATGCCAGAGCCCTTCCCACATCACTTCTGCTCTCTGAGTGCCTTTGTTCCAGCTGCCTGTGGTGAGAGCAGGAGGTGTGAGGCTGCCTGGAAATTGCTGCTCCAAGACAGACATAAAGTACAACCACCAAGTCTCCAAAACATTGACCTGATGAAAGATCTTTTATTCCTGCTGTGGCTAAGAATGTGCTATCTATTCTGTAATGAGCTCCTTTTTTTTTTTTTTCTTTCACCTTATCCTATTTCATTGGGTTTTTTCCATCTTCCTTTTCTTTATTGAATTTTCCTCTCCCTCTCCTCTCCATATTTTCATTCTCTGCATCCATCTTTTTATTTTTTTTGTCTGTCAATGAGTGTTTACTTGTAACTGAACGATTGAAGTTAAACATGATCACCAGACCCAGGAGAGAGATCTTGAACAGCTGCAGAGAGAAAACCCATCCTGGGGTGACTGCATACAGACAAAGACACAATTGCTTTCATACCCAAATCTTTCATCATGAGACTCTGAATCACATCCAGATCATGCCAGGAGGGACAATTTCATGGGACAGTTTCTGGACACCTTCTTTCAAACTTCATTCTTGGAGTACATCTTCTGTGAGGAAAGGCTGAAAGAATTGTGATTGTTCAGCCCAGAAAAGAGAAGCTGTGGGGTGACCTAATTGCCCCTTCCAGTACCTGAAGCGAGCTTGCAAGGAAGATGGAGAGAGACTACTTAGAAAGGCCTGGGGTGACAGGATGTGGGCTCGATATTTCTGAGCCTGGGAGAATTTTAGCTTGCTAATCATTGCTAGCTCCTTTCCCAAGGGAAAGCTGCAACAGATTCCTTTTTTTTTCAAAACATCTCTCTCTGTTTCTCAAAACAGGTTAAGTAAACAGTGTTCCCTTTCCCATAACAACTGTCCCCAGGTGTTGTTTCCTATTACTTAACCAGTGGAGAGAAGTGTCAGTCCCATGGACCAATAATATACTTTTTTAGCACAGCATGTTACGAAAGAAACTGCTGGAATTGTAAATAAAACCTTCTTTCTCTTCTGACAACTATATGGAGTCAATCTATTT
>WBMY01012582.1:588532-657624 GCA_013397315.1 Donacobius atricapilla
GTACATGGCCAGGTGGGATGGGGCTGGGAGCACCCTGGTCTAGTAGAAGGGGATGAGGCTGGATGAGCTTTAAGGTCCCTCCCAACCCAAGACATTCTGGGATTCTATGATTCTTGCATATCTTGATGTCTGAGAACCCATGAGGGCAAAGCACAGTTACCCCATGATCACACCTACCTTAAGTCTGCCTCTGGTATTGCTTGGATGGAATGTGAGTCACCCCATTTTAATTAAAAACCAATAAATCAAATGGAAGGTGATGCCTTTTTCAACCTAGAAATGAAACTCAAGATAGTTTTAGTATAGGAGGTAACATAAAAGTGGATCTTTCTTGGAGCTCCAGCAGCAGTTATGGAAGAATGTCCACAAAAGTCCACCACCCCAGGGGGCACACATTTTTATAGGTTTCAGGAAATTAGCATAATTGATAAAAAGTACAAATTAGGAGGACAAGTGGTGATGCAATTCCCCCTCAGGTCCTTCTCTGGAGCTCCGCCCCCCACTCACCTCAATTTGGTACTAGCTGTACTTTGTTTATGAAAATGTGTGTCAAAGAGCTGTTTTCAGCATTGGCTCCCAGGAATAACCAAGATAGGATAGGGGCCTTGTACCCCCTGGGCTTGGAGCTCTGGAATTTGCTTTGTCTTCCTGCCTAAGGAAAGGGCAGGGAAACTACCGGGAAAACTAGCTACAAAAGCTATAATAAGCTACAGAGATCCAAATATATGTGTAAAGAATACCAAGAATATACAAAAGAAAAAAAGGTAGAAACCAATAGGCATCAAAGGAAAGCAGCTGTGGTGTATCACACCACAGGTGATGGGTATCTTGGCCTGGCCATGCTCACACAGTACCATTTGTAGGTTGATCCCCAAGATAGTGGTAAGGTTTTTTGTTTTGTCATCAGCTGATGGTTCTCACATGAGCAAGATCTGGTGCAGGTCACACAGTGATGGTGGGGGAGAGCTGATAAAAGATTTTGGGTTCCTCCACTCAGGCAAAGCCAAAACCAACTTTATCTGAGTGCAGCCCATGAGTGACCCTGGACCTGATGAGAACAACCACCCTTGACTCTGGATGTGAGGTAAGTTAAATTACACATTGCTGAACTGTCCTGACACTGCCAACATTTGGAGTAGAAATTGTAATAATGACAAAAAAGCACAACTGTAATGGATACCATCGTAACTCTTTAACTACAGTTTAGGTTTTGAAAATTACAAATATATGTTTAACTAAGGCTAGCCAGAAAGTACTAAATGGTGCTTGAATTGTGGCCAGCTGTCTAGAAGCTAGAAATTAGGAAAAAAAAAAAGGGGTTTTTCTCTCCCGAAGTGGAAAAATTGTGCATGTTTGTACCTATAAGAGCTGGTGATCATTTGGCCAGCTCTACCAGGAAGCACAAGATTTTATGTGGTATCAAAAGGACGAAGTAGTTTATAAAACAACTGCCAAAAACTTGAAGAAAAATGGACTGTTTAGCCTTCAACCTATGATGCACTTTACATCTTACAGATTAGGGAGCTCATTTGCAGCCACTAAATCTCATACTTTTTTTTTTTTATTAGACCCCATCAGTTAACAAGTCATGGTAAACTTTGCTTTCTCTAGCAACAATGAGTTTCATTTTGTTTTGAATTACATGCATTGATTGATTTTAGTGACATTTCTTCACCTCATATAAGCAACTTGGCTTTTTCCAACTCCTTGTAGAAGAATCCACATTGTAGAAGAATCACTGGCTTCCGAGCTCTCTAAACGTTTATAATCACAATTCTGTTTTACCTCTCCCCTGCATAAGATTTACACCTGACCCCTTATTCCACTTCCCTCCCCTTAAGTTTCTCAGATAGGGAACAGCTGGGAACGTGGAAAGAGAATTTCAGCTGTAGATGCCTGTGTCAGTCAAAGAGAAATGAGATATTCTGCCCCACACCCTGCTGTGCTGTGGAGCTGCTGCTTCTGTGTCAGACAGAGACCAGGGAAGGTGGTCATGGGGGTGAGATGGGCAGAAAGAGGCAGGAAAGTTTCTGCGGTAGCAAGCTGGGAAGGGAATATTTGTGCAGTCTGAGAACATGTGGGCTTCCCTGAGCTCCTCCCAGGCAAAGGTTACACTGAAATCACCCCTGGCTGCAGCTTGTCTTTGGTTTTGATGACTGGCCAAGCCCAGGTGTCTGATAGGTGTGCGTGGCTACAAGATTGCTGCCATTGAAGGGCGCTGAGAAAATGAGCTGCTTTTTTTTTCCCCTAAACCCACAAGATTTCCGAGATCTGCGGATGCACTGCTTACTGGGACTGGGTTAGAAAGCCACTAAACCAGAGTTCCATGGGCATGGGCTCACCTGGGCAGGGGCACAAGGACTCTGACCAGGCACACGTGGTCAGCTGAGGCAGGATCTGAAACCCCCTCTTCAGCAGTGTGTTGTATTTGATGCTTGGAACAGAGGCTGCCTCTGCTGGAACCTTTCTGTTGGGAGAGGAATGGGAGATCAGCAGTTCCAAGAGGTCAGCAGAGCCTCTCTGGTGTCCCTGCTGCAAAGCTCAGGCCCTCATTCTCTGGATTCCTGATGCAGTTCGTCACACACACAAACACACACTCAGACTTTGCTCAGAAAGCATGAACTAAAACTAAGTTTATTTAAAAGAATCTGACTCTATTATATAGTATTTCTACAAAGGCCAGGGATTGGGGGAGAAGGTTGACACCTCTCCCCATCCCATTGGTCAAGACAACTGTCCATCAGCTGTCCATAGCTCTAAGAACAAGAATGAAAACTTTCCTTGAAACTACAATAATGTTGGCCAGTGTTTACAGACCAGAGTGTGAGAAAGAACCCAAAAGATGAAACTGTGAAACAGAAGAGAAGGCTGAAAAAATCAGGGTGACAGATTCCCACCTCTTCTGAAACATGGAGGCTGGGGTTTGGCAAGAGGGACTGGGACCCACCTGGTCCATCCTCTTTTCCATGAGTTGAGTGTGACCTGGTAAAACGGAGAGGCCGTGGCGCTGGACTGAGGGCCACGTGCCGTTCGGAGCCAGGGATGCCCAGCAGCCTGAGGGCAGGAATGCCCTGGAAGGCCTCCTCGTGCCTCTGCTCTCACACACATGGGCTCCACACTGGGCTCAGTGAACCCATTCCCATCTGCCCTGCTGCGGGGGCAGGGCTGGCTGGTTTCTCTGGGGCCAGCCAAGGAGGTCCAGGGGCTGGAGGGTTCCAAAGTGATCTAAAGCAGAATCATCTAATTACTCTCTGCAACTGCACTGGGGTCAGGACATTATGACTTTTATTTCATCTTCTGGCAATAACATTAAAAGCCTAAATTGGTGTCCATTGAAGTTAATGAAGAGTTCCTGATTTATCAGGCATACAGCATTTCAAAGAGACCTTGGGCAAGTGTTTTACCTCTTCATGTTTTACCCATTCCTTTTGTGTATGGAGATTATGTAGATGGTTATCTGAAAACCCTGCATTCTATTATTTTGTAAATAAAAGCCAGTTGTACTGAAGCCTTGGGTGGCAGACACTTTGAGAGAACACAGAAATGTTATTAACTGGTTTGTCTTTTATCTTTAGCTATAAAAATGTTAAGAGAGGTTTTGGAAGTGTTTAAAATTCATAACTCAGAAACTTGACAGAGTGGAAAGGCTGTCTGGGACCACGGCAAGGTGGCAATAGTTACCACCTATTTGGGGAGGTCAAAAGGGAAATTATCTTCAGCAGAGAGCACAGCCCTGCCCTCATGTTGCAGGGTGGTGCTCACAGGGCGGCTTCCATTGGCTCTTGCTGCAGAATATCCTGAGCTGGGAAGATCCTGAAGGGTTGGTTTGATCCTGCAGAGCCAGTGCGAGGGCTCAGTACCCTGAAGTGCTCCCACCTACAGCTCTTGGTCCCTAGGTCCTTCTTTCCTTGAACTGTCACAAGCCTTTAAAATGACAAATAACTTATTATGGGGGGGACAAGTAGTTTTCTCCCTATGAGTGGGAGAGAGAAAATGACATACCAAAAAAAAAAAAGGTAAAGCATAGCTATAACCAAATTAACCATGACTAATTTACAGTGCTGTGTTGGGGGCTATCAGATACATGTAAATTCAACAAATCACTTTCAAACCACAGAGGCCTCACTCAAGGCTGTAAGTCTTGTGAGATTCAAGGAAATCCAAGAATGTAATTACTTGCAGTATGTGAAAGAGTTTACATCAGATTTTTTGAAGGAGTTTTTAAAACAGTCAGTTTATCTGCAGCTATGTTGTGCTTATTTCATCTCCTTTGCAATTCTAATGGTATAAATGTTTTCCTCCCTGCCCTCTACAGTCATTTGGCACCTGCCAGGCTCTTTAGTTTCTTTGGAATATCATGTAAACCACTGGGCTGATGTAAACTGCTCTGTTTTGTAGCTGGTAATTTTTCATGAAGCTGAACTCATGTGCAAATAAGACGCACTTGGGTATGGGCAGCCTTGGGTCTGCCTCAGAAATGAACCACACTGGAATAACTGAGCAGCATCTGTCTCTGAAGTTACACTGCACGTGTGTCTTCTCTGCACAAGTTTTTTTTATTCTCTTTGAGTTGTAGTTCATGGTCTGAATTTGCTTTCTTGAAGTCCATGGAACATTGCCATTAGTTTTGACCAGTGAATTTCATTGGTGACTGAACAATTTTGCTAGCTCCCTCTCTACCCTCAATTTTTTTTTGATTCTTCTACAATGCTTAATGCATTAGATCCTCTATAACGTATCAACTGTATTTTTTATTTACCAAAAATGGAATTCTTGGGAGGGGGGAGCCCAAGAAACATTTGACAGGCTCTATGGATCCAAAGCTGTTTTCCACATGGCCAGATTCCTGAAGATCTGCAGATGCCTAGTGACATTGTTGTAAGAGTCAAGTCAGACTAGGTATCTGTGGTATTTAGGTATGTCAATGCTTTTTATTATCTACCCCTTAATCTCCTCAAAATTTTGCTGTATAGCAACTAAGAAAGTATGTGCTAAGGCATTTACAGAAAGGCTTTTTGTTTAATGCCATTCTTCTGTGACTAGAACATGAAAATAAAATATATTGAACCTGCTAGAAAGTAACATTTTGTTTTCCGGCTCTCCATCCTTAAATTTAAACCAGTTATTATGTATGTAAAACTTTTAGCAAATTGAGCATGGTATTGACCTTTCAGCTGTGAGTGAGGAACAGAAATGCCAGTATTTTATAAGAGTCCAAGGTGATATGATTCAAATAAATACAACCAACCTACACAGCAGAGCAAGCAGTCACTTGTTAAACAGTGAAGAAAGTCACTGATGAATGAGCTGCATCCTCTCCACCTTGAGCTTGCAGTCAATAAATCTCACTTGAAAAGTGATACTGCCACTTTTCCTGTCAGCACCAAGCTCTATTATTCCTAGTCTCACGGGATTTGTCCTGCTGACCTATTATTAGCCATGTGATATCAGCATCCATGGCTAGGTTTTAACAGAAGCCAGCAGGCGGAATTGTCCCAGGTCACTGTGGGGCTCATTGATGGAAACAGAAACACTTTTCTGTGGGAAAGGAAGATGAGAGGGATGGGCCTATCTGATGGCTGGTGTCCTGTCTGACTGCAGCTTGTGGCAAGTCAGATGTGCATCCTGGTATGAGGCCGTAAGTAGCCCCAGATGCTTGGCTGCAGTAGGTTATGGCTGTACATGTAATTGTCACATGTCTCAAGAATCAGCACCAGAGGGCTAAGCTTTGTTGTCACACTGCCCTTGAGTAAGATGTGTAGGCTCTGTCTACACTAGCAAGCAGTAAAGCATAAAAGGATCACATCTGAAGACTGAAAAAGTTGAGGATAAGGAGTTGATGTTCACCTCCCACAGACACACAAGCTCTCCAGGCCTGAGGGGCTTTCCCCAGGAAAGGTGAACATTCATGAGGCTGAAGCACAGTAGGTGCCCCCTTGATATGCATCTTGCTTTAGTTTCACCTGGGCTGAATCCAGCTGTTGCTCTGCGATCTCTTTGCAGTATAACCCAAGGAACAGTAGCCAAAGACAAGCAGGTAAGCTTCAGGAGCGCGGTAATGGTGCAAACTGAAATGCCCACGCAGGTCACCCTGTTACTCCTGATGCCTCAGAAGGAATTGAGAGGTTCATTCCTGTGTGAACTGCTCAGTACAGTCCAAACACAGTTATGTTCTTTGTCCAGTTCAATTCAGGGCTTCTTATCAAGTGGTGGCTTGAACCTGGGTGGCATCCCAGGAAAAACGGTTTCACCCCTTCTCCATAGACTGGGAAAATCCGGTACTTTTGTCTTCTGGGGTCTGTCTGTCCCAAGCTGTAAAATCTGCTGAGGGTGATGACTAGGAAGTCCCATTTATAGAAGTGAAGCAGGTAGCACTATCTATTGCACCCCAGGGATTAAGAAGTTATAACAAAACTTTAAAAACAATCATGTTACCTCGTGAGCCTCCTAGATCGTAAAGCCTGGGTAAGTTTTCTTTAAATCTGCTCCATCCATTTAAAGTAGTTAATTTCTGCAGAAAATTGAGATGGAAGTTAAACTATTTTCTAAATTACCTGAAAGAACATTGTTTTGTTTAATTCTGGGGGGGGGTTTTATCAGAGGTATGTTTTTAGGATGGAAATTGCTGCACAGATAAAAAGCACACTGGGCTGCAGAAGAGGAAAAATGTGGTAATTGATAGCAAAAGGCAAACTCCAAGCTTGTCTTCTCTGCTTTACAGGATGAGCTGTGTGCAGCTTCTGCTGCACACAATAGGCCCTGTTACATGAGACTCATTTCAGCACCAGGATTTTGGCAAAAACCAAAGTGTTTGGATAGCAGTTTTCTGTATCTCAAGTCAGTTTTTGTTTCTTAACCTAAACAAGGCTTATATTCTCAAACTGAGAGTTGTGGCAAATCAGGCTGCATGTTGACCTGAGCTGATGGGTGCCAGAAGAGGGGGAAGGGTAAACATGCCTCCTGCCATGGAGGAGCAGATGATGTTCTGCCTGTAGCTAAGGAAAAATCTAAATTTGCACTGTCTCTATATTAAAGAATGCATGGGTTTTTTGGTTGGTTTTTTTTTTTTTTTTCTCCCTGGCATGCTGAGCAAGTGCTCCCTAGTTCCCAGGTTAAACGGCCTTTCTGCCATGCAGGCAACTTCTTCCATCTCCAAGAAAATGCATAATAGTACAAGAACTGACAGTCCTGAAAAGCAGAAGCCTGAAAATGCTTGGACAAGAGGGATACCTTAGGCTTCAGCAGCTTGTTTTTAAGCAGGTAGACTTTAGGTGCACATGTTCTAGATGATGTCATCAGATCTCACCAAGGCTCTCTGGTATTGAACTCTTTTAAGTTTTCATTATCAAGTTCTTAATTCTCTATGAAACAGCATACCCTGAAGTGTCAACCTGACCTTCAAAATTCCCACCTCCTGCTTTGGGTCATGAGGGCTTCATGGGTCAGGAATCTCTGCAGCCTCTCAGTTCCCTGGGGAGCNATAGACTTTAGGTGCACATGTTTTAGAGAAGTCATCAGATCTCACCAGCCTCTCAGTTCCCTGGGGAGCCCTGTTTGTCAGGCCCTTTGCTTCTCAGGCAGTAGACTAGACTAATTAATTATATGTCATCTCTAGAATGAACCAAATATTCTGAAGGGGGTCTGGTCCTAGTTGTCATACAAACTTTGAACAAAAAGGTGATAAAAAGATAAGAAATCTTAGAATGGAAAATGGAGTTTGAAGGAAAAAGTGTCTGCAGCCAATGGCATTATAATGCTGATGAAATTAACTGCTTGTGTTCCAAGAAAGAGCATTTATTTATAAAAAATCTCCCAAATCCAAGGTGATTCTGTTCCACAGGTGGCCATGTAAATTGTGGCATTCAGGCTGCCCTGCTGCAAGTCTGCCTTCAGCTATATTGCTTGAGAGATTAAAAGTATCCTACCCAGCTGAACAGCATAGAGCTGTGACTGTACTTACTTTGAGATTATATTTGAATGGGAGTAATGAATTTGGAGCAGAGCTGGAGAAGCTGTGTGACTTCACTTGGTTCTAGTTCTGTAACTGGATTAAAATGGCATTGCACAATAGTACACCTGTATTTGCCATCCCATTTTTTCTTCCTTAAAGGGTTTTCCATGCCTTCAGCTGTCTTTTTTTTTTTTGTTTTTTTGTTTTGTGGTAAGAGTTAGGATGCCAGTTAGAATGGGTTAGATATGTGTTTCAGCAATATTATGATTACTTTTTCTTTAGTTTTTTTTAAATGTTGATATATGGAATATAAACTTGTACAAATTCAACAGAACAAATTGACTTTAAAACCATAATGCATGCTCTTTTTAGCAGCAGATCTGTAAGAAAATCAGGATAGTGTGTTTGTCATTAAAAGCTGCTGGTAAAGGGATGCATGCAAAAAGCTGTTTGCAATGCACGGAAGGAAGCTTGATCTGGTCTGGGAGAAATAAGTGCCCTCCACTGGGAATTCATCCATCAGCAATTAGCATAACTCCACACACATCGCCCTTCCAGGATGTGCCCATTTTCTGCTCTTGTGAAATGGAGTTGTGCAGTATGGCAGAAGATGGTCAGAGTTAGCACAAATCAGAGGAGACAATCTGGAGCAGAGCCCTGGGACTGTGGGAGGAATGATGCTGTGGTCCCACTGAGTCTGATTTTTACACTGCAGCGTATTTCCCCATGCACTTACGGGGTATCTTGTCTCGCCAGCATCTCAGGGCTGACAAATTATCGGCAGGAACAAGAGCCAGACTATCCACCCCAACTGCAGAGATAATGTTCTTGCGTTTAAGGAATTTCACCTCATCCCAGGCAGGTAATGGAAACCAGGTCAAGCAGGCCAGCAGCTCTGCTCTCCGTATTGCAGCAGCTTTCCTTGGTTTCACCCTGGGTGTCGTGCTGCTCTGCCAGTCCAAGGAGAAGGCGGGTCTCTACTCTGTGTGTGCTCTGCTTTCCAAGGACAGCCCTGCCCTGGGCTCAATTCACTTAAGCACTTTCTGGATATCTGCTCCCTCTCTGTGCACTGAGACAGAGCACTGCTCTGCCCCACAGGTGCTTGTGGCTGTCCTTGAGCTCCTGAGCTGCTCCTGACAGTGGGATGTGGATGTGAAGAAAGTGGGGCTTGACTGCAGATGTGGGGCAGGTTTAGTAATCTTAGTCCAGTTAAATTCCTCTAATGAAAAAATTCTTTTATACAAAGTCTAGTTAATGCTAGAGTTTTTGCTAAACCAAGATAGAAGAGAATCCTGAGGTCAAAACAATTCAAAGAACAAAGTTTCCCCTTCTCCTCTGAAGAGTTTAACCCACAGATAAGTAGATTTAGTTGACAGAGGGATTGGAATATCTAATACATGCAGACAGATGCAGACATGTATAAGATACATAAAGTAGTTACCTGTAGGCAAAAGGATTAGCATACAAACATACTTACATTCGTCCTTGCAAAGATGGGAATACCAGTACAAACACTGAAGTGATGGTTTCTATGCACCACGTAATGATTAATTTTTGAACCTTGATAATGTGTGGCCCAAATTTATCTATTCTGTGGATGAGCACAGAAGCAATCTGTCCCTCTGATGGCACAGGGCTGCCTGGACAGGCTCAGGTATCTGGGAGTGCCTGAGATCTTTCAAGGCTCTTCTACAGCCTGCCTGGGCTCTGACTGCCCCTCCAGAAAGGTGTGTATCTTCTACAGCTCCTACCTCACCTCTGCCAGGCTGGTGTGGGTATCATGGCTAGCCCAAATCACCTACTGCACATCTGTGTTCAGGTGCCTGGATTGCTCCCTTCAGGAACGTTGCTGGAGCCTGTATTTAGAGAGAATTTTGACCATAGTGGATTTTTACCACTGGGAAGACCAACACACTGTGGAAGGAAGAAAAAAATTAGAATGGATTACATAGGGATTGCCTGACTAAAATGCTACCAGATGTGTGTTGGAGCAGGAAGGAAAGAGGGAAAAATGTCCACTTTGTTAGTTGAGAAAACCCAATTTGTAAAGTTCGAATCTGAATTCAGACCAGAGTTCAGGGTTATTTTGATCAAAGGGGTAAGTACAGCTTGCAGAGAGACAAAAACAATAGCCAGGCTGGGCTGGCAGGGAGGGAGACAAAGCTTTCAGCCACCAGCTTCTCATATCTCGGGAGAATTGAGCCTGGCTATGGCTGTCTGGGAGCGAATAAGTGCACAAAACAGCTATATCTGGGGGCACTGAGGCTCTGGTAGGTAGATAGGACTTTAGGAGGCGATTAGATTGCAGTGTGTTGATAGAACATGTGTTTTGGGGAGGAGCAGGAGGAACAGAAAGAAAAAGACAATATAATGTGCAGAAGACAAGGTTTTGAGAGTGTTGTCAATTATTTGAATTTCTGGATTTCCAGGAGAGTTCTCCTTGTCCAACTGTTGGTGAACTTCCCTGCTGGCAAGGAGCTGTGTCCTTGCAGGAGGTGCAAGGAATTTGCATGTGAAGGTTACTGCAGCAGAGAAGGGCCAGTTCACCAGCCACACTTGATTTAAGGTAGTAAACCATACCAAAGACAGGGTTTATGATGTTGTAAAAGAAGCATCTGCATTGCTCAGGGTTATTTAAAAACTGTCTTTACTGAATCACAATTTGAGTCAACAATATGAACTTAAGAGTGCAAACCACTCCTGCTCACCCCTTTTTCATTTTTTTCTCTCTCTGCATGTTGCGCTTTGTCCTGAAAAAATACAAATAAGTGGTCCTAGCAACACCAGTCATTTGAAGACATGAAAATGCTGAAAGGATGGAATGGCTCAGCAGCAGAAAGCCATTTGGCATTTAGGGTTGCGGAGGCTACAGAGAGCTCCAAGCACTGCATTCCCAATGAGGATAACACTATTGATTTATTTCATAACTTCACCTGCCTCTCACTGATAGATGACTGCTTATTTTGATCCCTGGAAAACAGTTCTGCACAATAACATAGGTGCATTGAATGCTCCAAAGGTCAGGCAGCTTGAGCATGGGAAAATATTTGTGAATGAGGCCCAAAAAAACTACTGAAAGAGGTGATTTCTGGCTCAAAGATTAGTCTTCATTTAGAGACTGAGAATTTATTGCTGCCCAAACCAGCATTATCAGCTTTCTGTCAGCAACAATCATCAGGATTTCCTTTCCCAATCAACATGAGCTGTGACCTCATTGCTGCAAAGGTGAAACCCTGACAGGGATTAAAGGCTAATAGAAAGAAATGAGGTAGCAGGGCTGAACAAAGAGGAGCTTGTTACACAGCAATGGCCAACTCAGGCAGAATGTTACAGCTGAAACACGAGCCACCAAACCAAAGGCGAAAAAGAGTATTTTTAAGAGCCTGAGTAATGCTGGGTCTCCCCATCTTTCAGTGGAGAAGGAAGGCAGACTGCCATCCTTGCCATCAGAAATTTTTGAAGTGGGATTAGCATAGCCTTGTGGTTTGTCAAGTGTTTAATTGCAATTCTGCAGGGACACAGCCTCAAAGACACTGGAAACCAATTTAACAATCCTGCCTATCATTATATACACCAAATTGCTCCTGTGCATGTATAATATTCAGTAGTCTGAAACAGAGAGGCTGAGTCTAGGGCAAGGTTTAGAACGTGAAAAGTGATGAAAGGCAAATACATGTCTGATATTCATCAAAGCAACTTAATCCATGGTGGAAGAGTGAAAAGAGGTAAAAAGGGGTTTATGTTGTTGATCTGTGAGTTGCTAGTTTTTTCACTCATCCCCTGCGTTCCTGGAAGCAACAAGTGAGGCCATTTGGGGTGGGGGATTCTTTTCTCTTAAAGGTCACTCTTGGCTGCCACAGTATCTTTTCATCCTAAAAACCACCACAGATTTGGTTCAAGTCCCAGTGCAAGCCATATGTGTCATAACTTTCAATGGACTCTGGATCAGTCCCTTTGTCAGTCACCAACATCCCCCTGCTTTTTCCAGCAGAGGTAGACTTGTACTGTAGTCCAGATCCAAGTCTTTTGGAAGTTCATGGCATCCAGGATGCCTTCTGCATGTTTCAAATATCTACATCCCACCAACACAGGACAGCATCTTCTCGTGCTGCTTGCTGGGCTCTCTCAAAAAGGAACAGGATAATTTGACCTCTCACTGGAGAACCGAAATCACTGACAGTGCTGAGGGTACTTGACACCTCATGGCATGAAGTCTCTGGGCTGCAGTCTATTCCAAGGCTGCAAGGGGAGGATTAGAAACCAAATGCATCTCAAACATACAAGAATATTATTGAATTTGATGTGGACCGGATACTGTCGTACTTGACATGGTGTACTCTGAGCACCTCTCAATCCAGCACAAAGAATCCAAGTGCATCTTAAGCAGAAAGAATGAAAGGAAATATTCTTGCATAAATGCATAACTCAGGTTCCTTGCTGATACTGAGCAGGCTTCAGAAACTATTCAGAAGAAAAATATCTCCAGCCTAACACATTATAGAGCTTTCTGTGAGGAATCAATACATCTTTAAAACCTCCAAGGTGCTTCATTCTTTATATTTTAGAGATTAATGTCATCCATAAATGCAACAAGGTTAAGCCCTTTTCTTGTAAAGAAATCACCATCTCAAGCAGTCTGGTTGATTCCCTGCTCCCAAAAGGTGGAGCTGCAGGAACAGCCATCAGCTGCTTCTGAAATATTTGTAAGCTTTCTCCAAAACCTGCAAATAATCCCCAGCCCAGCATTAGGATGCAATGGTCATAGCTGCAGAGGGTAGCCTGCCTGAAATTCAACTAATGATGGAAACCTCTGCAGCAGCTTTTGAAGGCTGGGCAAAGTCAGTGTCCTTTCTGGGCTGATTTGGGTGGAGTTTGACATGACTAAAACCTTTTGCTCAACGGCAGTAAGATATTTAATTGTATGAAAATCTTAGAAATATTATATTTAGTGATGCCATGGGTTGAGTTCCTTTCATTTAATACTCTCAGCCTAAAGAAACATGAAGCCAATTGGGGTAGGGGAATAAAGAGTCCTGTAGCAAAACCCAAAGCTACTACCCAGCATTGAAAGGCGAGTGACAGGTTTCAGG
Source organism: Donacobius atricapilla (assembly GCA_013397315.1). NCBI lineage: Eukaryota > Metazoa > Chordata > Aves > Passeriformes > Mimidae > Donacobius > Donacobius atricapilla. The sequence goes on from WBMY01012582.1 coordinate 601,574, forward strand.
TTTGTCAGACAGTTTTCAGAGAGGAAGGCATGTACATAAGGCTGAAGGGGAAATTTAAGTCGGGACAATGTAATTACCAGGCCAGGAAACTCAGCTAGGATCTTTATTCTTTATGAAAACTGCATGGATTGATGCTTGGCAAACTAATTGCCATGAATAACTTATTAATTTAGATCATCTCTTTTGTTTTCAATTTCATTTTTAGTGACTGACCACCTGCAAACAAAATAAACTTTTCTCTTTTTTATTCCTCCATCAAGACTTCACTGGTGATTAAACAGGATCCATTTCAGTTGCTCCCTTTCTTGCAAGGTCTTTGTTTTGATCAATTTAATTTTGTTCATGCTATTTCTGCTCCATGCAGGAACAGCACTGCCTCTCCAAGCACAAGGAAACTAAAAAGAACGCAAGGCTTCCGTCTATTTTAAAGTTGGGTTCAAACATTTTTACCAACACCTGAGAATGGAGGAGGTTTTGCAGATTTTTACAAATGGGAATATTTTAAAATGGGAATATTTTAAAGACAAAATCAAAAGTCTCATGCCTCTTGTTCCCACATCTTTGTCAGGAATGAACACTGCAGATTTCACACTGGCAGGTGGCCTAAAGCACCTGTGTCTCCCTCAGCTCACCAGGCATGCTGGCAGTCCTACCAAACCTCTTATTCTACTGAATTAAGATATGTTCCTTTGAGATCTTTTCCTGGTATGTTTGAACACCTTTTTATTTGTATTATAATCAACTTGAAAGCATGCCAAGGGAAATAGCTGTGCCCTCCCCAACAAGACCTATTAAGGGCAGAGATCAGCATTACTCAGATACAACTGTCAAAGCCCTGCTCATTTCCTCCCTTTCTCTGAAAACGCACTTTAATCTGGAGTGAGCTAGAACTGTATTTTTTTCCTCTGCATATATTGAAGACAGACTTGGTGTTTGTATTGGCACAGGGCCTGACATGGCATTTGTGAGGATGAACCACAAGCATGTGTACTTCAGCTAGGCTGAGCTAGGGAAATATGTGCTAGAATCAGGAAAAGCCTTCTTCCCCTCTCCCTCTGCTTTCCAAACCAATAAGGCAAGGGGGAGAACACCCTTAAGGCTTCTCCTTTGCAAACTGTGGCTACAACTTCCTCTCACCTCTCTTGACATGCACATGAGGCCCCTTCACAGGGCTGGAGACTGTTGTGGCTGCACCAGCGAGTTTTGTGCGGATGCTTTTTCTTGGGTGCAAGGCGAGAAGCGGCCATACGTGGATGGCACTTTGGCTTTCTTTTCCAATAATTTGCGAGGCATTGCAGCTAAACTTTAATGGAAGAGAAGATAACACGCTCCTAATATGGGCAGTGATTGAGCATATTCCCAACTAGAACACCGTGGAGAGCTCTCTGCAAGGAGGCAGTTATAACTCTGTACCTGAATTTCATCTCTGGTGTGCTCCTGGAGTAGCCCTGCTCCTAGCCCCAGCCAGCAGTAACTTACATGCTGTGATGAACAAAAACTCCACTGCATTATATAAAGACATGTTCTGTAGTAAGGTTAATCTGAAAAGAACAAAAGAGGGAATGAACTGTGGGACCTTTTCACTCGATGGTCATCAGTCTATTTCTCACCCAAGCTGGTACCAGCCAAACTCCCCCAGACAGACTCTCCTGTTTTTGGGTGTCTTTTTGCAGGGAACTGTGGCTTTCTCACCACTACTCCAACATCCAAACAACAACTCCCTGCTTGGTAACTTCCCAGAGACAGACTGGTCCTATACCAACAGAGCCAAGAATTGATCCCTTTTCAACAGGCACCCTTTTATGGTTCTCCCTTTGCTGAGGGACTTGAGCAGGCTATTTCTATCCCTTTGTATGGGAAAAGCTTCTGGGATATTGCCCTGGTGGTATTTGTGCTGTGCTCATTCTAGGGGCAATGCCAGGCGTTATTTTCCAGTAAATACAGAGTGATGTAAGAGGAGATTTTGTGGGTGTATGTGAATCGTGTCTGTAGAGTGTAAGGGCTTTTCAAGGACCACTATAGAGCAATTTGTGCCAGGCTCAGTCCCTGTGCACTGGCAGAGGTGCTCAGTACTGCAGCAATTGGACTGAGAGGTGGGAATGCGGTGCACAGGGGTCATGGAGATTCCTGTCCTTGTTTGATGTCAATGACAGCTTCTTGATGCCCTAGTAAATTTGTTTCCAAAGTCATCTCTCCACCTGTGCTCAGCAGTATGTTGTTCATCTCCTGCAGGCAACTCTTACAAAGTATCTTGATTTGCAGTGTAACTGGAAAAAATACTGTCACTTCAGCTCATTAGATCATTTGAGTAATTAATTGTACTATTTCTGCTGCTAAATCAGCAAAATTGGTCTTTTTGTTTTTTTTTTTTTTTTTTACAATATTCCTTGAGACTGTAAAGCTGGCACTTAGTATTTGGAGTATTCTGTACTTACATTGTGATTATAAAAGTAGTTGTGTGTTGTCATTCTTACCCAGATTAGGATACACTCTATTTACTCCTGTTTTATCTAAATGCTGCAAATCCTTTAATGAACTTTTCTTTCCTCCTTCAAATTAAAATGCTCATAAACATTTTTATCCTCACTTCAAAACTGGGAACATTTCAGAGAATAATCTACCCAAGAAGGAAAAAAAAAGTTACTGTTTTTGTAAAAAAAAATTGAAAAATACTTTATTTGATCTAAATTGAAAAATGTGCAAAGGTGACATCATCCAAAATTTGGAAAGCTTTCCAAAGAACAGGGTCAGATAGTTTAACAAACTGGATATATTGTGATGGGGGGATTTCTGTGATTAAAATGGATAAAACCTCTTTATGTTTAAGGTTAGGAAGAGCTAACTGAGACAGCCACCTCAGCATCTCCTCTAAGCAAATTATTAAGAATGCAAAGGTATAAAAATCAGGAAACTGCAGTTAATATGTTTCCCTGATAGATTCCTCAGCTATTTATACCTCCTCTTTTTGTTTAATCATTAAATCAGTCAATCTTTTCTGCTCCACATGTATCTAACTTCTATCGCTGTGTAGGGATCTCAGACAACTTTTCTCTCAGAAACCCCGCAGGGATTAACAAGATGTTTTTATAAATCAAAGGGGAAAAAATTAAGAAAAGAGATTTTTTTTTTCCCCCCGTAAGCAGACCGGCTTTACCTCCTTTGAATTTTTTTCCTCTTTACTCTCAATAAGAAAAAAATAATCTCCCTACCTGCCTTACTGTGAAGTCCTCTTTGCAAGTTTCATAAATGCAAAAGACAAGTAGGATGGTGGTTTTAAGAGAGATTATTGGACAGAGTGCCTGAAGAGGTTGAAATACAACATTAAATAGAAGTTATTTTTAAGAATTTGGGCTTGAGGAAAAAAAATTGCTGTCAGCTCAACTTTTTTCTTGCCAGAGGTCAATGAACGATGAGAAAGAGATTACACATCAAGCAAATAATGTTGAATAACGAGTTTGAAACTCTTCTGAAACCTTAAGCTTGTGTTTATTCCTTTTGTTTCTTCTGCATTGGTCTGAATAAATCTTCTTAATCAAAAAAAAAATCAACATCTGAAACAAATACTGATTTGTCATTTAGACCACGGGGCTCAAAAAATGTTCTTGCTGTTTCTGGCCTTAGCAGAGTGAGTGTGTGGTTGTGGCTGCGCTGTACCTGCTCAGAGGATGTACTCTGTAGGGTTTGGTCCATCCACCCCTTCTTGGGAATATTTTCCCTTGGTGTACTTCTCTAGAGCTATCCATGACTGGCATCTTTCTGCCCCGTGCTCAGATAGGGGTGGACAGCCCTGTGCTGCCCTGTCCCAGGAGGGGACAGAAAGGATGCAAATGTCACTCCGTTGTTTAGGAGCTGCCTGTGGTTTCCTTGGGGTCTAGTCTGGGTATGTTCTAGTTCTGAGCTGTCACAGTGCTACAGGTGCTGTGGCATCTGCCCAGCACAAACGTCAAAGTTTATCTTCCTTTCCAGCTCTGACTTGTCTTCCCAAAATCACCTGCCCCAGTGCTCTGTGGGGAGGTGGCAGTGCCAGTTATCACATCCTTCCCTCTCATGCTTCCTGTCCCTTGTTCCTGCAGGCCCCCATCTCCTGCCTCGTGTTGAGGTAAGTGTTGAACCACCCCATGGTGGATCAGCACCAGGAATTAATAAAAATAATAGCAAGAATATGATGATGCAAAAATGGAGCAGTTCGATCCAGTCACCAACCCACAGGGATGTGCGGCCACAGAAACACTCGCAGCAGCACAGTATGAGGTGTGGGGCACCAGCAACCAGGAACAGGCAGAAAGAAGGAGGACAGAGAGTCCTGGAGTCAACTTCCAGCTTTCCTGCTGGATCAGCCCTCTCAATCAGCTTGTTCTTCTACTGGGTCGCTGACTGATAGACCTCAAACAATGAAGCAAGGATGGGAAGTACCCCCCGGGGCAAAGCAGGACTGCTGCTTTCCGAGAGCTGTCAGCTCCAACATCAGTCTGCAGCCATACCCAGCTCAACTCCCTGAGCAATCACCACTGAAGGAGGGAGGCCAGATCACTTCAAGGCAGACTATTTAAGTCACCTTTGGCTTCTGAAAGTACAATCTCCTACAGGATATTTGCTGCAGTTCCCCCTATCCTTGCCTATCTGCCAGGAAATACCATGGGGTACAAGAAGTAGGGCTGTGAGGTGCACTGGCAGCCTCTAGGTGTTTGCCATTGCACCCATGGCTGAAATTCACTCCAGTTAATGACACCCCTGTAAAATACCAGTGAGCCAGAACAGAGCTACATTGCTCTTGTTTAAAGGAATATATGAGAGGACAGCCTGTTGAGAATGAAGGTATCCTCTGAAATAAGGAAAGGAATTCCTTAGAAAGGCTCTTTCCAGCATATTAACATATATCAATACTGGAGTAAAGCAACCCAACTTGTTTAAGACTGGGACCTTTGTTAAACTGTGAATGCAGGCTGAACGGACAGTTGTGTTTAAATCTCAGCTGTCATTAATGGGATGGGAGAGGGGAGGAAGGAAAAAAAAATCAACCCATTCTTGACAAAACCAGTCACTATTTCTTCCTTTACAAACAAAGGGGGGGGAAAAGAGCTCTCATGAGAACCTGTATGAATTTCCTTTAAAGAGTGTACTTTAGATGGAGAATAAGTTAAAATCTGTGAGATGTTGGGGTTACCAGAGTAACAACGTTTTGAATACAAAACCAAATAGATGTATGAGCCCAAAGTAAATCATTAATGTGCATCAGTATATTTGAGATGGGTTGAAGTGACTTACATATTGTAGTCCTTCTTTATTTAATATTTCAAAAGTGTTCTTTGATTTAAAAGCAAACACTTAATAGGCCTCTTTTCAGACAATTATGTCCCCTTTTCTACAAAGCACTCTGAAAAGAGACTAGTCATTGATGCCATCTAATAGAACAAACACACCAATTTGATGGAGTCAAACAGAACAAAGGGGCCTTGGTACATCAAGAAACTTAAACATGGGCATTATTTTAAGGTTGGTAATCATCCCAAGACTACTCTGTTTCTTGCAAACTTGTATTCGGCACCCTGCTGAATTCCAGCTGACATGGTCAATCTGCAATATACTTTTTGACTACAAGGAGCATTTCCTGGTAACTATTTTTGAACTAACTCTTTCTATAACAGATGGAAAGAGTGGCTATAGATAGGTTGGGACTGGATGTAACTGTTTTCCAAGCAATTATCCTCTCATTCATACCTATTTTCCTTGTTTAATACAATTAATTCAGTCCAGGAGAACTGTTCATAGCAGCATGATAAATAACAGCAAAAGGAAGTTAAATGGTCAATTGAAGAGATCTCTTACAGGATCCTGAATTAGCCCTGGCAAGTACTGAACCTCTATTTGTTGACAGTCACTAGTAACTGTGAATGATTGCATTTTTCCCCCAAGATCTGACCATTCTTCCCAAGATTTCTTCCCATCTTCATTGCTATTCTAGGGACATACTCGAAGTTTGGGCTTCATAATTAGTAGGACTAAACCACAGTCATTTAACAATGCCACTAAGCTGGAACAAATGGAGTTACTTTGCTTATTGAAGTTTGGGGCAAACAACAGAGAATAATATCCTAGAAGAGAAAAAACATACTGCATGCCTAACGTTATGGAGGGGAATTAAATTCTGATGTGCAGTTAGAAAATCATTGTAACTTCTTTCAGAAATCCAGTAAAGAAACTCAGTTCTTCTCTGAAATAGGAAGTGTTAGATTTGTGGCAATTTATTAAAAGCTGGAGTTTTTGCAGTTCACAGTGCATTTGAATGATTAAAAAAAACCAAGTTCTTAAGTAAGAATTGAAGTAGTGTTTCTTCCAAGGATTATTTTTGGAAGCTCCTATTTGCTGGATGTTATTTGTGTCCCTTTCCAAGCAGCACTGAGTTTAAGCAGCTTCTGTTGTAGGGCTGAAGAAGGACATTGGTGAATAAGAACTCCTCTGGCTCTTTCAATTCTGCCTGTGGTCTAGCCAAAGATACCTTTCCAGGGTAGAGCAGCTGCATGGTTAAAGGTTAGCACGAAAGGAAGGGGAGCTCTGCTGACCTTCCCTGCGAAGCTCCAGCCAGATGACAGTGCCACGCCACATCACTGCTGACAGTTCCTTGAGCAGATTCCTTCCATGGGCAATTAGCCTTCACAAAGCATGAATGGACTAGTTTTCTATCAGGAGACTGAATTCTAGCTGACAAATTAGACAGGTTCCCTGAGGCCAGAGTTATGTGGCTTTGCCAGTCTCACTAAAAATGTGATTTATAACAGATTCCTCAGCAGAGGCACTCCTTGCTTCAGGAATGAAGGTGCACACTGTACTCAGACTCTTCATCTAACATGATGATCTCACAAATCTTTGTCTCGTGCAGGAAAAACTAACTGTTAGCTGCTTTTGACTTACCAAGTGACTCCTCATCTGTCCATGAATGGATGGTGCTGGGAAACTACAGTGCATATTTAGAAGTCAGGCATGCACAGGTGCAAATAACATTTTAGGAGGTGAGAGTATATTAATTTGGGAAGTTAAGTCAGAGGTAGCTGGATGGAGTTTCTAGTTGTGAAAACAATGCAACAGATTTTGTCTAAGATGTGTCTCTGGCTTTTGATGACATAAAACACGCTGCAGCAGACCTCACGTTAGAGATAGAAATGAGATGAGACACACACACTTGTTCAACAGCGTGAAAACGTTCTGGTTTATTCTTCCTCACAATTCAGCCAGCAGACTCCCACTGCAGGCTTCCCTTGTAGACTCTGACTTCAGGCTCCAGCTGCAGACTCAGACTGGCCTCACAGCAGCAATTTCCTCTCCCATTTGGTCAGTCCTCCCCCAACCAGCTAACTCACTCTTTTCTCACACTCATCCTCACTGGATATAGCTGTGCCCTATAAAGGGCAAGGCTGTCTCTGGTATTTAGCACAGCTGTGACTAGCCAGGGGCGAGGCTGCCTGCAATCCATCCTCCCACAAAAACGGGAGCAGAGGCTGTGGTGCACAGGGCTGCAGTATTCCACATGAAGGATTTCACCCCGCATGTTCCCAGCACTGGGGCCTGGGCAGGTGACTCCTGATGCCTGCTGGTTGTGGCACAGCCTGGAGGCAGGATGAGCCAGGGATGGCTGTTCCATCAGTGCAGGGCAAGCACAGGTAAGAGACAAAAATAAGGTCTAGCAGACACAAACACCATGTTGTGCTTTATTCCCTTTACTACTGACTTTAGGCCAGATCACTCTGAAAGGGAGACAAAAAAAAAAAAAGTTTTCCCAAAGCTAGTGGAAGACTCAGAGCTTTGTACAGTTGCAGAGTCACAAAAATGATGGGAAGGGAGAAGTCAGATCCCAGACCTAATTCCTGCCAACTGAGGCTCCCCCTCTGACTCATCACAAGGTTTTCTCCTTGTTTCCTCCTCTGGTGAAGCCAGTATTTGTATGCTGTGAATATCAGCACTTGCTCAGATCAAAAAGCAGACTCACCCATCCCTGACAGTGTCTCAAACATGTCTGTGTTTGCATGGAATTAGTAGTTAATATTTTAATTATTAATCTATATTACTTAATTCTGCTTGCCGCATTACTGAGGCATGAGGCACGCTCAGAGACTGGTAAAGCCTGGGAGGGGAGGCTAGCAAAGCCCACGTAGCCTCGATCTAGCAAGTGGATAATGTGTGGCACACAGATGCAGACACAGGGGGCTGATTTTATTTGGATGAGTTTTGGACTTAAGAAGAACACTGCACAGGTGAACAGATGGACAAATGCCTCCTTCAATATCTGCTTTTATCTACATGTGAGCTGGGAAATTTATAGTTCCAAAGTATTATTACTCTCAGTCATTAAAGAGTGTGGGATTTTTGAATTTAGAAGCCTGTCATACACATACAAATAATGACTTCTGCAGAGACCAAATCTTATAATCAGCATATGCAGAAGGAAACAACCAAATTTAACTTATATTTGCGTCTGCTTAAGGAAGATGTTAGTTTAAAAAAATTAATAACCTATCATTTTAGTCTACTGACATGATCTTGGGGAAAAAGACATATAAAACATGAATGGATCAAAGCTTCTCTTCAGATGAAGACAAATGGTCTGGACAGCCTTTGCATACTGGTCTAAAAGAAACTTAATTTTTTTTCAGATCCTCAGGTATGACAGGGAGGTTTCACCAGGTATTTCTTCAATGGGTTAATGTTTTGAAATTAAAAGGCAACAAAATATCCTTATATCTGAACCTTCTGAAATCTTCTGATGATGTTATTTTAATTGCAATATTTGTTCTTTTTTTTAGAGTTTAGGTTGCATATTTTTTTCAATGAATATTAAGCTAGCACAGGAAAATTCTAAGAAAATAAGTTCTGAGATTTTTAACTAGAACTTCACAAGCTTCATAGTATTATAGCAAAATGAATGCTCATAATTTTCAATAACTTTTTCCAGTAAGTATCGAAGCTTTTCTTATAGCTGAAAAAGTTGACAAAGATTTAGAGAAAAAGATTCTGGAGAACTGAAGTTTAACCCTTTTTTTCTCAGTCCCGTCAGTCTAGCAACTCTCTCTATATAACTGGATATATTTGCTCCTTAGAAACAGATATTGCATGTAGCAACTCCTAGTTACCAGTAGCGTCCTCTCAAATATTATTTCTTAGGATGACATTAGACTGGCTTTCATAATTCTGTAAACGCAAACTTTTAGGTACTTGTCTCCTAAGATGAAGATACCAATCCCAGGCCTATTGCTCTCACCTTACTGCTGACAAGTGTTGTACATATGGAAAGCCTTCTAAAAGCTTAGGTTATTGTGATTAAGGATTCTGAATTATCCTGAGTTGGAAGGGACATGTATCCTGTCATTTTAGTGTACAATAAAGATGAGTAGACTAAGTAGTATTTCACAGATAGAATTAGTAAATTAAATTGACTCTACACCAGCAGTGAATATACAAACCGCAGTCGGATGGTTTCAGGCTGAGCTCTGCTGCCCACAGTTTTACCTCCACTAGGTGTCAGGCTTTTGACAGAGCTGGAGGGGTTTAATCTCCATTTCTTAGTATGAGGCATGGTCAGGATCACAGCTAGAATTCTCCAAGCACCAGCAGTAACCCAAAATAGGAGATACTCTGAGTCACTATATGGGTTTTTCTTGTTCTTCATTCTTTTAGGCATTGTTTTTTCCCTGCAGCAAATTTCTCAGCTGCAGGTACACCAATGCTGGTAAATGGGAGCACTGCCGAGTAATGTGGGATTCCCTGTGGGCATTTCCCTTTGCTCCTCCATTCATTGGCTTGACACATCTGTTCAGGAAGACTATATAACTGGTGAGTTCCTCCAAAATATTTAAGCAGGTGTCTCTTTACTCTCTGAGAGCAATCAGGGGGTGGGGAGCTTTTTCCTTATTTCTCCTCCTTAGTTGGGATATTTATTTCCATTTTCTGGGAACGAGATACAGTCTCAGACAGTATTCTCATCTCTCCAACAGCATCTTTGTGAGACATCTGAAGGAGCTAGGCTGGCCTCCAAGCTTAGCAGTTGCATTACATTTCCCAAGCAACAGAAGGCAGATAGCATTTCCAAGACTGTACACAGGATTTTCTAAGACTTTGCTCACAGATGCTAACCAGTGGTTGCCACAGTCCCCAAAAGGTGAGTTCCCCATGTGGAGCTCTGCAAATACGGAGCAAGCCCAGCAGGTTTAACGTACATGTGGAGAGTGACTCTACACTGTGCAAAAGCAATGAGTCTGCTTGAACTCCCTGTCCTATGCCACACAGTGAATCCACAGAAGCACAAAAGCCTGGTGAGCTCAGCATAGAGCACAGAGGTGATTTATGTGTGCTAGCTTAATAGCAGCTCTTTGCATGCTCAGTTTTCTGGGCTGCTGAAGTCCAGAAAAGCTGTTGCTGCAATGAAAAGCAGGAAAAGCCAAGATATTCACATGAGAGATGGGATCTGATTGTATTTGTATGGGAAATCTAAATTGTATGGCACAACTGTCAAATCTAGCTCCCACTCCACTGCTTGTGGGAGCATTTTCACGCTGGCTTCTAGGACTTAAAGTAACACTGGATAGTAGAAAAGATTACAAGAGGAGACTGGTAACTGCATGCTCTCACCTTCACAGTCCTCCTCAAGAATCCTTCTTTATCACAAAACCTTCAACAAGATCCGTAGACCTTATTTCAGATATGTTGTCTCTATGCAGCATTTCTACAAGCTCATTGTTTACTGCCACATTCCCCACATGCATAATTTTTCCTCCAGCCTCATGACTGGTGTCAAGGGCAGACTGCCTTGTGGAGAGATACGTGCTTCCCTGCTTTGTGTAGGTCCTTGTGCATCCCTGTCCCTTCCTACAGAAATTAAACGGTGGCAACCAATTTTTTTTTTTCCCTGCAGCGGTGTTAAACTATATATTACTCTCAACCATAGAATCATGGAGTGGTTTGGATTGGAAGGGACCTTACAGGGCATCTCATTCTGCTCCCCTGCCTTGGGCAGGAGCATGTTCCTCTAGAATAGCTTGCTCCAAGCTCTGTCCAACCTGACCTTTCACACCCCCAGTAATGGGGCATCACCTGACACTCAAGAAGAGGAAAAATTAGTGATATTTTGAAGGTTTAATTTTATCCAAATTTGTTTTAATTCTGTAACAGGGATGTTCTCTATCCATGAGAATCAATTTCTAAACAGAAGGAGGCCTCTCCCTGGTGCCTTGTAGCATGGGAAAAACTGCAGGATGATCCAAGTTAACATACACAAAACCTCCTTGAATTCAGCACCGTCCTTCTTACAATTCAGTGGCATTTCCTTCTGTACCAGACAAACCCCTGACTCTAAATTCTATATATTATAAATCAACTGGTACATGAATGAGGTGAAATTCATGTACCTTGAAATTGCTCAGGCTACCAGGGAAATAGACGTTGGGCACCAGATATCCTGAGGAGCTGCTCTTTGATGCACCTGCCCAGGGCAAAGATAGTGTCTTTCCACATGTTCATGCCATTGGCTAATATGATGAGGTTAATGCTGATCCCAGCAGAAACACTCCATGGAAATTTGGCATAAAACCTTAGTGAAGGGCAGATGACACCCACAAAATTGCTCATTGCCTCTAGAAACTGTACTGCATCTAACAAATGAGACAGGAGTCCCTGCAGTGACTCGGAGCCTGATAACTGTGCAGCTGACAGCATTTCATCTGTGTCTGCTTCTAAGAAGACATCATTTGTTTCCAGGACAAAATGCAAGGGCTTCGAACATCTCCTCTGAGGCCTTTTTTTTCCAGATGGAGGGATTTCTTTCTTATAAAGAATTAAATTTATTTATGATATTACGTAACAAACGAGTCACACATAAATCTCAGCATCAAATGTAGCTTTTTTTATGGCCTTCTGACACATGTGTAACATCTCACCTGAAGCCAAATAAACTCTGTAGTTGGCTTCAGATTGCAATAGTTATTCCTTGGTTTGAGACAGTCTGCATTATCCATTTCAGATGGATTGTTTTACCTTTGGTGTTTAAAAAGATGGTGCTACCTCCTCTCAGATCTGCTCTTCCTCATCTTAATATAGGTGCTCAGAATTCCTTGGCAAGGCAGGGAATGCCTGTAATTTGCCCAGCGTAAGCAGGAAACTGAGGGCAGGATGGCAGGGTGTGCTCCACAGATTTAGCAACGGAGGCTAATGAAAAGCATTTTTCCAAACGCATTGATCCATTTCACTAGGTCCTATTAAATAACAGAGCAAAAATAAAAGCTTTTGGTCTACAGCTTCCAAGCTGTGTGGGCTAAGTCATACTTAATATAACACAGGCCCAAAATAAGAGTCAGAAAACTAATATTTACGCCGGAAATATATAAAATATTTATGCTGCAGGATTAGTTTCTTTACTGCAAAGTAATTTTCCAGAGCTCAAATTTTATCTTCTGGTGGAAGTTGCCCCCAATAAAACAGGGGCACAGTCAGTATACATATTGTGATTAGAACAAGTGGCCCTTTCAGAACATTTGAGATAGGAGGGATTCAGTGTCTTTAACCTGCTTTGCCTCCTGCACAGACAATGTTTGCTGGAGAGGGGCAATTGTCTTCCAGAGTCCTAGCTAAGACAGGTCCTTCTCTGTCTCCAGCTTCAAACACTGTTGCCTCAAGAGTATATTATACTTCTTAATTTGATGGAGAATTCTTAAAAATAAGTTCTGCATAATTTTATTTTCAGATGTAGTTGGCTCTAGGTGGATTGTTTCCTTTCTTGTAATTCCCTAAATCTGTGTTTAGAAAAATAAATGTTATTTAAGACTGTAAACTCTCAGGGGGAAGAGCTGCATCTTTAAGGGATCTGCCTGTTGTTCACAGAATTAGGTTGATCAGATGTGCTTGAGATATGTGAGTAATCTGAATACTGAATTTTATAATCTATATAGAATTGGCTGCATGATTGAACTGGGAGCAGTGGGATAGTGGAAGATGTCCCTGCCATGGCAGGGGGTGGAACTGGTTGGGCTTTAAGGTCCCTTCCAACCCAAACCAGTCTGCGATTTGATGATGATTATCTAATAAAGCTTCGTATAGTGTTTGGCCACAATTAGTCTTTTTATCCACTGGAAGCTGATTTCCCACCCACACATGCAGATAAACTTTTCATACGTGTTTAGAAAGTGCTGAACTATATTTTCAGAAAATAAATTTTAAAAATGCGGCATTTGATTTAAAAATACTTTAAAACCTGAAGCAAAGTAGCGTTTACTTCACAGAATCACAGAAGGGCTTGGACTGGGAGGGACCTTAACAATCGCCTAGCTTCACAGCCCTGGGAGATCGTTATATAATTAGGATATTAAGCACGAAATAATTATTCCCTCAGCTTATGTATTTTTATATTCTCATTTTGTTTTCAGACGGGTATTTCCAAGAGCACAGCGGCTGCGTGATGGGAGCTGGCGCCGCGCTGAGCTTCCTACGGGGAAAAGGAGCGGGAGGGAAGCAAAAAAAAAAGGGAAAGGCAAGGGACTGGTAACGAAAAAGACGTGAAAATGAAATGTTAATTTTAAGAAATTAAGGATTTTAGGAGAGTTAAGATCATAGTTAAAGCAGATGTTGCTGCGTTAGCTGAAGTAGATAGATCAGCCTTTGCCTGTGGCTAACAGAAGCCGGATTTAGATAAGCTACCCCGGATCTAGCAACTCACTGCTTGTCAATTTTAAGCTGCTCTGGCAATACAAAACAATAGCCAAGACTTCCCCATGCTAAAAACCAGACCGAACACAGGAAACCCTAAATTCTACCAAGGATTCATCTGTCATGTTTGTCACGAACACACCGCAAAGGTAGAAAGGTCAGAACGAGGAAGACTCCTTTTTCTTTGTCATTTTAATTGACCCCTCCTCAGAAAAGACCACCGACTCATTTCAGGGAACAAACCACGCATGCTTAATGGCCTTCTTGCCAATTAGCATACGAAGCGGAGAAGAGGAGGTGACAAGAGTATGAATATGCATTTGTATTTTGTATATTCAACACTTTTGTAAATAAAAGGCTTTGTAATCACCTGTGAACTTCGCAGTGCGCATTANGCCGATGTTGGGCGGGACCCGCCTCGGCTCCCAGCGCGGTCCTGCCCCTCGTGGAGTCGGCTGCGGGCCGGAAAAGGGGCTCTCAGTACCCCCATAGGGGTGTGGATCAGGTCCCTTCTGGGGAGGTTCTGCATCCCCAGCCTTCTCCTGGGGCTGTGCGTGTGTGTGGGGGGGTGATCTGTCCCTTCTGTCCTGCCCCAGGGGGTGCATGAGGAGCTGCAGCGTGCTCAGCCCTTGTGCCTGTAGCACGGAGGAAAGGTGTTTGTCTTTTAGTCGTGGGTGGCATGAAATATCCTAGATATACAGAATGGCTTGGGTTGGAGGGACATTAAAGCTCATCCCATCCCACCCCCTGCCATGGACAGGAGCGCCTTTCACTATCCCAGGGTGCTCCAGCCTGGCCTTGGACACTTCCAGGGATGGGGCAGCCGCAGCTTCAATGGACAACCTGTGCCAGGGCCTGGCCACCCTCCCAGGGAGGAATTTCTTCCTAACATCCAGTCTGAACCTACTCTGTCAGGCTGAAGCCATTCCCCCTTGTTCTGTCACTTCAGGCCCGTGTAAATAATTTCCATCTTCCTTGTAGGCTCCCTTCTGGTACTGGAAGTCATCAATTAGGTCAGTTCAAAGCTGCTCTTCTCCAGGCTGAGCACTCCCAAGTCTCCCAGCCTTTGCTAATAGCAGAGCTTCTCCATCTGTCTGATCACCTTGGTGCCTCCTCTGAACTCCCTGGGCTGGGGCAGCTCTGCAGAGGGGTCTCAGCAGGATGGGGCAGAGGGGCAGAATCCCCCTCCCTGCTGCCCATGCTGGGGGCTCAGCCCAGCACAGAGCGCTCTGGGTCCCAGTGCACGTGGCCAGGGCATGTCCAGCTCTCACCCAGCGCCCCCGAGTCCTTCTCCCAGGGCTTCTCCATCTGCTCATCCCCAGCCTGGATTGATCCCCAGGGGTTGTCCTTACCTGCGTGCAGAACCAGCACTTGGTCTTGTTGAACTTTGCAGGATTCCCATGGGCCACTTCTGGGGCTTGTGATGCCTTTCTGGGCAGGCACATTAGGTGGGATGTAGCTGTGGGAGTAGCTGCTCGCTTAGGCTTTGAGATTTGATTTCTGCCTGGGATGATCTGGCTTGAGCAGTCTGGATTTTCTTTCATAGTGTTTAAGAGATGGATTTGGAGTTCTCTCTCTCCTCAATGATGTAAAAAAATTAACATCTCCTTCCACATTTACAGCAAGGACAGACACTTCCTTGTGTACCCCATACTTGCTCCATTAGGACACACAGGGTTTTCATCTTGGTATTTTACTGGAAATGTCTGCACTCTTAGGGTTTTTTTACTTTCAGTCTAATTTTAAAAGAGAAATTGTCTCAGCAGCTTAGCATGCTTCTGATCCAATGTCTGACTAAAAGTTCTGTTCTGCTGCAAAGCTCTGCCAGGAGAGTCTTTTCCAGCACAAGACTAACTGTAAGGTGTCCTTTTACCCGTGGAGTCACAAAAATGTGCACAAAAGTTCTTCTGGCTTCTTTAATTTCTCTTATACCAGTTTAAATAAGTGAATGTTGTGCAGTAGTATGTCTTGCCCTGACCGCTGGGTT
This sequence comes from Donacobius atricapilla, assembly GCA_013397315.1. Taxonomy (NCBI): domain Eukaryota; kingdom Metazoa; phylum Chordata; class Aves; order Passeriformes; family Mimidae; genus Donacobius; species Donacobius atricapilla. Next base: position 617,244 of record WBMY01012582.1, read on the forward strand.
TTGTGTTTTGCAGTTGGGTAAGGAAACAACTGGTTTATGGGATAATCCAACAAAAGGCATAGGCTAATATGAAGGAAACTGCAGTGGGCAGAGTGGTCCCATTTGAGAGTAATGTCAGAATTTAAGAACTAGGAATGGGTAATGGTTGTGCTCAATGTAGAAAGCACTCCGTGGCTGGGGGGGGCTACCTTACCAGGCTGTAGCTCTTCTGACATATAGAAAAACTTGTCTCTGGTGCATTTCCCATGGGGACTGTGGTACGTCAGCCACTGAGTCCTCTCTTGGCACATCATGAAGTGGCAGGAGCTCCACTGCTTCTTGTAAGTTGAAGGTTCAAGTTCCATCAATATATTTTCTTCGGTCTTGAAACCAAACCCAAATTCCAGGCTTTCTTTCTGGTTATGTAAGCCCCACTGTTTTCTCTATGACTGAGGGCCAGCTCTGTATTTGGGCTTTGTTTTTTGTACCACTTTGATATTTTCCCTTTAGTATTGCACCACTGTAAAATGTAGCTTCTTCCCCATAATTCTCAGTGATGCAGTGGTGGATTTTTTAATGTTTCACTGTAGATGGAGAATGTGTAAATATATTGGTCTTGATCAACTGTGAGGTTGCAGAATGAAATACATTCCTCCTGGAGATCTGAAACCTAATGTTGTGGTAATTTAGTGATATTAGTGTACCCTGCTGTATTTCTTACAGCACTCTCTCTTCTTTGTAAGTCTCCTCCAAGCCCTAACAGACCTCAACCTTGAAGGCACTGTACTGTCAGTAAGGTGTAGCCTAGCATAGAAGTGTCACTATTGGAGCAACAAATCTGATAAGGGACTTAGAAAATGTGAACTGTGAGTAAAGACTAAGGGAGTTTTGTTTAGTCTAGGAAAGAAAACGTGGCAGGAGCAGAGGTAGGAAAGAATGTCTCCAAACATGTCTAAGGGTGTGCTTAGGGACAAGGTGGATTTGGCAGCATTTGGTTAATGTTGAACTTGATGATCTTAAGGATCTTTTCCAACCTTGGTGATTCTATGGTTTGACTTATGGACACAATCACTTAGCAAAGAGAGGATAGAATATCGAATTGTGCAAATGTGTAAGCATTTGTGTGAGCAGCAGAAAGCGGGTAATAATGTATCACCCAGTAGTGTTTGATTAAGAGGTTTTTTAATTCTCCTTTAGGAAGAGTTTTCTGCATTAACATTTTATTTAATGCTACTTTACATTTCCTCTCATCTCACTTTCTTCCGTTTGATCCTGAGTGCATGACAAGTCTGTTTAAGGTTCAAGGAGGCTGCATCTGGATTTCCTTTTCTTGACCCTGGTCAGAAGTACTGGATGTGCCAATTTACTGAACTTCTCTGCAGCAGTGCCATAAACACTCTCTGGTGTGGCTTCTCTCCACCAGCATGTGGTATCAGAACTGAGCAACATTTGTCATGTGTTGCGCTCATCTCTTTTGTGGACATAAAATCAGGGCAGAGTGCAGACAAACAGCTGTAGTTTGGAATTGTTGGTTATGTCTGTGTGACAGATCATCTGTAAATGTGCGTGTCAGTCCTGGGAGGCTGGTGAATCTTCATGGAGCAGCAGTATCAGCTGCCATCCAGTCATACGGATTTCTGCATATGCTTATGCCTTGGCAGTGCTGTTCTCCTTGGCCTGGGTGCTCCAGGAAGTGGCCTGCTACCTTCTGTGTTGGGTAGTTGTCTGCTGAGGTGGGACAGAGTTGGCTTTTTCCCTTGATTGTGATTCACACACTTCAGAATGGTGCTCGTGCAGCCACCATGACTTTTGTCCCATGGAGGAAATCTCCATGCAGGCTGGAGCTTCTGATACCTTATTCTTCTGAAACATCTAATGCTGGGCATCTAAACTGTGTTCATTAACTAAAGCAATTCCTCTTCAGGCACCATGCAGTGTCATGTATAAATCTGCCATCTCTGCTTATTAGGGAGAACTTTTTTTTTCCTTTTCATTAAAATTCCAAAGAGCTGTTGAAAAGTCATGAGGAGCAGTAAGGTGACACAACTGTCCTACAGCCCCTTTTCTGAAAAGGCTGATTGTGTGATGTATTTTGTTCTTTCTGCTTGAAAGACTGTGAGTAGTTAAATACTCTGAATAGTTAAAGATTGCTGCAGAAACATCTTTGGGTTTACAATAAGTGTCAGTGTCACAGGCCTTTTGGTAGGAGTGCATTTTTATTTTTGCTTCACCACAAATTCATGTATTTCAGAGAAACAGCAGAAGAAAGTGTATTTCGGGAGGTGCTGGAAATCCTGACAAGCACCTCAGGTGCCATTGAGCAGAGCTGTAAGGACTCCTGTGGACTGGCAGACCTAAACACCTGCCTGCTGCTCACAGCAGAGTGCTTCAGATGTCTGAGGAATGCCTGTGTTGAGTGTGCCAAGAACCAACATGTTATGAGGTACATTAATGATCCCTTCTATCCCGTACCAAAGTACCACCTTCTGATGTCGGTGTGGTTTTATAAAAGAGGTTCTTATTTTACCCTGCTGTGTTAGTTGATTTATTAGCTGGCATTTCCTGCTTGATGTGATCACTTGAATTCAAATATGCAAGAAACAAAAATAGCTGACCTATTTGTAGGTCAGTTTGAGGCCCTGCTCAGTGATAGAAGCAAGTGTTTGGGTCCATATGAGTTGATTACAGAAATGATATAAGCCTGTTGGAAGCCTGACTGTAGAACTATCATTTTTTCTCTGTCTTTCATTTTTTTATAACATAATGAATAAGTAAATGGTCTCAGTAATCAGTTACAGGATTAGTATGTCTTTTAAGGTTCATTTAGATCTGTCTGGCTTTCCTGGAACAACACAGCACGTAGAACTGTGCATATTAATCCTGATACATGTATACAGGCAAGTTGATCTTAAAGGGTTTTAAGTCAATCTGGCTCCTTAAGTTATTTAGCCTCTCCATTCTTTGCCTGTGTCTGTTGCAACATTGAAGGGATGCTTGTGATACAACCAGCTATAGTGAAAACCTGGTTGATGTTTTTAAAAAACCCAACAAAATAGCAACAAACAAACTCCTTGCCTAGATGGCACATGAGAACCCTAAGACCAACCAACAAAAAAAGCCCCTGAACTTGTCACAAGTTGGTTATATCAAAGAATTATTGGGGACTGCAGTCTTAAAAATGGGCTTCTTGGGACTTGTCGAATTTGATTTATTGAGCTAAATGTAATTTTGACATGGGACCAAGTCGTAGTTTCTGTGCTGGGGCAGAATTCTGTTAATGTCAGAGAAATTGCAATGCAAATCATTCTGAGAGTCTACCTATGATTCCTTGTCTCTGGAGAAAGAATAAATGATTACTCGGCCTTCTCCACTTCTCTATGAGAGTTGTGTATGTTTCTCTTTGAGCTGGACCTCTTGGTTTTTGGTAGCTGTCACTGAATGCTTTGATTGCATTGAAAATATTCCAAGTTTATTATGAAGTAAGACAGATGACTGTTGTTGGATGCTTGATCTCCAGACAAAGCATGGTTTTTACACAAACAAAGCTGTTTAAATTATAGGAATAACTGGCTGATGTTTAATATCTGATAGGAAGAATAGCAAGAAGGGAGGAAAGAGTACTTAGCTCTGAAGGTTCTGTGCCCAAAATTGGTAAAATGCAGGTTGGTGCAATAAACCCCTTTGATTTGCTTCTGATGGTAGTAATATGGCTACTGATAGGCAGGTAGTAACACAGGAGAAACTATTTTTATTTCACAGGTCCTGAAAATGCTAAAGATTTCCTGTTACATTTGGTGAAAAACCTTTTAAATTTTTTGTGTGTATTTCATATCAAGTGAATTATTGGTTTTTTTCTCCCAATTTAATAATAGGAACTTGGGTCTCATCTCTACATCTGTCCATTTGATAAAGTTGCTTCATGGAATACAAATCAAAGAAGAATTGTTACTGACTGGTAAGGCTGGGGATTTTGTTACATGTATAGCCTGCACTATATTTTTTATACGGGTGGCATGATGTCACTTTACTGATGCATTTGTTTTGTAAATAAACTTCATTCGTTCTTGAATTGCAGTTAAGAATTGGCCCTCTCTTAGACGGTTTAAAAAGGTCTCAGCATCAAGTCTAGTTCAGCTGTATTTTCACTGAACTGTTCCTTGTAGATTGCTAAAGGAAATATGTGTGGAAACTCTTCAATATGCAGTAGGATATTTGGTTTTATAAAAGGAAAAGTTTCTGTAGTACCTCCGTTCAAAATACATTCTGCTGTTTTACTGTCTATTTATTTGCTGATATTTAAAATAATTTCTCTGATTCCAGGAAGCAAATTTTGACTGTGACTTTTTAAAAATTATTTTTAATTTTCATCTGGGTACCATGGTTGCTGGCCAGTCAGGATGGTATCGGCCAAGAACTAAGTACTGATTTGAGTAGTGTTCACATTCCCTTAATGGATGAAGTTTTTTCTTTCAGTGCAGCTAAGAGAAAGTGTGACTGTTACCCTTCTTCCCTAGTGGCAGTTATTGCTACTCATTTCACTGGATATTAAGGGTTTTCAGTAATTCTCCTCACAGTCTGTGTTTCCCAGTGGACCTTTATACATTGGATTCCAGTTGTGACTGTCTGTGGTTGCAGACAGTAATGCATGTTTGTTTTCTTGTCTCTGTTAATTCTTTCCACTCCTGTTCCTCAGATGAGGTTTTTTACTGGATTGCTGCTGCTTTTCTGTCGTTTTGTGAGAGCAGGTGAAGCAGCTGTCATAGAGTAACTTACCCTCAAACACCTTTATGAAGCTGTGAGGGAGCAGTGAAGTCCAGGAGACTGGGTTTCCTTTTGCTGCCAAATGTGGCTAAAAATGAAGCCCTGTGGGCACGTGAGGGTATTGTGCTTAAGCCACGTTCATTCCTGTACCTGTTGCTGGAATCCTGCTGCCAGGGAAGGGTTGATGATGCCAGCACAGCCCTTCAGTGTGGGAGGAGCTGAACTGTAAGCTCTGTGGGCGGCAAAAAGGGCTTGCTCAGTGGCCCTAAAGAGGAAGAACTGATGGCACACAGCGCAGGAGTGACTTTCAAGCCATGTTACAGGAAGGGCTGGGAAAGGCCATGGAGGGCAAGAGTGCCCTGTCCCACAGGTGTAAACTTCTTTGCAGACCAGCAAGATAAAAGGAAAAGTGATGGGAGCCAAAATGTTGCCTCTGTCCAGCCTGTCACTGTCCCTGTGGGGGCCTTGGACAGCAGTGGGCTCACAGAGCTGTACTGGGAAAATGGGTTTGCCACCTTCAGCCCATTCAGAGCATCAGGAATTGTGGTGTAAGAATGCCACCTGCCAGAGGGGCTGCCCAGCACCTGCAGGAGAGAGAGCAGGATGTGCTCACTGTTGGATGCAGGCATGGCCTGAGGTCTTTCCTTTGGCTTCATGGCTGCTGACCCATCCTTGCTGGGCTGTCACGTGTGTGCTCTTCTCTGCTCTTGGGTTTGAAGAAGGAGAGGGAATGCTGTTGAACAAAAAGCAAAGGGGGTAAAACCTAGTAATCTGATTATCTGCTTCAGGCACTTTTTCCTAGCCAGGAGTTGGTGTAAAATCTGTTTATCAACCTTGAATAGAAGAGTGGCATTGACAAGGCAGTTCTTAACAGGATTTCGGTAAAAGTGTTTTTGTGACTGTTACTCTACATGGACATTCAATAAATACATCTGAGTTATAACTAAGATTTGCTGTATTGACCTGGGATGGGTAGTTCACTTGATGCTGTTAGTAGCATTGATCTCCTTGGGGAACCTCTGCAATGAGCATGGCTTATGTATTCTATGTATGTTAGTATAACAACAACAAAATTGTAGGCAAGCAAATGTTGCTAATTCCTTGCTGAGTGATCTGATGAACTTTGTTGTAAGTGGAAATTAATGTAGTGCCTAGAGCACCAGTTCCTTCTGCCGGGTTTACCTCAGAAGCTAACAGTTAAATTTGTCTGTGGATTATTAGCTGTACCAAAGCAAATTGTTAAATTGGACTTGGATAGCACTGTTGAAACAAAAGAGACCTGTAAAATTAGTAAGTGGTACTGTGTTTATTAACTGTAATTCTGTTTCATGATTCTCCTCATGTTTCATATAGGAAATCAGGTCACAGGGCTAGAATAGCATGTCTGTTTTGTTCTTGCAGATAATTAGGTGTTAAGTGGTGTATTTCAAGTTGTTCATTTGAGTGTGTATCACTTCCTCCCTCAAATGGCTGCTTGGATTGGATGATCCCTCTTGGTGCCTGTGTGTATTCCTAAGGTTTTTTAAATACCTTCATGTTGCTTCCATAGCAATGAAGTACAGGGAGGAGGAGGTAAGGCTCTACTGCAGGGTGAACAGCACTAAATAATGTTTCAGATCAAGTTCCTGTGAAAAATTCCCTGAACAAATCATTGTAGGCTAAATAAACTTGAGGTTCCAACATTCTTGTATTTACAAAGATGAGATTGAAAATTCTTTCTGCACACTGAAAAATTCATTTTACCTGATCTATGGCAGGTTTGCACTCTAATCCATTGGTAGCTGTTAAGGCTAGTAAGTGAGTGGTGTGGTAATTTTTGTAAGAAAGTTCAGTGTAGTACAATTTCAAGTGGATAAAAACAGAAATGAAATAAAATAAAACCAGAAATGAAAAAAATTCTTTGGCCACTGCTGTGACCAGTGTGAAGGTTATGGGAGAGGACATGATCAAAGAAATGAAAAAGGAGGTGTTGTACAAAGTGGTATGACTAAAAACTGTTGCTAATATTTATTCAAATAAATCCAGACTCCTTTGCATCCTCTCTGCTAGGAGTGATACTTTAAAAATAGTTGCCCAGCGGTTATATACATGGTTAACTGGGCTCCTTAATTCAGTATATTTACTGAAACAACTCTATTGCATGTTTTTGCCATAACATCTTCCTTTTTCTTTTTTTCAATGCTTTAAAAAAAATGAAATACATTCCTGTATGTTTGTAATACTCGTCCCAGCCAGCTGTGAAAAAAATTACTGTTTTGAATACATGTTATACCACTAAAGCAATGGACCAGAATCCTTGAAGGTGAGTTAGAATGTCTGTCCTGAAATAGCTCTTTGAAACTTAAGGTAGCTTGAAAAATAGTTAACTCATACATAGGGCATTCAGAGATTGTCCAGTCCCTTGTACAAGCCAGCTATCCCTCTAATAAGAATCTCCTTTCTTTTTAATACTTGCATTAAAAAAACCAAACATTTTTAGTTCTTTTGTTTATGGTATTGCTACAGTTAGCTGTTTGTCCCCAGCCTTCCTCCTTGCTTACTTCCCATGTTACTTGGAGCTGAACTCCATAGCCTAGTTTTATTTCCTGTAGTTGCTTACATAGTACATCTGTGGTAAGACATTCTTAAGACTCATCTTTCTCACAACTAATCTGTCTTGAGCAATGTGTATTTTGTACTACTTGGAGGAGGGAACCTGCTCTGAGGAGTTGCATGAGGAAGCCAACATGATGACTGCTGTTGGGGGCTCACAGGACCACAGAGTCACTGAGGTTGGAAAAGGCCTCCAAGAGCACTATGTCCTGCCTGTCACTGATCCCCACTTTGTCACCCAGACTAGAGCACTGAGTCCCACGTCCAGCCGTTCCTGGGGACTCCACCACCTCTTTGGGCTGTCCCTGCCAATGCCTCACCACCCTTTTGGTGAAGAAATTTCCTCCTGATGTCCAACCTGACTCCCCTGGCACAGCTTGAGGGCGTTTCCTCTCATTCTGTCCCTTGTTCCCTGGGAGCAGAGCCTGACCCCCCTGGCTGCCCTCTCCTGTCAGGGAGTTGTGGAGAGCCAGAAGGTCCCCCTGAGCCTCCTTTTCTCCAGGCTGAGCCCCTCCAGCTCTCTCAGCTGTTCCTGGTGCTCCAGACCCTTCCCCAGCTCTGTTCCCTTCTCTGGATATGCTCCAGCCCCGCAGTGTCCTCCCTGAAGTGACCGGCCCAAAACTGCCCCGAGGAATCAAGGTGCCTCAGCAGTGCCAGCACAGGGAGCAGTCACTGCCCTGGTCCTGCTGCCACACCGTGCTGGGACAGGCCAGGTGCCACCGGTGTTCTTGTCCTCCTGGGTACACCTGAGCTCATGTTCAGCCACAGCTGGCAAGAGCACCGGGTCCTTTCCTGCTGGGAACTTCCCAGGGCTGATGTGCTGTGATGCTAAACAAGGGATTAGCAGTTTGTAACCCTTCTGAGCAGCAGTAAGAATTACCTGTGACAGATAATTCACACCTGCTTGTAAATGTGCTCCCTGTTCTTGCTGCTCCAGCGGTCCTCCCTCTTCCTTTCTGCAAGGGATAGAACTTCTCAGTCAAGGAGAGAAAAATCTGTGTGCTGTGCTTCTTGGACAGTATCTAAAGACTGGACTTTGCCCCAGTATTCTTAAAGCTTAAAACATGCTGAAAGTCTAGGAAGCAGATGATTGTGAAAGGAGGTAGTTAATGCTTTAGATTACAGAGCTTGGATACTCCTGGTGGGAAGACAGACAAGATGATAAATTCTGCCCTCTTTGGCCAGTTCAGAATTAATTTGGATGGGGATTGAAGATGTAGAAGCTGTACCTGCTCATGGAGAAATGCTACATGCAAGAAGGTCTTTTATGTTTCCTAACTGATTTGAGACCACAGTTTTCCAACAGGTAGCTGATAAGATACTCAATTTTTTAAGTCCGAAGGAAAAAAGGAATTCCCTGCAGGATATAGATTTAATGGAATTTCCAAAGTACCCTCTGCACATCCCTTTTCTTTTAGTTATTTTTTTTATTTAGATGAGTCTCATCATAACAACCTTTGTTTTTTCATGCTGTGAATACAAAGACCAAGAACAGTTGCCAGAGGAGCAGCTCATGAAGCTGCCGAGTGAACTCTAACTGAACTTAAGGCAGACCCAGATCTCTTAGGAGCTCAAAAGTAGTTCAGTATGTTTGGGATTGCAGCAGACATAGGAAATATCCTTGTCAGAAACCCAAGCAGAAAATCTCCTTCACAGCATGTGTCTTGGTTTTGTTGTAGGGTTAAGTTTGTTTTGTTTTTCCTTTTTCCTGTGGCAAATCTTAAGCTTTTCAGTGGAATCCAGCAGATCTTTGGAAAGGTACATTGAGGTTTGTCGAAATGATGGATCTTAACATTCCAGAATGTGAGAGCTGGATTTAGGATCCCTCTCCAAAATATGGAAAAACCCCAAAGGATAGCTTTGTGTGTCCTGGATAAGTTTCAAGCAAGGACATGCCTGTTTTGCAGCAAGCTCATGTTCTTTAGGCAGTCTCCCATCTGATCCTTTCATTGATTCCCACCCCAAATTGGACGGAAGGAGCTTTAATGTTTTTGTTTGTAAACAGATCTTCTCAAACCTTTCACCACTTCAAAATACTGCTGATGTTGAAGAATGCTCTTTGAATTCCAATATAATTGCTTAAAAATGATTTATCTGCCAGAATACATTTCTGTCCTCTCAGGTGAAAAGGCATTGAATGCCTCGTAGCTGCCCTGCGTGAGACAACTTGTTGTGCAAGTTCTCTGAATGAGGTGATTGTCCTGCCTGAGCAGAGCTGGGCTCTCAGCTGCAGTGCTTGCCTGAGAGGTGCTCCAGGCATCCCACCAGTATTCCTCATGTCCAGGCTGCTGGTGATACCGACTTTGCTTTAGACAAACTGGCACAGGTATTATTATTGCTATGCTGATGCCAGGCCTCCATAGTCTTGAGGGGTTTTAGCCACCCAGGGAAAGCCACACATAAAAATGTGTTAACCTGAGAATCACAGAATCATGGAATGATTTGGGTCGAAAAAGATCTCCAGGACCAGCATGTCCAGGCTGTGAGTGATGCCCACCTTGTCATCCAGACCAGAGCACTGAGTGCCACATCCAGCCATTCCTTGGACACCTCCAGGGACAGAGACCCCCCCACCTCCTTTGGATGTCCCTGCCGATGCCTGACCACATTTTCCACTAGGAAATTCCTCCTAATGTCCAACCTGACTCTCCCTTGGCACAGCTTGAGGCCATTTCCTCTCATCCTTTGTTTCCTGGGAGCAGAGCCCAAGCCTCCCTGGCTGCCCCCTCCTCTCAGGGAGTTGTGGAGAGTGAGAAGGTGCCCCCTGAGCCTCCTTTTCTCCAGGCTGAGCCCCTCCAACTCCCTGAGCTGCTCCTCATCAGCCATGTGCTCCCGACCCTTCCCCAGCTCCATTCCCTTCCCTGGACATGCTCCCAGCCCTTCAGTGTCTTTGTTTTTTTTAAGGTAAGGCCCAGAACTGAACATGGGTTTGGAGATACCTCAGCAGTGCTGGCACAGGGAACACTCACTGCCCCGGTCCTGCTGCCACACAGTTGCTGGTACAGAATTTTTTTGGTACAGAATGTTAGGAGCCTGTGTTCATGTTACAGGCTCTGCTGGGGATCTCAGCCAAAACCTGTGTCCAGGTGTGCTGCCTTTAGAGCAAGGTTTGGGGTCTCTGCTCATAATTCTACGAAGTTCAGAAACTTTGGTTAAATTGTAGTGGATTGTAGCTTGTATCCATGAACAGGAATTTGACCTTGCTTCCAGGTTTCTGCGAAGTGTTCAGGTGTAGTTAAACAGATACCCTCTTCAGAACAGAACTTACAGCATTCCTTCAAAAGCAGTGATGAAAGATGACTCTATGTAAATTTTTTAATATTGTGCTTATTATAGTAACTTGAGCATTTTCTGGTAGGATGTTCAGCAACATGAATATCATATGTCTAACACCTGTTCATGCTTCCTTTTGTGAGGGAGGATGTGTGGGAAAATATGTGATACTTTCTTTTAAACATTTTTCAGGTGTACAAATGCCAGGTTCTTACAAGGGAGCTATGAAAATGTTCCTTTCTTTGAGCTTTTTTTTCTCCCCTCCTCTTTTTTTCCTCTTATTTCCACTCTCCTCCCTCTCTCTATTTTCCCTCTCTCCCTTTTTCTCTATTTTTTCTCTTTTTTGTCTCCTTTTTCCTCTTTTTTCTCTCCCTTTTCTCCTCTGTCCTCTTTTTTCTTGTCCTCTTTTTTTCTTCTGTCCTCCTTATATCTCTCTCCTATTTTCTCCTCCTTTTTCTCCTCTCTCCTCCTTTTTTCCATTATCCTCCTTTTTTCTCTCTCCTTTTCTGCCACTTCTTTTTCCCTTTCTCCTTTGTCCACCATTAATAGTACCAGGGGTTCAGCATCAGTCATTGTTGTTGAACTACTCCTGCTGTTCTGGACCTGATCAGTTCTCATACATCTTTTTCTTTCAGTTAATGAAAACCCAGTTGCTCTTGACCCATTGGTGCTTTATGGATTGCTCATGGTCTGGGGAGAAAGTGCCTTGGGAAGTGTTTTTTAATCCATCTGTGGAAGAGAAGGACTGTGCAGAAGAGAGAGCAATGTATAACCTTTGAATTCAGAATTCTGTGTATATAAAAATATCACTCCTTCATAGACACTAAAAATAAATTTTAAAAATCATAGGGGTGTCGCCCTGATTTTTCAGCCTCCTTGTGTCTCACTGTTCATAGTTCTTAGGTTTTTTCTCACACACGGGTGTAAAAAATAGAAGCAGTGTTTTCGTTAGTCTAGGTAGTTTTCATTCTTTGTCTTAGCAATATGGACAGCTGATGGGCAGTTGTCTTGACCAATGGGATGGGGAGAGGTGTCAACCTTCTCCCCCAATCCCTGGCCTTTGTAGAAATACTATATAAAGTGGAGTCAGATCTTTTAATAAACAGTTCATGCCTTCTCACCAAAGTGAGTGTGTGTGTGTCGAACAATGACATAGGAGTGTGCATGTGTTTCAAAAATGAGATGTAAGGGGCCTAGGCCTATCTATAGCTTCCAGAGATTGTTTCTTGCAAAAGCCAAATGGGATGGAAACATTTCATCTTTGATGAAGTAAGAAGACAAAAGCTCCCCTGAGGTCTGCAGGAGAACATCGCACGGCTGAGCAAAGAAGGATACTTGATTTCTTTGTCAGCTTTTGAAGGGGAAGACATGCTGGGTTTCAAAAGCCACTGAATATAAGCTGTAGGTGCTCATGTAGTATTAGGAAATCATGTTGACATTTCGTTAGTAAAGATGCCTGAAAATAAATGGCAAGAGGAAATAAAATTCCAACAGCTACACTGGGTACCTTCTCAGTTCAAGAAAGTTGTTAATTTAAGGTGCTTTTCAAAGGTTTACAGAAAAGGAGGTAGTTAATCAAATGTTTTTGTTATTCTGAAGAAGAACATGAGTAAAACGGGGTTAAATTTTTATGTTTGCAAAAGTAGTCCTGAAAACAAAAATGGGTAAATACCAGTGAAGTGATTTCTACTTTTTCAAGAGGGTATAGGGGAAACAAAACTTTCAGTTCCATCCTCACTCAGTGAAAAAACTCAGGAGATATTTCTTTGCTCTAACCTTTTCCATTTCTGCACTCAAGGACTGGCAGTTTGGAATTACAGTGGAAAATCAAGACTGGCTAATTTTGAAGCTACAGAAGAGCAGGGGAAGGAAATGCTTTCAAACCTGCCAAAGCACACTGAGTTGGTTTTTCTGTATTCTTTCTTAAATGGGCAGCCATGTGTCCTTAACTGTTTACTGTTTCTTGTCAGTATTTATTTATCTCTTTATTTATTTTCTTCCCAAAGAAGGCTTTGGTCCCCTTAAAAAGACTATTTTGACAATAGGAAAATGAGCTAGAAGTAAATACTCGGACTTTTGGGAATGCATTGCACTGGTACCTTTGCAGAACCAGTGAGCAGAAAAATCTGGGCATTCAAGGCTTAGTTTGAAAATCTGAGCATTAGAGGCTTATGTACTGGCATTACAGTCTAACTAATTTTCACCTATTCTTGAAATTATTTGAAATGCCTGGTCATTCAGCAAAATATTTTAAATCAACAGGAAGGAGAAACAAAGTGGTCAGTTATGGAACCTAAGTGTTTTTTAATGACTGCCAATATTGACCGAAGGAGTCACTGTCATCTTTTGTGCTTGCTTTTTTCCTCTTGTCCAGTATTTTTCATTCTTCTGTTTTATTCTTCTAAAATCATGTTGCACTGAATGGTTTCATTTTACTGCTAATGTTTTCTATATTAAAATAAACATTTTAAGGCATGCTTGGAAAGTGTAACGGAACACAGGGAGTAACTTTTTGCTAGACAGACATCATAGCAGAGCTCACCCAATGTATTTGGGAAACCATTGCCAAGTTATATTGTCTATAAACAGAGGTCTGTAACTGTCTGAATAAGTGTCATCACACAGGCTCGTTTATAGGGATTTGGAGAAGGTGTAATTTCTAAATTGTGTCCTGGAGACTCTCAAAGACGATGGCTACAAAATTTAAACCAACTGGAGTAAGGAAGGATAGTTAACCTTTACTCTCTTCCCATGTCAGTGCCCCAAATTTTTGTTTATGAAGAAGGAGGCATACTGTTTTTTGGAGATCTTGGGAGTGTTTGTGACCAAATACAGTAAATTATTGTGCTGCAGATTTTTTTGTACAAGTCACGTTACTTGCTGATTTACGTGGAATGAATGACTGGTTATAAAGCTTGAATCATTTTACCTGTCATACAGTCATCATGAACAGTTGATAGGTGACGTTTCTCAATTTAGGTTCACATTAGCTTTTCTTTTGAGGGAGAGGAAGAGGGAGAAAGCAGTTCCTGAGTGGACTCACACTCACGCTAATCACCTAAGATTAATTCCCGAAAAGCAGCATGAAAGAGCATGCCTCAGTTGCATGGAAGAAAAGAGAATTTAAAAATCTGCACTCCCATTTATTTTTCTATTTGGGGTTTCCCTTTGCTTACAGCTAGCATCATTAAAATTACATATATATTACAGCTTGAATAAACCAGCTGCTAACTTAAACAGACTTTTTTTAGACATAGGAATAAAGGACAGCCCTGACCTTAAGAATTGCCAGTTTCAATGTGTGATCTTTGCTTTGTCTGTTAGGATTTTTGTATGGGGATTGGTGCCAATACTTTGCTGCCACTGTTAAAGTAAAAACTATAATTACATTGTCAAAATAATATTTATAGTATTTTCGGGGAATAATTGTGGGAGTGTGACGAATATATTATACTCATCAAACTTTTATGTAAACATAAGCATGAGTTTTTTATTTGAGTTATTGGTGTTGTTTTTGGCCTTTGTGTTTTTCCAATCTGTAAAAATAATATTGGGATTTTCATAGTCTCTAGCATTTGCAGAATGTGCCCTAACAATCAGTTGATATGCTATCTGGTAGGAGTAAACTGCTAGTTGCACTTGTATTGGGATTTTGGTTTCATGTTTCCATAGCTTAAGAAAATCCTCTGTTTTTGAGTTTTGCTATCCCCTAATTACTATAGCTCAGAGCATTTTACTACTTAACCAAACAGGAAAGTTTTAAGTAATTGGTTTGTTCTTTCGTACCATTTAGGGTTTTTTTTTTAATTGTTGTTATTCTTCTTTTGTGTTTAGCTCTTTTTTTTTTCCTTCTTCTTTTAAATGAGTCTGAATTCCTCTTAAAAGTGAGTGTGAACATCTCCCAGAAACATACATGGTAAGAAGCAGTTGTGGGATTTTCTAGCAATTGGCAGTTGTCCCTTGGCTGGTTAAAGGTACAGGCAGAACTTGCTGCTGGGCAGTGGGAAGTTACCAGATGCACAAATGCTCCAGTCCTGCCCTGTACTGCCGTTTTAACAGTACAACTCTTCTGCCTCTGCTGTGTTTTGGTCAACATTGCCACAGGTTTTTAATGAACTGTCTTCAAGAACATCTACGGCAAGGATTTGGGCTGTGCAATGTCATTGTTCCCAAATCATGTCAACCTGATGCAACCTCCTGTGGGCAAGAATGTTCTCCTGGTTCTCTTAGTTTGGTCCAAGTTCATTGAAGGCTGTGGAAAGACTCTGATTTGGGTGAGTCTTGGTTAAGGTCATTGTTCCAAGGTTTTGTGCTTTGTCCTTTTTGCAGAAACTCCAAAATAGAGAACCAACCTTTACACCACTTCCAGATGTCTGCAAAAAAAGAAGAGCCAAACCCGGACCAGGAGCACTCAAACTGATGAGTTGTCCTGAGTTAGCAAATACAGAATCCTCCTTAGCTCTTGTGCATGAAGTACTGGCCCTGCCTGCAGGGGTTAACTCTTGCCCCATTCACTGGGAGTTCCCACACTTTGGATCTTGCACAGGCACAGCTCCCTGTGCCCTGTAGGTCTGGAGTATTTGTGTACATTTGTGTGATACAGCAGGAACTGTGATTTTGAGTAAATGCCAGTGTTAAATGAGTGTTTTCAACCTGACCTGTCTGTGTAATGTTGGCTGTGACTTCAGGTATTAATATGGGAACTTGACGCATGCCTTAATTTCTTTTTTCATTTTTTAAAATTTGGAGTGGAGAGAGGTTTGAGAGAGTTTAGATCCACTGAAGAAGGGTGTTGTAGGATCCATTGTAGGACCAGGGACTCTACTTAAATGCAGCACTTTCTTATCTTAATGGCAAAATAAAGGAAGAGGGAGTGGGGCTTCCAACTTCCAGCAGGGCTTGGATCTTCATCATTACAGACAACTGTAGTTGTAGGCTCTTGTGTCCAAATATAGTAAGCTCCATTTTGCTGTGTTTATCCCTTATTAGTCCCATGGAAGACTCTACTCTCATTTTAAAACCTTTTCCTAACTCAGGTCTAAATGCCCTACTGTTTGAATGCAGTGATTCATGGTAGTGGGGTTTTTTCCTACTGTGGGCTTGAGTCTGTTCTGGAGTCTTGCTGCTTCTGCAGTAGAGATCTGATTAGAATCACAGAATGGCCTGGTTGGAAGAGGCATTAAAGATCATCTTTTCCACACCCCCTGCCATGGTTCCACCACCTCACGTTGCTCCAAGCCCCATCCAACCTAGCCTGGGACACTTTCAGGGTTGAGGCAGCCACAGCTGCTCTGGGTAGCTCGTGCCAGGGCCTCACCACCTTCACAGGGAAGAATTTCTCTCTGATACCCCATCTAACCCTGCTTCTGGCAGTGGGAAACCATTCCCTCTTGTCCTTTAAATAATCTATCTCTGTTTAAACTGTACTGAACTGAATTATTTTATTGACTGTGTATATGTGAGTATAAAAGTGTTTTACTGCAGCAACTTGTGGAGGTGCAGTTTGAACTACAGAGCAGATCCTGCCTAAAGAGGTTTACCTATTTACTGATGACGTGGATGGCATTGGAAGAAGACTTTGAAACAGTGATTAAGAAGCTGGTGCTTGCCACCAGATTGATACTTCTTGTACTGATGGTCAAAACTGTCCTTCGCATGGTGCTAATAGAAAGATGTCTTGATTGCTGTACTGGGAGGCAGAGGCAGTGACTGTCTCAGTGTCAGTGTAAATAATTTTGCTCCTTCTAGGAGAGGGAGTAACCTGAGGAAATATCCCTTAATTAGAACAATTAGTAGGTCAGTGGGCTGCCCTGGTCTCACTGCTGGTACAGCTTTTAGACAGTGTGTAGAGATGGTTTGTTTTTTTCCTGCTCCTGCAATTTGGAGGCTTTCTAGTATAGCCTGCCAAGATGTTGCTGATTTATGCCACATGCATAGTGGTTTTATAATGTGGACTGATATCCACTTGGAGCACAAAGGAAATAGGAGTTTGCTGATGCCTATTTAATTAGGATGGTTTCTGGTTACTTTGGTTGAGGCTTGAAATGAACGGTAATGCCTGTATTTCTGTGGATCTCTAAATACAGTGTTCTGTAAGTCCTTTCCTTCCTTCCTTGCTCTTTAGTGTTCCCTACCCTACCCCAGCGAATAATGTCAGCAAGATTTATAATGAGACAGGTTTCTGTTCTACACAAATATATGTGAATCAAACCTTGCAGAAACCTCCCTAGATTTAAGATGGTCGCCGCGTTTTTTGCAGCAGGGACATTAGGATCTCAAGACAAAGGTGGGAAGAACGAGGCAAACAAACTCTTTAATTGCAGAGAGCTTCCTAAAGACAGAGCATCATAAGTTTAATGCTGGGAGAAGAAGCTTAACTTTTTTCACATGTGCTGAGAGGAAATATCCCTTCTTAAGTCTCCCACAGGGGCCCCAAGGGGGCTATAGTTTTTCCTCTAGGGAAAGTGAAGATGGAAACGGGATGGAAAGAAGGTAGAGGAAGATCTGGGCAGAGTGAACAATGGGAGGAATCTGTTGCTTGTTGGGATAAAAATCCAAGTGGTTATAATTATGTAGGAGTGACATATGTCGTTCTCTCAACTGTTTGATTATCATTGCCATGGCACAACTTCTGTACTCTCCAGTTAGAGGAGCTTTGTTCTGGTGGAAAAGAGGGAGACATGTAACCATGGCTTTCCAGACACAAAGCTACAAGACTTGTATTTCCCATTCTGCAGCACTCTTTCTTTGCTAGCAGCTTTGGGTTTGGAGAGAAATGAGTTTCTTGCTTTTTTTTGAGAATTTTAGGGAATATTGCCACATTACATCATGTTTAGAGATGTCAAGTAAGTTTGTGAGGCACACCAAGTTCTCTCCCTTTCTTCCATCCTCTGGGCATATACCACGTGTGGTACAAAAGGGACTAGAACACTGCAATGAGAAGAGGTAAGCTGCCTTTGCAGGTATTAAAATAAAAGATAATGCCCAAAAGAGGTTGATGCTAAACTGTTGCTGTACATTAATGTGGATATGCAAGTAAAAATACTAAGTGTATGTGTGGGCCTGATATTTCTGAGTCTGAGAGATTTTAACCTGCTAGCAGCTGCTAACTTTGCCCAAGGGAAAAATCCCTCAAGGAAGTGTCTTCTCAAAACAATCTTGGTAAACAACTATCCTTTCTTGAAACATCTTTCTTCAGGGGGTGTTTTGTCTTTCTAGTTCTGTTTCTCTAGTTTAACCAATGGGATTAGAGAGGTGTTGTTCCTATTCACCAATCATGTTAAGTCTGTATCAGAACACCTTATAAAAGGTAGTAAGAATTAGACAATAAAGCCTTCTCTATGCTCTTTGCCTTCTGAAATATGTGGGAGTCTCATTTTTTTTTCGTGTCCTACAATGACAATGTATGTTTGCTTGCTCTGTATTCCAAAAGGACTGTGGTCCATTTATTAGCTAGATACAGAATATAAATGGTAGAAGTAAGTGAGGGCAAGTCTGATATTCTTTCCACAGACTTACTGAAAAAGATCATTTAGCTTTTTGAGGGCAAATATAAGCGCTTCAGTGGAAATTTTGGGTTAAATGAAACAACATACACAGTATGCTATCAAAAGTAATTCAAGAAAATTATTCATAACCTTGGTTAGTACTTTACATCTTAATAATTTTTTCTTCTTTTTTTTTTTTTCCAGACCTGTACAAGGTATCATGTAGGAGGAGTATGTCTCACAGTCAGACACCACTAATAGTGCATAGTGGGTGGCCAGTCCTTCTTATTTTTCTTGGTTTCCTGGCATGGTTTAAGCCCAGTTTGAGACTCCCCAGTACTTCAAACCTGCTGATTTCACTGCTGCAGGACCTTTAAAGAGACATTGCTTTCGATTTAGGCTCAGCTTTTGGGCTGATTTAAGAATAAGATTTTACATCCTAATGCGTGCAGGAAGCTAATAAAGGCAGTTCCCAGGTCTGTAAGCACTTAGAAGTGTATTACGCCACATAGTAGAGTAATCTCAGGTGTGTGATTTTGCTTCTTGTGGGACTGTAACAGGAGTCCCATTTCATATGCCTTTAGATTTTAATAGATAATTTATTAAAGAAATTAACACATTTATGTTTACTTTCTAAAAATGAAATGATGGATTTAAAATAAGAGGAGATAAAGAAAATGGTTCTAGTACTGTATTTAATAAACCTTGTTAGTGCTGTATGAATCAGGGTTGATTTGAACCTGATCTTAGGAGCTCTGTCAAACTGACTTTACTTAGTAAATGCACAAGTAAGCTTTTTTCAAATCTTGCATTATGAGACCTCATTGGAACTTAATTTGCATCAGAGGCTAATTTGATGTGTGGTCTGATGGTTTCTTCTAGCTCCCTTCTAATTTATTTGTTACTCAGATTTTTAATAGCGTGGCAAGAATTTTACTTGCCTTTAAGTCAAACTCTCCTTTTAAGTCAGAACAAAGAGTTGATATTTTGCCTAGACATTTATCTTCCAAGAGCACAAGGTTTGCCCAATCAATGCACATATTCTTCTGTTAAAATTAGAATTGGCATTTCTGAAGGGAAATGAAATGAAAGGAAAAAAAAAATAAGAGTGTGAGTTCGTTTCAGAGGTGGGGGAAATGGGGAGGGGAGCAGAAACTTACTAAACACAACATTCTTGGTATTCCACAGATGGTAAAAATGGGTTACTAGTCTGCACTGCAGCAAGTGCAGGAAGACCAAGGTGGAAATATAAAAGGTAACTAGACAATAATTTTATTTACAGCAATAAAATACTAAGTACTATTTTAATAACATGAAATGACAGAGCCCATATATGTATTGTACATTCAATTTCAGTAGTCTAGACAGACTGTTTTCCAAGGAAAATACATTTTCATCAGTATTTGTGGTATGATTCATGGTGGTAAAGAGGCAAATAACTCTTTATGACTGGAAGTTGCTTTAACTTACAGCCACAAGGAAACAAGTCAATGACCGGATGATGGTGGTGGAAACTCACATTTTATAGTAATAGTCTACACCTTATGCTGAGTTGGTGGTTTTATTTTTCCGGGACAGGCTGTCTATCACAAAGCATTCTGCCATTGTTTACAAACAGCCAGAGCTGCTCCATGTAACAGCTTACAGACCACATTTTGAATTTGCAAAGCTCACAGGCAACTCTAAAAGTGTGCAGGCTCTCGGGAGCCTGGGATGTGGTCCCAGGACTTGCTAGGCTTTGTGTCTGCCCCAGTGCAGAGGGGGCACTCCAGCTCTGTTTTTCCTGCATAATACTGGTTAGAGCATTAAGAGAGATGCGCATTTGTAAGCCTTATGTTTGCAGTCTGACAAGTAATGTCGTACAGTTTTGTATCTCTGTTTGTTTTATAACTCCAGTAAAGACAGAGGCTTGTACTCACAACTATCACTGTGTTGTCTGTCTCAAATACAGAGAATGGAAATCTCTTAGGGCTGTTTTAAGCCTCTACAGTTGCTGTCAAGGTTTTATGAAACCTTGAAAGCATTTTTGAAATGATTGCTGAGCATGTTTGTGGGCTCCTGTTCTAACCATGTGGAGCAGAAGGAAACAAGGTATTGAATTTTAAAATCCTAATGCTAAAAGTCTTTCTCCTCAGAACTTAGGGGATTTTGATTTTGATCTAAGACACAATCTGATTTTGCAAATGTGTGAAATGACATCTTTGTGTGGACTGGTGCCTCTCTTACAAGGAAGGGCTGAGGGAGCTGGGGCTGTCCAGCCTGGAGAGGAGCCCCAGCTGAGAGAGGCCCTCATCCCTGGGTGTCCCTGTGAGCAGGGAGGGCTCAGAGCAGGGCCCAGGCTCTGCTCCAGCAATGGCACCAGAGGAACAGGCAGGGACTGATGCCCAGGAGGTTCCAGCTGGACATGAGGCAGAACTTCTGTCCTGGGCAGTGACTGAGCCCTGAACAGAGACCAGAGAGGGTGTGGAGTCTCCTCACTGGGGATATTCCAGACCCCTCTGGACACAATCCTGTGCCCTGTGCTCTGGGATGGCCCTGCTGGAGCAGGGAGGTGGGACCAGATGAGCCACTGTGGTCCTTTAAACCATATAATGTAATTGTTAAATGAGATAATGTCAATATAATAATTAAATGAAAAGCATGCACTAGAGCCTGGCTCAGTTGTTCTGTAATAATAAAGATTGAAAGGAATAAAGGAATCTGTGATCTTGAAGGTACTGAACTGCTGGAGTGCATTTAAGCCATCCTCATAAAGGGCCATCAAGTATCAGCTGCCTCACCTTTGTCATGGGTGGCCTTGCCACCAGTGTTCAGTTTACGTGTAGACAAACATTTGGGTACCAGAATTCATTAGGTAAAGAGTCAGTATTTCTGCTTGTACCCTTTGCCCTGTTGTATAAAGAGGTTGTTTTTGTGGAACCTAGAAAAGTCTCCTTAAGCCACTGAAGACTGGCTGTGAAAGCAATGTGTAATCTGTGTATTTGCTAAATAACACCAGCTTTTACAGGAGCTGCTGAAATCTCAGTGAGGGGAAATCTCTTCAGCTCTAGGGTTGATTTGTGTATCAGAATTTACATCTTAGTACATGCAATTTCACAGTGGTTGACCATCAGGTTAAAAATACTCCTCTTGACCACACACACAGAATAACCTTTTTTTAAAGTAAAATTTAGCCGTGCTGATAGCTACAGAATTGTTTAAAACAGTTGTTTTTAGCTTTGTGAAAGTCAGTACATCTTTGGGGATAAATGAAATTGTCTTTTTTTCCCCCCTCTCTTTTGTTTTCCTTTTCCTCTCCCCCCTTTCAGAAGGCACATGGCTTATTTATTGGATGGTAGAATGGGAGTCTGTCTTCATCAGCATCTACATTTTCTTGCTTTTGCTGTAAGGACATGGAGAGGCCATGGAAGGATATTGCCTCAAATTGTACCAGGAGAAGTTCACATTAGATATTCAGGGAAAATATCTTCATGAAAAGGGTGGGCAGACATTGGAATGGGCTGTCCAGGGAGGCAGTGGAGTTACCATCCTAGAAGTACTCACAAAAGGTGTCGTGTGGTATGTGATAAAATGCTTTAGTGACAAACGTGACGGTGATGGGTTGATGGTTGGACTTTAAATAGCTACAGGTCTTTTCCAAGCTTAGTAATTCTAGGATTCTGTGATTTTATGATGGAAGAAATTCTTACAGGGGAAAAAAGCAGTATTGGTATTGTACAGACATCCAAGCATACTTTAATCGTATGTTGCAGCAGTCAAGTCCAATAGAGGTAAAAGAGAAAAGAAAAACATGGGAATTGCATGCTAAGAAAAGATTTCCATAGTTCAAAATGCAATAATTCCCTCTTATTGTAGTGTTAGCATTTTTTAACACACACATACCTTGCTGTGAATTAACGGCTCTAGTTGAATTTTTGAGGAGTCTCTTTTTTAAAGAATAAATACCGTAGTATAGATTTGCAATGCTTGTATCAAAATTCACTGTCCCTTGGTAGCTTGATGCTAGGCTAGTACATTTTATGTGGAGTTATATTTGGAGAGAAGCACTGCATGAGACATTTACGTATCCCAAGACCACCACCTGTGGAGTTCTGGGGGAGATGTTTTGGTTTTTTAAGCACAACCATACAGATACTGCTGTGATGTGGTTCAGAGAACATGCTGTGATGAGCTGCTCTAGGTGTGGTGTGATGACTTTTCATGCTTCTTGTGCCTCTTCATCTGTGCTTTTCTATCTGTGACTACTGGACATGGTGTGTGACCTGGACCCGCGGCTTTGCTCAGCTGCCTTGGGTGCTCATATCTGTTTGTAGAATTGCATCTTCCAAATCGCTGAGATTCATCATGTGAGATTACTTGCATGGCAAAAAGTTGCATTATCAAGGCATCCTCTTTCTCTGCTTAGTTGGGAATAGATGGAATAGGTTTTGCCTTACGGAATACCCACTTGCCCATATTTTGATTTGTCTCCTCTAATTAGAAGAGATACCTTAACTCTTACTGATT
This sequence comes from Donacobius atricapilla, assembly GCA_013397315.1. NCBI lineage: Eukaryota > Metazoa > Chordata > Aves > Passeriformes > Mimidae > Donacobius > Donacobius atricapilla. The sequence goes on from WBMY01012582.1 coordinate 639,842, forward strand.
AAAAACAAACATTTACTGATGAAACTGTTTTTCCATGGGTACATCCACAGAATTGTCACCTTTTCCTGTATCTTCCTTCCTCGTTCAGGACATCACTGTTGGACAAGGGCAGTGTTGGTTGGTTTCACAAATACTGACAGTCCACTGTGTGATTAATGTGATTAATGGAGAATTACAGTACTGTAAATGTGTTCATGGCATCTCCTCTTTGTTACAGTAAGAATGGTAACTTCAGAAGATCTTGAACTTTTTTTCTTGGTCTGTAGAACTTTTTGGACAGTCTAATCTCTAATAACCAAGGTGTAATTGGTAACTGAAAAAGGTCAAGCAAATTTCAGGGAAAGACTGGAATATAGTCAACCAACCTTATGTTTCTTTGGGAGACCTTTCTTATTGCTGTATAGCTAAGGAATTCACCAAGGGAAATAATACCCTTTCCCTGGGATTTACTGCCTAGTTACTTTTTTCTAGCAGGGAAGTATTTCTATAAAATATCTGCGTGCCCATGCTTGCTGTCCTTCAGAAGCTCCTTAGTCAGCAGGATGGGAACCAGATGGGTGGGAGAAGCGGAAGCACAATGATGAGCAAAAAATAATAAACCAATGCAGATGTGCAGGGGGAGAGAACAGAGATCTACAGAACTAGAGGAGAATATAATTCGGGATGTATTATGGAGAATACATACATATATTGGGCTTATATATATATAAATAGTTACTTTTTTCTAAGCCCAAGTGACCACATTTTAGACTTGCTTTCTTATTGTTCTCAAGAGGACATATCCCAAACCTGTGTAGGAAATCTGGCTGCCAGCTGGCACAGCAGCTCAGCACCTTTCTAAGAGACCTAATTTTAGATTTGCAGAACCTGGCAATACTACCCACCTCCAGATGTATTAGGCTGTTGTTTGTACTATCTGTTAAACTGAATTTGAACATTTCATTTCAGGTTTCTTTGCCAACTTATTAATAAGGGCCAGGCTATTGAGAGCTGTTGATAAGGACAAAAAAATGTTTTAATTTCATGAAGTCTTTTGGTTCATGCTGTTGTGTTTTGTGAATTTACACCTTTTGGTGGCTCTATGATACTAATTTATGTGGTGAAATATCATTTTCTTGTATTTTAAATCTGTATTGAGAGGAGGCTAAAATAAATCTTTGGGAATAAGAGCAGAAATCGACCATATTAAATTCAGTGTCAAAAATGGAGGCAGAGCTATTTGGAGAGTTGGCTTTCATTTTTCTGGGATAGAAATTCTGGGATAGAAGGTATTGACCGCATCATAATAATCTATAATGATTTGTCCAGCTAACCAGAATATAATATGAGGAGCAGGGACCTGTCAATTAGTTCTTGTAGTCACTATTAGCCAGTGTGTAATACTCAGACAAGTCTTGGGTGTAATTCTAAAATACTTCATTAAGTTATTTGCATTAGAAGAGAAAATGCAAATACTTCCATACAGTAGTAGTGAAATACTGCACCTAAAGCTTCTTGGAGATGGATTCTGCAGTGTGTATCTGGAATATTGAAGTATGTAATTTTTGTGAAATTTCTTAGTGTTGCTTTGAATTCTTATTAATATATTTTCTGGATTTCTTTCAGCTCTTCGTTGTAGTCTCCAGTTTCTTGGAAACATTGCAGCAGGAAATGGAGATTCCCAGAATAGCATTTGGAAGTGTGCTTTCCCAGATCTCTTCTTGTAAGCATGGATGCGGGTTTTTTTTTCTAGTGTCGTTTCTGTGGTTGTATTCAAATCTTTTGTACATGATACTTGTGCCTTTGCTAGCACCATGAAACTCTGAAAAATAGCTTTGGTGAGAATGGGCTGGTTGAGACCATATCCTGTAGATGTTTTTTGTTACTCAACCGCAGGAGTCAAAACCTTTAAAAACCTGCTTGTTCTAAGCTAACAGTAAATTGATTTAATTTAACAGAAACTGGAAGAAAACTATTTTGAATTACAAGCTTCAAACATAAGCTTTATTTCAGACATGTTTTCAAGTAGTTACACTCATTTCCAAGAATGCAGCATTTTCTTTTCTCATGTTGCTGCTGTGCAGATCTGTCAGTATCGGTGGATCAGATGTAATCTATAAAAGTTCCTTAATCTTCATCTCTTTCAATCCTTCCGCCCCGCTCCTAACCTCACCAGAATATCCTGGGGATTTGATGACATACGTGTAAGGAAATATTACATAAACTGTTTTGTGCAGTCACATGACAACATTGTTGCTGTGTTCAGCCAGATTTTTTGTAGTAAGCTGGCAACAAAGGCACTTTGATTCAATTTGATAATCATCCTCCGTGAGTTTTTGGAGCCTGCTTGTCAGCACCAGGTGTAGGAAGACCTTACAGTAAGAAAAGCAGTTCCAATTTAGCTTTAATTTTATGAACTTCCCATAAAGTTTGACCTTCAGCTGTGAGTTGGATATTTTTCCTTGCAGGTGACTTTTATCCTTCTTAGGCAGTGGCAAATTCGTGGTCCTCTAAAAGACAGCAAAGGACAACTCAGTGAGCTCAGTGCTACTAGCCTGTTTTTCCGAGGTCCATTTTAACTTGCCCTTAACTCCTTATTTTCTCTTGAAGGACATGCCTGACATACAGCGATGAGAAAATTGTCACCTATTGCTGCATGGTCCTGTTCACCTGCCTGAATTCAGAGCGAGTGAGAGAACTGCTGGATCCTGGGAACTTGGCTGTGGCTCTTCATGTCCTGAGAGTCTACAAAGAACAGTTGGATTCTGAGTGGTCGTATGTATTGTTAAATTTTCTTCTTCCTCACCTCTTAATTAGGTGTTTTTCTGGTGTAAATCGCTGTATTAAAATGTCTAAACTTGTGACACTGCAAAGTAGTACATGAAGATCTAATAAGAAATTAGTAGTTTATAATAGAGATAATTTTCATGGTAGTTTCAATGATTCTTTTGGTTGTTGCTAAAATAAGACTCCTTTTTTTTGTTGAGGACATAGGAATCTTCAAATCATGGTCTATTTTTCTTTTTTATATGAAGCGGGGTTTTGGAATGCAAACTAATTTATACTTGCCAACTGGTTTCTGGAGATTTTTTAATGTTAGCACAGAGTAGTCCCACAGACAGGTCATGCTAGGAAGACTTGTGTGTCTAATGCTTGTGAGTGCTACATAAAGCCTGGGGGTTTTCCTTTTCTCATTTTTTAACATAGCCATATTCTACTGCAACATGCAAATATTTTTATACCTAAACAGGGAAGACTTTTTTGTGAATCTTCATTTAATACTTGAAAAGCACCTAATCAATGATTTTATCCCTCTGAACTTTCATACTTTTTACTAATGGCCATTCTTCTAAATATTGTTGTCAGTTATGCCTCTGATAAATGTGCTGCCCTACATAGTGAGGATGCACATTCAGCTGATTATTACACCATGTGTTCCAAGGTGGAAAAAATTGTTTTTATGTTTTTGTAGCATTCTTTTTAAGGTGGTGTTTAAATTCAAAAATTAATTAGGAAGAATCGTTGGTGTTTTAGAAGTGATATGGAAAGCCTCAACACAGACTTAAAATGATTGAATGAAAAGAAAATGTCATTTTATAGTTCGCTTTTGTACTGAAAAAAATGACCTGAAATTTGTTTGTGGCTGGGCATTTTTAATGGCAAGGGCAATTTGCTTAGGACAGAAGTAGTTTTCAAAAAGCAAACTGTAAGTTTAGGGTCAGACAATGAGACTTCTGTTTCAAAAGTGACAAACTGAGTCTTTAGTTTTGTCATCTGTCAATAACACTCATGTAAAGTGTTCATTATCCTGATTATCCTTAATTTTTCTTTTAATGTATTGAAGAAACATTGAAATTTGTTTTGACTGAGATACCAAAGTTGTAGTTGTAAGTTAATGTTTTGAAGGTAAATACAGGATAAATGCAGCGTCAAAATAAATGCTGAGGGATACATTTCCCTGATGTGTCAGTGTGAAGTAGATTCACTTGATGTTGTGGTGAAAATGTCTTGCCTCTACCGTGGATGTCTGATGTGGGTGGGAAATGGTCTCTTCTCAGGGTAGTCCTGAAATGAAAAAGGGGCAAACTCTAACACTGAAAATTTACAGCTGTACTTCAGCTCTCATTGAAGAACATCCACATCCCAGTGGGACTGCTGGAAGGAATTTACATGGCTGTGGCATTTGCAGAGAGCCAATGTCCTGTTGGGAAGGTTTGGGTCTCTCGTGCCTCAGCTGGCAAAAGTGCACAGCAACCATTTTAGGGTATTATATGTCTGGACTGAAATACAGATTATTCTTGGAGATTAGGCTCACTGTTTACTTACAAGTGACTGAAATTAAGATGTTTTTACCTAAAGTTAAAAGTGCCACTTAATTCCTGCCTACCTTCTTCTCTGTGAGCTGGAACATCTGATTTACACCAAATAAGTGACTGCCACATGTGTGTTTATTCTTCCTCCTGACTGGGTTTTCTTGCTATCAGCTGCTGCTTTTAGGTATTGGAACTCTTTATTTTAATAACTAGGTAAGTTTTGGTCATAGGCAGAAGTTCTATTCATTATTTTGTTCCTTTTTATTGTGCACTGAAATTTGTGAAAATAATGTTCCTCTAAGACAGTAGCCAAGCATTCCACAAATAAACAACTGTGATGCTCAAACTATTTTTGCAGTTGCTGCCATGAATTGTTAGGTCAGAGTGAGGATGTCCAGGATAAATATTTGGATTTAAGGCCATTGGCTGAAATGTAGTCTATCCCATGGAGTACTCAGTGCTCCATTCAGCTAGCACATGTTGGGTTCTCTATTCCTCATCCATCACAGGAATGCAAGCACACCTTTCAAGTCTTTATTTTGATGACCTGGCAATTCTTTCTCTGTTAATAATCCTATATTCATGTTTAGAGTCTAGTTTCCCATCTTCAGGTTGGAAAAGTCCTTAACAAAAGTTCAGGAGGAACCTCTTCCACAGCAGTTCTGTAAACGGTTTCTATCCAAGGAAATCTGAGATTGTTCTGAGCAGAACTTCAGAGCTTCTTTTATAGAGGCAGCAGTTGGTAGCAGAACTTTTGCTTTTCTTCTTCTGTCTGCCATAAACTCCTCTCTCAGTTAGAGAGAGCAGAGGAAGGGTCTTTAAAGGCTGGATGTAGCTTTCCAGAATTTTCCTGTCACTTTTGCCTACTTCTTGAGTCACAACATGTTTGGTAGGAGGCTAAGATTTAGGGTCAGGAAAGAGGGGATATCTGAGATGTTGGGAGTATCTCAGGTGTTGGCTCTGCTTCCTGAGAGAGCTGGGTCCTGGGAAATAAGATCTCAGTTCAGCAAGTTCTGATTTAATCAGTGATGGAAAGCCAAGTCATTCATTTCCTAAGCAGTTTTTGAAACAGAGAAGAGCTGTATTGCAGATCAGCCTAGTGGAATTTCTAGACTAAGCATTGATGCAGTTTTAAAACGTGTTTGTAGATTGACAACATAACGAAAAGTTGCCTTAGAACTTGAAAGAATGAGAGCTAACAGTGCCGTGATGCACATCTAAGTGTGTTTCTTGAGTGATACGCATTCTGTTAAATATTTTTGTGGCATGCTGTGAGCTAAGAAATAGTTAATAAAGGAGGAAGTCGGTTTTATAAGGAATGCCCTGGTCAAATTTTGTGTTCAGTTCTTCTGTGATCGTATTTCTCTGGATCAGATGGTCTGAAGGCACATTTCATTAAGCTTGTGGTTACTTGTCAGCCTCAGAAATGCTTCTATCTCTGAAATCTGTGAAGCTAGAGAATGTAATACACATATTTAATGAATATTCTAATGATTTAAGAACTGTTGAATCCTCCTCTTTCTCTTTTAGAAGCTTGATCTTCTCAACAGCTCCAGGATTATTTACATATTGCTGTCTTTGCCATTTTTAATGTTAGATGCTGAATGGCATATTTAAATAATAATTATTAACATATATTACACAATGTATTTTTACATTGCTGCCAAGCTTGTATTCAGTACAGCTCCTGACCTTGTGTCAGGCTAGCTCCTGTAATCTCAAGTGCTGGGAGCTCATCTGAGGTTGCTGCTGCTGGTGTGACTCTGGGGAGCAGTGATCTGAGGGAGCAGATGGTATGTATCTCCAGCTGAGGTTCTTAAAAATATTTGTCTGACTGGCTGGTACCCCTTTGGAGCTGGGCTCGTGGAGAGTGCCCAGAGCTTGCTGCTTTGGAAAGTTGCAAGGTGTGTGATGTTACAGAATGTACTTCAAAGTGTAAGTCTTTGAGAAAACACTAACTCTGCAGAAGCAAGTTTGCTTCCTATCTTGGATCTGATTTCTGGCATAGCCTAATTAACTGATCCTATCTCCTGGACAGTTCTTTGCTGTGCTGTTGTCTTCTAGAAAAATATGCTCTTCTGCTCAAGGTGAGCTACTGCCTGAGCTTTAACTCAGGAATTAACGCCACCTAACTGTGGTGGAAGACTGTGGTGTGGTGCTCTGACCTGGTGCTTCAGGGACCCTTCCTCTCCCAGCTTTAGTCCTGAAATTTTGCTCTTTAATGTAGCTTCCTCTTTCAGGGACTGGTTTCTTCTAGTTTGCTGTGCTTAAGATCACAGTTGTGGATGAGCATTCCCTCTAAAATGCCTCCTTGCACATAGAAAGTCTTTAAACCTCTCAGTTCAGTTCAGTTGTTTCCACCTTCTTGTGATCTTTTATTTCCCTGTTCTTTTAGTGTTACTTAGTTCTCTTTGATCTGCTCCTAAACAGCAGCAGATCTGTCTCCTAAACTCTTACTGGTTTTTCTGCATCTTTTGGGTCTGCTTCTTCCATCCCTTTCTTCCATCTTATATTTCTATTCAAAGAGATGAGCATGGTTTTCAAGCCCTTGTGTGACAGTAATTTGTTTTCTGTGTATCTTCCATCTTTACAATGTATCTCTTAATGATACACAAATTTAATTCTGAACTTTTGATGTACTAAGTTGAACATAAAGAATGGTAGGATGGTTTGGGTTGGAAGGGGCCTTAAAGCTCATCCAGTTCCAACTCCCTGCTGATAGGGAGAGTAGAATTGAACAGCGTTTCACTCACTTGATAAGGATAGCAGAACAGAACAACACTTTGCTCTTAGCAAATAAAGAGAACAGTGTGGCCTTGGAGAGGCAAACAAAACAGAATTAATGCAAAATGCAAGCAGGATGCCAGCCAACTAGCTCTGCAAGGCTGGCAAAGTGTTTTGCAAAACAATGATATTTCACTTACTCAAATGTGGGGGTCAGGGAGCAGCCACCTAAAAAGCATGCTGGATGTTGAAGGGGAAACTCCCAAACAACCATATAAGAACTTCCAATAAGGGGTGCAACTCTGTCAAATAAAGTCAAGGAAGTTGCTCATGAATATGTAATCAGTGAGTGATAAAAATTCAGTTCACCTGATACTCAGGGCACTCAGTTGAGAGGAGGATCCCCCTGGGTTCCCAGTGCTGCCATAAAGAATTCCTGCTTTCTAATACTCAAACTGTGTTAGAAAGTTCCTATCGGAATGATTTGGATATCAATACCATGGGCAGGGGCACTTTCCACTACCCCAGGTTCCTCCAAGCTCTGTCCAGCCTGGATTCGAATGCTTCCAGGGTTGGGGCAGCTAAAGCTTCCCTGGGCAACCTGTGCCAGGGCCTCAGCACCCTCACAGGGAAGAATTTCTTCCTAACATCTAATCTAAACCTACTCTCTGTCAGTTTATATCCACTCCCCCTTGTTTTACCACTACAATTCCTGATGAAAAGTCCCTCCACAGCTTCCCTGTAACCCTTTCAGATACTGGAAAGTGCTATGAGGTCTCCACATAATCTTCTCTTGTCCAGGCTGAACAGCCCTAGCTCTGTCATCCTGTCTCCATAAGGGAAGTGCTTCAGTCCCTTTATCAACTTCGTGGCCTCCTCTGGACTTGCTCCAACAGTTTAAATGTGTTAATGTTTAAATATCTTAAACACGTAAGCAAACCTGCTCCATAAGCTGATTCTTGTTCTGGTGCTGCTTGCTTTCAACAGCCACTTCCTACCAAAGGATGCTGTCAGGAAATTGGACTTAGCCATCCTTTAGGAAACAAAGCAGGAATATAACTGAATATAACTGTTCAATAACTGAAATGTATTTTCTACTCTGTTTCTGTGTGAATACTACTAAGGCCTGAAGAGCCCTCTGTTGCAAACTCCCATGCAGTTCCAAAGAAATTCTCTATCTTATTTTTTTCAGTAATAGCTTTTCCTAAACATATGGAGAGAGCCTTTGGCTCTGGAAAATTGTGTAGCCATTCGAAAGTTATTTCTCTGTCTTTCCACGTATATCCACATCCACCCTCTCTTGGGTTTGTGTTAATCAGGAGTAAGGTATGTCACACAGTGTCGAAGGTACAGTATTTGAAGGTACAGTATTTAGAAGAGAAATCAACAGAGAATGCCAAATGAGATTTATTTTCTATTTCAGATTCCAGAATATGAACCTGGAAAAATAGGTGTTTTTTAAAACAATTAGGAAAAAGTAGTACAAAAATTCATTATAATTAATCCTAACCAAGATGAATGTGTGTTCTGAAAGCTGTTTATTTTAGAAATACCTTGGTGGCTCCATTAGAGATGAGGGTATAGCTTGTGTAATCAGTTTTTCCAAGTGTGTACATGGGGCAGTTCAGCTAATATGGACAGGGAAAACAGGTTGTATTTTTGATTCCTGAAGAGCAAAGAACAAAAATCCTCCATCTTAAAATAAGAGACATACTGTGCCTTTTGTCTTTTAGAAAAATGATATTAGGAGTGTGGTCAGCTGTTTGGCATTGAAGTAAATTTTGCTGAACATCCACTTTCTCTTTTTGAAACCACAGCTAAATGATTACTGTGAAGATTAGGATGTGGGGCTACCCCTCCCCAGTTTTTTGCCTTTGGGTTTTTTGTCCTGGCTTATGGAAAGATGTTTGGACAGAAACTGGTAGTCCTGTGACAAAGAGTCTTGTCTACAGGCACAGATTTAAAGGAGAGGACAGAACTCTTCAGTACTGCTCTTTTTCCTTCACTGGTGTGTGTGCGTGGTGAAGAAAATTTTTTTTTCATCGAGCTGGCAATTCAGTTTCTTCTGTTGGACAGTTTAGGATGTCCTCCACCCCCTTCTTCTGCTCTCCAGAAAGTAATTCGTTTTTTAATTCCAGGAAAGTTGGAGTTACGTTGCAGATTCCAAGTTCAGCTGTGGTTTTAAATAGTACCGACACTTGGAAAAGTTTCCTTAATTTTAGAGATCTGAGTAGCTTCTACTTTCTATTTGCAGTAGCAGTCAATTGGCACAGATTTCCTCAATCTTTCAAAGCCTAACCTCATACATTTAATTATCTTGTCACCTCTTTCTTTTTGTGTATATTGTGAGGGGAAAACAGGAAGTGCTATTAGCCATTGCTAGTTCATCTTCCATTTTTTTCTTGGTAGCTCTTCTGAAAAAAAATATTTCAATTTTACATGCAAGTTAGATTTAATCTCTTTAGTGCCTTTCAGATGTAGCTGTCAAATTTAGTGGGAGTGTCTTCTGAATCAGAGAAATACTGCACTTGATTTGAATTTTGTCTTCTAGACTGCAGAGTTTACTTGGTGAGGGCTATCATGACCAGTAGGGAGGATGCTTTCATTGTGAGAATGCCTTTGCAAGATGGAAGGATGTTCACTGTTGTGCTTGGTTCAGCGCAGGAGGGGAATTTTGTGATGTTTGATACTAGGAATGTAAAAATGTGTTTCTTTATTCTCCTCCTGAGTGAGAAGTGCTGGTGTGGAAATGGGGTGAATTACCTTTTTTCTAGTGACTTTATGACAGCACACATTCCATTTGTTATTAAATAGCTTTGTTTTGTAATTGTTTATTTAAATGGTTTTAGTAGGGTTCTTCTATTTTGATGCAAGGATGAAATAGACTTCTGCTTCTAAAGTATGTTCTGATTCCTAATAATTCCTCATGAAACATATTGCTTTTTTAGCATCTAAAAAGGCTGGTGATAACTTTGAAAGCGGGCTAAAAGTAGCTGAATTTTCTTCTGTACTTTTCTTCAAAATATGGATGTTTGTTAAATTTGTTTGTTAAATTGCAGTAAAAAGACAGCTATTTAGTTCTTAATATTTTGGATAGAGTGGCATTATTGTAGGGTGATGAAAAATGCTTCTGGTTGCTGATCAAGTAGAGAATTGCCATGTCTTGTTCTTTGTACTTGGAAAACATATGTGGGGTTGTCTTCCTCTTTTTCTGAGACTGAGGAAATCATTCCCTAAATTTGTTAATGGGATAAAATCAACTTAATATGGAGCATGACATTTGATGATAAAGTTGATTGCTTACTCCCAGCTTTGATTGGAGTGAGCTTAATGGCCATCTGGAATATACTGAGTGCAAATGTAGCTCATACCACTTTGTCTTGGCTGCTTCTGAACTTCAGTTTGGTACAATACAGGCCTTGTGCTGTTACAAAGTCTTTGAACATCCTCTCCTGTATTTATCTACTATGGAAGCACTTGATTTTTTTAGGACTTTAGCCAAACAATTTTTAGAGTCAAGAAAATTGGCGTATTTAACACTGTTCATTTGTTAGTGTGTTACGATTGCATAACAACTTTAATTTTCACCATTTCCTTCACTAAATTACAGTGGTCTTCAGTTTATTTCAGTGGTTCTACTGTTGGCCCCCAAAGAGAGTTTAAGTCTCCTACCAAAGCCTTTTGTGTGTATTTGAAATGCCATGTTCAGTCAGTAACCCAAAACTGAATATCTTTTTATATTTCAGAATTGTGGATGATCTTACTTTTTCCTCTTCTTTTCCTGTGCCACAAATGAAAAACAGGAGAGCTGAGAGGACTAAGGATAGTATATTGGATTTGCTGCATCCTTGCTTAGCTACCTCCAAAATTTCTGGGCATGGTGAAGGAGTTGGAATTGCTTTACTCCACTATTAATTCTTCTGTTTTCTCTTGGTGATGATGCTTGTGCTTTGTCCTTCTTGATACAGTAGTGGAGAAAGTGAGTAAGGTAAAAGGGACAGAAGCAGATACTTTATAGAATCAGAGACTAATTTGGTTGTAATGGACCTTAAAACCCATCTCCTTCCACCCTCTGCCATGGCCAGTGACACCTTCCACTATCCCAGATTGCTCCAAGCCCCATCCAGCCTGGCCTTGGACACTTCCAGGGATGGGGCAGCCAGAGGTTTTTGTTTTCTGAGATGTTGCATCACATCATGAAACCAGAATGTAAGAATCAGAAATTTTAGTCTAAAATGCTCCAAGCTCCTCAAGCAGTAGAGGTGTAGTCCACAGAATGTGCAGAATGTGTGTGAGGAAATAAAGGAGCACAGACCCAAGTAAGAGCCGAACTATGGGTCTTCCACTTTGCAGAAGTGATCAGGAACATGAACCTAGTAGCAGCAGATCTTTTTCTTTTATAATTATGGATCACTTTTTAATTACAAGACAAATAGTCAAGAAGGTTTTTCTCAACGTAGTCTTAAACATGAAAATTAAGCTTTAAATTAAATAGCCCCAGTTGCAAAATGGAAAAATCAGGCTTCAGACTGTGTCTTCAAATGCGCTTTTTACTCTACTGCATTGTCAGTTGAAATTTGTACATTCTTAGGCCAAGTTCTGTGTTCTGCACAGCACGGTTCTGTGCTGTTTTCTTCTGCAGCTCCACGCAAAAGTTTGTGGTTCTACTTAAATCCATGGGAATGAAGTTGGTTGTGATGATTCTGACGGCTTAACTGTGGATGGCTGTGAGTTGTTAGTTAGGAGCTGTGGAAGAGTTTCCCTTGACTGCCCTGCTGATGGCTCTACTTGGGTGTTAGAGCTGAGTCTGCCCAGCTCAGCTGGATGCATTCGTGCTGCTGATTTGGGCCAGTCTTCATGTTTTTTGAAACTTGTATTTAAAAGCGCTTTGATCAATGCTGCACTCCTCAGCATGCCAATTTTAAGTTGATGATTCCTTACACCTCTGCATGTCTTTTTCATGAATGAATGTGCAAATATCAGTAAAAAGGAGTGCAACAGAAAATAGTTTTTCTTCCTCCCCCTCTTAAAAAGGTCGAGTTTTCAGTAACTGAACGAGATGCTGGCTAAGTCCAGAGTTATGATTAGAAATATAATAGCTATTAATCTTTTGGACCTCTTATTCTCCTATTTGCCCAATTGGCATTGAGTACTTGTCCAAAAAATACTTTGTTGCAGCTTCGTTGTGATCTTCTTACTAGCTATGTAATAGATGATGGCTATGCAAAATAAAGGCTGTCAGCAAAGGGAAAACCAGGGAGGAGGTGGAGCTATTGAAATAACTTGGTTTTAGTATTATTCTAGCTGTTCTTTTTTTGTAGCTTCATCACCTCAGAGGATTCTCTTGAGATTTAACTTGTAATTATTGTAGCCTAGATATGCTACTTCGAAAATGGATTGTCTAGTTTGTGTACTGGCGCAGCACAAATACCACTGCTAGTGCTCCTGGAGATGTGATTTGAAGAGTTAAATACTTCTACCTACTTTGTGTTTTTGCCCATAATGCTGGGAGTGTGATTCTGGATTGAAATTAAATGACTATCACCTGCTACGGGCTGCTGTGGATGTACTTGGGAAAGCAAACAGTGTAAATACTGGCATTAGCACAAGGCTGGCCGTATTTTCCAGAGAAAGTACAAAGAAGAAAGAATGAGATGTTTCCAGTTTTGGATAGATTTTTTTTTAAGGATAGATTTTGGATAGATTGGTTTTTTGTTTCTACTCTTTTTTAAGGAAGGTTGGTATCATAGATCCCTTGCAACGTTTTGGTGAAGAGAAAGAGGGAACCAGTGGCCAGTTTGTCAACTCCTGGTCATTTGTTGGTCTTTTTGTGTTCCAGACAGAAACCCCAAATATTGTGTGAGAATGAGAAGGCGGTGAAAGGAAGAACAAAGCTTGATAATTTATTACAGAATATACTTCACTCTATTTTGACTGCCAAGATCCTTCTGTTAAAGTTGGGGGTGCCTTGTGCGGGGCCAGGAGTTGAACTCAATGATCTTTGTGGTTGCCTTCCAGAATGTGAGATTCTTTGATTCTATATCTGTATTTACCTTGTAAAGCAAGTACTACCTACCTTGTAAAGCAAGGACTTCGGATTGGTTCTCGGGTTAGGTCTGCATTACACAAGGAGGGTATGTTTTTGAAGTTGCACGAAGTACTTTGCTGCCTTGCTTCCGTCAAAGAAGTTCCCATTTGCTTTGACGCTTTGTCAGATTGACTTCTTTAAAGAAAAGTTGGGGCACTTTTTTGAGTGTTTGTGCTTACAGGCAGTGTTGTGATGAATAGAATAATTTTCAAGCTTGAACTTTGGCTTTTTGCTTAGATGCATAAACCATTGGATGAGTGTTTCATTGGTTGAATTGTGGTGCATGTAACTGGCCTAAGACTCCAGCCAGCTTTCCTTCAAACATGTGAGTAAAAGTGTGCTGAACTGATGAGAAATGGTCCTGGCTATGTTGGGGAGAAAATTGCAGGACAAGGTGCAGTTATTTTGTGCCAATTGGTATCTATTAGTGAGTAGGACCAAAAGGACAACACACCTTCATCTACAAGTAAAACTAACGAGCACCATTTGGCTTAAATGTGGATACTGCTTTTACTTTTACAGCACCAGTAAGACTTTCTTCTCTTTTCCTCTAGGTTCCTGATTGTTACAGAACATTTGCTGAAATGTCCAGAGCTGATAAAAGCCCTCTATGCCAAACTGAGCAATCAAGAAAGGTAACCCCAAAACCAATGCGGCTTTTAGTATTTAGCATTCCATATAGAGTATCCTGTTCACATGATTGAAAAACTGTGTGGTTTCATAGTTGGCACAAAATCTCTAAATACATGTTTCTATGTCAGTAATGGTTTTAAATTGGTTGGTTAACATTACAGCTTAGCCACAACTGGCAGTGATTTATGTAGGGTTGCAAAATCCAGGTTGGCGCCATTACTCGGTAAAGAAATACTTCACACACAAAAAAGGACAGGATTTCATGCCTGGGTCTTGATTTCATAAGAGCACCACACCCTGCAGAGTTTTACAGCTCGATTAGAAATGTCCTCAGCTCTTCATACTTCTGTTGTTATGTCAAGAAATTAAGAGGAAGCCTTTAAGAAGGATGGAAGTGTGTCTCATACTAGTTAGCAGAACCTACAAAACATAGATGAGCAGATGCTTGTGATTACTTAATCTTCAATATTTCCACTCTTGAAAAGCTTCAACAAACCTTCACCTTGAAGAAGCATGGATAGTTTTCCTTCAAGTGTTGGAGTAAATGTGTGCTGAATTGATGGGAAATGGCCACTGCAATAATGGAAAAATGCTCATTGCTTTAATAGAGATTTGAGGAAGATTAAAAAAGATATTTTGTTGAGACAGTCAAATTTAGGAAACACTGCTAGAATTCTCCAGCTCCTCCAACTGCTTGAAGATTCTGTGGTCTCATTTATGTGTTTAATGTGCCTACCGTGTTCCACATCCACCCAGGAAAGCTGCAAGTTCCTCTCTAGTTTTTGCAGGTGAAAGACAAAGCACTAAATAAAACAGTGCCTTTGCATTTTTTTCTGGTTTGTGTTGTTTCTAGTGTTACTACAGATCAGGGTCCAGGCACTGATTGGAGATGATAAGAAAACTGAAAGGCTGTCAGACAAAGAAAGAATATGCAATCAGTTTGAACTGTAAATAAAATATTGTTCCAGAGGGATGGGATGGGAATCGTAAAGAGGGAAATACTGTTTTCCTCCATAATTCAGGATGATCAAGTGGGAGCAAATCTGAGCTGTGTGCTTAGTGTACCAGGCTGTAGGTGCTGTGTAACTGTTTTAAGTGGATAAGCTAGACTGAATTCTTTTGGGGAATGTCGTGAATAGCAGTTTGCATGTTTTCATAATCCCTTTGAGGATGGCCAGGGCTGGGTTAAGGTGTTCAGCTGTACTTAAAGCAGTGGGTGTAAGCAGTTTCTAGAAAAGTCTCAGCATTCTACAGATGGTCATCGGATTCCTCACCTCAAAGTCTTTTGGCGTAGGCATGACATGGATGATCACAGGTGGGACCACTAGTTAGAGTGTATCTGCTGAATTTATTACCAATCCCAAGAGTTTTGCCAGTCAACTACATGAAGTTTTTTTAAGACATATCACAGTACAGTGTGTTATGAATTGGACACTGCCTTATTTACTGACAAACGTACGGAAGTGCTGTAGAAATAATCCTTTTGCATCCGAGCTGTAGAGAAATACCCTGCCTTGGCATCTTCCTAGGTAGTGGTAGCATATTTAAGAATGCATTTTTTTGAGATACATGAAGAGACAAATCCAATTTGGATAAAAACATTTTTACTGTCAAGAACCAGAGTAAAAAATAGCCATCAACCCCAAAGCATAGGTAATTCATTGTTTCAAAACGAGACAAGGAGTCTTCACCTGAAGCATTGTCATGTTGGGTACCCAGTGAGGCTGACCAAGTCCTGTGAATGAAGAATGGACAGATGTGGTATTGAGGTGTCTAGGGAAGGCAGCTGGAGCTCCTGAATATATGGTAGCCCTCAGGTAAAGTATCCTCTGTCATGCACATTGAATACAGGTGGTTTAAATGCATTTGCTGAAATAAAATTAGCTTTGCCAAGGAAGTTTGTGAATATGCCCAGTGGTGGTGACACCCAAAGCTGGCAGTTGCCTGGGATGTCCAGAGTGTGCATGGCTATGTAACTGCAGTTATTTGCACTATTCACAGGGTTTGCACTATTCAGAGTATTTCCTGCAGTTGAAATCTGGTGCATTTGTGACACGGTGGCCATGGTGCCTGCCTCTAAGCAGTTCTCATACAAGTGGATCAGGAATTTAAATTTTCAATTAAAATAAAATTCCTGGCTTCTGGACAACTTTCTCCTTCATTTTCTAATAAATTTAATGAGTTGTATGTCTGAGTGTGCAAATGGCCTGAAATAAATCCTGTGTTAATGTGATCAGGTTTTCGGTGTTATTCTGGCCTGGAGAAGTGCATGGTGGTGTGGCAATGACTGCTGGTTCTCTGGAAGGGATTATTGTAGAAGGATATTGCTATTGGGCTAAAAGAGTGTAGATTCTTGAATTCTTTGTCAGATTTGAGATTTTCCTGCAAGTGTGTGCAGGTATTTGGCAAAGTATTTAGAAAAAGCCTGGTTTGTGTTCATCCAAGTTAGCCTTGAGCGTGGACACTGTAAGTTCATGCCTTGCTTATCTTAGTTACATTATAAAATCTTCAAAAGTGAGCACATCTGTTGTTGTCCCTTCTAAGAAGGGGTTTTGCTTTAATTAGCAGCATGAAAAAGTGCAGCTGAATAGCTTCAGGTGTTTTTAAGATGCTCAGGTATTTGCATCTCTGGGTTTGATTTGCCAGGTGAAGTGTCCTGAGTGAAGGATGCAGCTGTTGGGGGAATTGCCTGCCAGGAGATGGGCACTCAGGTCCTGTGAGCAACCCCACTTCTTGCTAATGCTGAGCTAAAGGGCTGCCATGGTCAGTGCTTGGGATGGTTTTGTTCCTGGCAATGCTCGCAGAGTAGCTGAGGGTAGGATTGAACTACAGCTGCTCACAAATAAACCAGTTTTCATTGAATATGATGCTTGCAAGTATAATTTGAAGATGAAAGAAGTGAAAGTTTTGAGGAAAGGCCTAATTTGTCTCATGGAACTGTTGCTGTCAGGGAAGTGTTTCAGGAAGGAGAAGCTTAAGTCACAGAGGAAGAATGTCCCAAGTGTCTGGCCCTTGCTAAGAGGTTATAAACAACGCACATTTGATGCAAACCAATAAAATTTTACACTGCTAGTTTTAGGCTTAGTGAGGCAGCATTTTATTGTTTAGTAGTGAGCTTCCAGATTTAAATTGTACTTGAATTCTGTGGTTTATTTTCAGGCTATAGGAGACAGAAGTTTGTTTTACTGATGACTGCAAATACCTTACAGTGGCTGTTCTAAGTTCATGCCAATTTAGTCAGCTTCAGGAGGAACTGTTTTAAATTTGGCTACGGGAAAAAAGACTGCAAGAGATTCACAAAGATTTTTCTTCAGTGGTGCCTAAAGAAAAGGAAGATGACATGACATGATTATTTCCAAACAGAAGTATAATTTTAAATATAATACACAGAATTAGATTTCAGATATTGAACTGAGTGTTACAAAAACTTAACTAGTACTAGGAGTTGTCATATTTGGTGTATTTAGCTGCAGGTGAACAAGAAGGAAGAAATGCTGTCATTTGAATGGCTCAACAGTTGTGAGCTAAAAGAAATGGGCTTATTTACAAAAGGCTTGCTTTTGTCATTTATTATTTGGATTATTGGTACAAGAAGCGCTGACTAGAACCCTGTCAAGCAGAAGATAGTATTTGTTTTGGGTTTGCATGGCCTAGTTTTGGTGGCAGGGGGATTTCAAGGGTGGCTTCTGTGAGAAGCTGCTGGAAGTTCCCTCCATGTCTGGCAGAGCCAATCCCTGGCAGCTCCAAAGATGGACATGCCAGTGGTCAAGGCTGGGACAATTAGAAATGGTGGTAACACCTCTGTGATAACATATTTCAGAAAAAAAAGGAAAAAAGAAGTTTTTGCACAGTTGTAATTGCAGCCAGAGAAGAGCAGGGTGAGGATATGTGAGAGAAACAACTCTGCAGACACCAAGGTCAGTGAGGGAGGAGGGGAGGAGGTGTTCCAGGCACTGGGGCTGGGATTCCCCTGCAGCCCTTGGCACAGAGCAGGGTGAGGCAGCTGTGCCCCTGCAGCCCATGGAGATCCTGGGGGTGCAGAGATC
>WBMY01012582.1:657744-711853 GCA_013397315.1 Donacobius atricapilla
GTTGTTCTGCTCTGATTTTGTTTGTAATAAATTTAAGTTGTATCTCTAATTTCGAGCCTGTTTCTTCCATGACCGTATTTGATGAGTGATCTCTCATGGCCCTTATGTAAACCCATGAACCCTTTGTGAAGTTTTCTTTCCCCTGTCCAGCTAATGGGGGGAGGGACGGGAAGGAAGTGAGAGAGCAGCTTTGGTAGGTGCCTGGCATCCAGCCAGGGTCAACCCACTGCAGTACTGGAATAATTCCTTCGTTCATCAAGTCTGTGACCAGCCTGTGTTCTTAGCTGAGCATATGCTTCAAAGGTTCTAAACTTGTTGAAAACTGACATTTCAAGTCCAGCCCTGTGTCGGGGGCGAATGACAGATCTGTGGGTTTGGGTTTTGTATGGGATGCCGAATGGGAAAGCCTTTGGTCAGTGTGGGGTGTCGGGGAGCTGGACTCTGGTCGTTTGGAGATGGGCAGGGTGCACCCAGCTGTACCTGCAGAACGAACAGACCAGGAGCAGAGCCCCTGAGAGAGGCTGCCCCAGCCTCTGTCCGGAGTCTCCCCTTTACCAAATGTGCTGGCAGCACTTCTGTGCTGCCATGTCGAAAAAGCTTTTTGTCTTCCTTCAGATAATAGTTTAATGCAGCTGTATTAATGACACTGAGAGTGGAGTTTAGCAAGAACTAAGTAGCTGTTTTGTGATTAATAGACATGGGTTTTTGGAGGTTAATAAAGCAGTGAGTGAGCTTTTTCCACAGAAAAAGACATTTCTCTTCCTCTTCTGACAACCTGCTTGGTAAATTTAAAAGAAAAAAACATTTGAACTATTCCATATGTTTAAATGTCAGTCCTTCCATCTGAATTTCAAATATTTCACTGAAAGAAAAGCCTGAGCTGCCTTTTGAATTCATTCAGTAAACAGTGTTCTTTCAATTTGAGAGAATGACAGTGAGACTTCACCAGTCCCTGTGCACTGGACTGGAGCAGGGACCTGTGGGAAGGCCTCTGCCGTGCCCAAGTCCTACTTCCACAAAATGCTTCTGGTTTGCCCTGACAGCATGAAAGGACTTTGGAAATAAAATTACATTAAAGCTGTTAGAAAACCCAACCCAAGTAGATTTCATAGAGCAGCTTCATTATGTATCTAGTTACTTGCCAGCTCAATACATTGAATATCTTTGACTGGGTACATGAGTGATTAACTGGGATTTGCTTAGTCCATCTAGTGACAATTATTAAATGACTGTAAAGAGCAGAGTGTGCGTATCAATTTTTATTTTCCCTGTTTGGTCTCAGAATTGTTTGGGGGTTGTAGGGGAGAGTTATTGAAGGACTGTGGGCAAGGCACGGGCTGTGAAAACCTGTATTTTTCAAACAGAAGCTGTCAAATAATCTATGCTTATTTTGTTATGCTTAACAGCTTTTAAGAGCTGGTTTGCTGAAAATTTTCGATACAGGCAATATGCAATCTCAGTAATATTTTGTTAGAACATAAGAACTTATAAATTGAAATAGACTTGAGAAAAATATTGACAGTCTGGCCAGGTTGTATTAATTGAATGATGAATTAAATTAATTCTGTACAGAAAAAAACCCAGGAGACAGAAACTGATGCCAGTATTCATGAAGCTTGTTAATTTTTAAAACTCCTCTCTGTTACTAGCATGATGATTGTTTTTGTCATTTTTAACTACTGCTTATTCTACTGATAATTCTATGTGGGTCAGTGAATCTAACTAACAAATTGTTTTCTGCCTGCAGAGTTACTTTGTTAGAGCTGATGATGGTGAAAGTAAATGACAAGAACTCAGTTACCAGTGAAGAAATGAATGTGTTTGTGAGACATGCTGACTTCCTTGCAGTCTGTTTCCAAGAGAAATGTGGAGCTGTGCTCAAGTTAACTGCTGCAGCAGACGCACAAGATGAGGTATAACTGATTAATATTTACGTACTAGAATTTGATGTGATAAATCCTCATTGCCACTGTTTCCCAAGAGGGCCCACATGACAGTATCTTTTCCAGTTTATGTAGGGAAAACAGTGGCAGAGCGCACAGTAGAGTCTGTAGGACAGCAGCCATCTTTTAATTTGAGGATGGCAAAGGATATGGTACTTTGAAATAAGTCTACCCCATTGTTAAATATTTCAAAATCCAAAAAATGTTCAAGTTGTCACATATTTGGATGTTTTATTATCTTACTAATGATCACTTCTATAATTTATTTGAGTTGTGAATTGTAATTCATTCAAATTTAGAAGGGCATGTATTGACAAGACAAGAGGGAATGGCTTCTGATGGGGAGTAAAGATAGATTAGATGTTAGGAAGAAATTCTTCCCTTTGAGGGGGGTCAGGCCCTGGCACAGGTTGCCCAGAGCAGCTGTGGCTGTTCCATCCCTGGCAGTGCCCAAGGCCGGGCTGGATGGGGCTGGGAGCACCCTGGGCTAGTCGCAGGTGTCCCTGCCATGGCAGGGGGTGGCCCTGGATGGGCTTTAAGGTCCCTCCCAACCCAGACCATGAGCTGAGATGAGCTCAGTTGGTCAGAGCATGGAGCTGATAACACCAAAGTTGTGGTGTTTGATCCCTGTGTGGGCCACTCGCCTAAGAGCTGGACTTGATTATCCTTTTGGCTCCCTTTCAGCTCAGAATATTTTGTGATTCTATGATAATCTTATGATTCAAATATGAACCAAAATAAAAGTATTTATTCTGTCCAGAGCTGGGAAGCAGTAATAAACATGCAGTCTGAATTATTTTATTGTTAATACAAAACTAATGTGCCATAGTTTCACTTCTAGAAACTCTCGAGAAAAAGCATCATAAATAATTCATTATCAAAGTAAAAAAAAAATTTAAATGTTTTTACATGATAATGTTAAAAAGTGTTGTACATGCTTGTTTGGTTTTTTTTTGTTTAAATAGGCACAAGAATTTTAAAAGTAGCTTGAGACGTGTTGTGAAAAAATATCATAAATCACTTTATGGGGAGGTGGGAGTTGGATGTGTTAAAAACCAAAGCAGAAACCAACAAGCACACAGTCTCTTCTTATCTGTCCAAGAAACACAGCCTCCCCCACTGCCCCAACTGTTGAGTCTTAAGTTGTGTCAGATAACTTAATTGACTACTTCTGGAAGAGGTACTAACTTGGCAGTGAGAGGACATACATTGAGACAATTCCATCTTTACTTTTTTCCCCCCTGCCTTCCTTTTTTGTTTTTTTTATCCTTCGTGGTTACTTTCCAAACCACTTTCTGTGGTTTCAGTTCATGAAAAAAAAACGTTTGTTTGCACCCACCAGAAGGAGGTCTCTGTCCAACCAGAAGGTGCTGGGGCAGCAGCATTGTGACTATTCCTGCATAACTTGCCCTGCTTGACACTGACTTCTTATTCCTCTCTCACATAAACAAGGTGTATGATAAGTTGAGTATCAGTGTTTAGTGGGAAAATGGGGCTCACTGAATGAACAGAAAATATAAGTCCTAATAGGTGAATAAATGGAGGGCAATATGTGTATACATATTGTATACAAATGTGTACAAATGGAGGGATATCGGTGTATACATTTGTTCACAACATATGCTTGCTGTGGCAGAAGAGAAATACTAGTCTAACTTCATAAAACTGTTTCTTTTCTTACAAGAAATTATAAAGAATTGCACCAATTTGTCCTCATTTGTATAAGTATTTTTAGGTTTTGTGTGGCAGTGGTATTTAACTGCAAAAAATGCAGTTGTGCATGTAGAGTCTGTCATTAAAAATGCTTTAGGCAACATCTGTGATACTGAACTTGGCTTTGCTTGGCCTTTTCTGTGGCCCACAAGCCAAATGCCTTGCTCAGGCTGTGTCTATAGTAGTAAGTTGCCTTAGACTCTAGAGCTCTGAGGCCACATTTGAAAACTTTTGGGAGCAGTCCTTGGACTGGCCTGACTCCCAGAATGCTGTCTGGGTGTCCCATCCACTGTTTAATTTGTTATATGTAGACGCTGCTTTGTTTTCTTAAGGAACATCAAGTCTTGTAGCTTGCATCTTAAACCCATGAGAAGCTAATCATATGCTTTTGCAGTGCTTAAACCAATGTTTAAAATAGCTTTTCCATTCGAAGCCTGACTTGAGCATCAGTTTGCTTGCGCTAACTTTCAACCATACTTGCAAAATAAAACCCTTCCTTGGACTTAGTTTATCTCTTTATAAGAACATCTTTTCTGCATCTCACTCTAAATATGTTTATTTTAAAAAGTCTTCCATTATTTCCTTATTTAATTGTCAGATTACATCCATATCAAGACGTCTGTCAGAGTTTAAACTATGTTGGGTTTTGAACTTCAAAAGGAAGTATTATCCTTTACAGCCTTTCTTTTGTACAGGTGGAGGGCCAGAAAACCCCAATTTGGAAAGTCAGCAGCAGGGAAGGAACAATTTTTTGAACTTAGCAAGTTTCAAAAATACATGAAAATTCGGGAGTTCTTCTATGGTTTTTAAATAATCTGTTCCTCTTAAAAATTGTAAAAAGCTGGTTACTGTGTCTGAAATACAGCTGTGGTATTATTACTTTGTAACGGTATAATGGCCAATGTATTTAGAGTCTGCCTTTGTGCTGATGAAAGCAGTTTATTGAATAATTCAGGGCAAGATGTGCACTTTCCTACACCTGTATGGGTCAAAAAATGAAAATACAGCTTTAGTACCTAGACCCTATAGCAATTTGAGGTTTTCAAGGAGCAACAAATGAATATAATTGCGCTACTTAATTACTGAACATTATTACTGATGATTTGAATAACATTGTCTTGATTGGATCCAAAATACTATACTGTTGCTAAGTAAACCTTTTCTTTTCCTGCACCAGAAAGGGCAGGAATAGTTACTGTGACCAATGTCTGAGCCTTCTCATGGCTACTTGCAGTTTATGTAACACACCTGGAGTGGGATCATCTTGCAGTCACAGCCTGGCTCTTGAGCAATTTGTAGTCTTCCAAATTCTGTCATTTGCTCTAAAGGTATTTTCTGTAAGTGCTGGATTGTCATTATAAAGAGGACCAACATGTTTGGTGAGAAAAAATAGTTCTCTGGCTGAATAAATAATATGCAAATGAAATTGTGTCTCATACCCAACCAAAAATGCTGTATCTCTGATCGCAAACCTATTTACCCAAGAATAATGTAAATTCTCACAGCCAAAGTTTTTTTGACCACAGAACTTTACAGAATTCCTGTGGATAACAAATTGGTGTCTTGCAGGCGGTGTTTGTGTCTTTAAAGTGGAATGCTCTGCCTGAATAAACTCAAAGAAAACATTTATACAGAAATAATTTCTCAGCTAGTAATTTTCTGTATTTTTGCTTTTGGAAGCTACTCTGTTTTTGTTAAAATTTTATCCCTTATGGCTCTGTTTTGGTTTCCCCATGATTTTTCAGGCAGTTATAACACTAACTGTAGAAAAGAAATTATTGCAATCTAATACGTTATTGTTATTTTAGAAAGTTGCCCTAATTTTATATAAATTTATTCTTGGCAGTTTGGAAGACCTGCACAGAACCTGAGGAGCTGAGAGTTCCTGTCCCCTGTTTACATTTCTGGGTTTATGTTTTTATGGTAGGCTTCATAAGCCATTTTCAGAGATGCAGTTTTCATTCCAGGAAGCGCTGGTGACAATTCGTCTTCTCGATGTTCTTTGTGAAATGACCTCAAACAACAGCCAGCTGGAACATCTGCAGACATTCCCTGGTTTGCTTGAAACAGCTGTAGGTGAGTGAACAGCCACAAGGCTGAACTGTTGGTGCTCTGTGAATGAAAACATGTTTTTCACAACTGATGGTAATTATAATTCTGACCTTTGAATAAGATAAATAAACAGGAGATGGAGTTAATCTGAATTTTCAAATATTTGATCTGTTCCTGGAAATTTTCTGCTTCTCCACTCCCTCTGTTGGCCTGTGTTGCCCGACAGAGCCTTAATTCAAGTAGCAGCAATGCTCTTTTCTTAAGGAAAGTGATGCAAGGGACAGCTGCTTCCTTTGTTCTTCCACTGGCTGAATGCGTGCAAAAGTTTCTTCAAGAAGTAGAAAAAGGACTTTTCCTCCACGCCTGTTCCCTTCTGTTTCCCAAATTTCTGAAATTTAAGTGCAGTTTGAATGTTATTAACCAAATACAATGACTTTGAAAGTCATTTGAAAGCTTTGAAAGAAGGTAAGAAACAGCAAGGGGAGGACTGTACACAAAGAAAATTATGTTCCAAGATGTTCCAGAGATGCTCAAAGGGAGGAAGGAGGAGTGATACACACCATGACCTGTGCTTTTTTACATCTTAGCACTTTGAGACTGAGGTATGCTACCATTTTGTGAGAAAATTGTAAAAGTTTGTGTATTTTTAAGACAAATAGGAAAAATTAAAAATTAAAAAGACTGAGACAGCTGTTGGCGGTGACTCTTTTGAGATGTGTGGAGGGTCCTTATTGTAAAAAAACCCAAACAAGCAAATAAAAAACCAACTAAAGAAAATACCTCCAGCAACAACAAATTAAAACTTAAAAACCAGCCAAACCTCTATTTTTGGTGACAGGTCCTTAGATTTATGGCTTATAATAGGATTACTAACAACAGGATTTATTTTGTGCATGTGTGTGTGTTAAGGGAACTTAAAGCTGATCAGAGGGATGGAGCAGCTCTGCTGTGAGGAGAGGCTGAGATGGTTGGGATTCTTGAGCCTGGAGAAGAGAAGCTTCAGGGAGACCTAATTGTGGCCTTCCAGTACCTGAAGGGAGCCTACAGGAGCGATGGAGGAATGCTATTGCCAAGGGCCTGTTGTGACAGAACAAGGGGAATGGCTTCAAACTGCTAGAGAGCGGGGTTAGATTGTGAGGGTGGCCAGGCCCTGGTACAGGGTGCCCAGAGAAGCTGTGGCTGCCCCATCCCTGGCAGTGCCCAAGGCCAGGCTGGATGGGGCTGCGAGCAACCTGGGATAGTGGAAGGTGTCCCTGGCCATGGCAGATAAGATAAGGTGGTCTTTAAAGTCCTTTCTAACCCAAACTGTTCTGTAATTCTGTGTATTTGAAATTTCTCGTCATGCCTCAGTGCCGGGAACAGGCTGCAGAAGAGAGGAAAAAGTGATTCTGTGGTTTGTATGTATTGCTGTGACAAATTCAAACTACAGGAAGTTTTCTAAAAACCTTGATTTTAGCAATATATTCATCGTGCCAGAATTCTCAACAGCCTACAAATTCTGACTCTTTAGGTGGAGATTGATAGCAGCAGCCTTCAGCCTTCGTGTGTGAACTATGTAAGGGTGTAAGAGGTACCCAAAAATGCCTTCTGACATTGGGCTGGTCTTTTATGGTTGGTTATCTTAGCCCAAATCAAACAATGAGGTAAACTTTTAAAGTTCTTTGACATGATGTTGAATATTAGAAACTTTGTTGCTTAGTGTTGAACTCAACAACTAAAAATAAATCTATGCCAAGTGAGACTAATTTTCTCACGGTAATATATTAAAATGTTTTCTCTAGATACCCTGAGATTAACTCACCTTGCTGGGAAACAGGCTGTCAATATTTTCACTGCCACACATGCTGTGACAGGGCAGGAGGGAATTTCACATCCAGCCGTGGGTTTCAAATCTCATCTCATTCGTTTGATTGGAAATCTGTGCTACAAGAATAAGGAAAACCAAGACAAGGTGAGCTTATGTATTTCTGTCAGAACTCTGATGTGTAAACAGATGCCTGACTATAAGGTAACTGAAATACATTGTTAGTCTAGAAATTCAGTTGTAGACTACAGAATTGATTGTGTAAAAGAGGCTCTTATTTATTTATTTATTTATTTTAGTGGCCATGAATTACTATCACAATTATGCTGGCTTTTTAAAAACGACGTAATGTTTGCCTGCCTGCCTTTTGTTTCAGCCCTGTAGAATGCAAGCCAGTGCCTAATTCCTTTGTGGTGTTCACTTTTGCACTTTCAGAAGTCTCAGACTAAATTTCAATTTTACTTTGAAGGGAAATGGATGTGAATTGTTGCATAAATTTAATTTTAAATCTTTGAATTAGTCTAATGCTTTTTCCTCCCTTGTTCATGTCACTTTAAAAATGCAGGTCTGCCTCTATCAAATCACCTGAAACTCTTTAGCTTATAATTGCTGTATATAAAACTGGTTTTGTTTCCACAGTGAGGAAAAAGAGGAAACAGCAGCAAGCTTTAAATATTAAACTTTTTTTTTGAGTGATAAAAGATGTGGCTTTCCTCTAGGATTTGTTAGACTATCTTAGTTTCAGTAAGAAAACACTTCCAAAAGTGTTATTGTCTGACAAATTCTAGTATTATGATCCTCTGGATGGCTAATATGGGAATTATCTTCCACTTCTCCATTAATATTAAACG
The DNA here is from genome assembly GCA_013397315.1 of Donacobius atricapilla. Classification (NCBI taxonomy): domain Eukaryota; kingdom Metazoa; phylum Chordata; class Aves; order Passeriformes; family Mimidae; genus Donacobius; species Donacobius atricapilla. The sequence goes on from WBMY01012582.1 coordinate 666,108, forward strand.
TACGTAATCAAAGTTTTTAATATGTATGAAAAATATTATTAATACTATTAATCACTCTTGCTTAGCTGTGTCTCTGACCCATTGTGATGTAATATGTGTGGAAGTGAAATACATTTTTGTGGAATACCTAATGATAGTGCAGGGGAGGAGGTTGCTTTCAATTTGAAAGGGTTGATTTACAGCTTCTTATCCTTTTTGCTAGGATTTTCGAAGGCCCCTGGAGCAATTAAGCATGCAGGCTTAATGTTTTCAGTGAAAGTTGGGTATCAAATTGCTATAAACTGCCTGAAAATATTATTTCCCTATGCTGTCTTAAAAATTATTTAGATTCTGGTGTGTGATATCATGGTACTTTATTTAAGTGCCATTGACACTTCAGAAATGCCACTTGTATCGTATCCTGTCTGCACCTTCAGTTTATTTCATATATCTAAATCAGTTCAAATACATGCACTTGCCATTTGTAAGGCAGTTTTTATACATAAACACATGCTTGTGAGGACGGGACAAGCAGCTGCTATCATTGCACAGATTTCCAGAAGAGTTTTGAGATAAGAGTCAGTTGTTCAAAGTGGTGCATGGCTCAGACCTAGAGCTGGGTTCCCACCTCTCTTCAGACTTGTATCTCACAATATAGGTCTGATTTTGTATCTATTACTGGGTTCACACAGAGTTTGCTGTCTGTATTCAATCAAAAGCAAAGTAAAAAGGGTGGATTGTGAGGTTTATGTAACAAGCCAAGTGACCAGTGCGTGTGAGGCGCCTTGGACTTTACCTGTGGCTGTTGCTCTCCTGTGACTTACCCTGGGAACTGTGGGATGGGCTGGGGAAGCTCTGGGGACAGCCCGGATGGGTGCCTTGCAGGAGAGGGCTGCATGGCAGGAAAAGCCTGGGAACAGCCTTACCAAAGGCTCTCCAACAGCACTCCTAGAATTTAGGCTCTTGAAGGAGCTGAGGTTTTCACACTTGTTTTGTGTAATATTTTTCCATAATTTCTGGTCCCAGTAGAGCTCTTTCCCCAGTAACAATGCTAATGAATTAGTAAATGACTAGCAGCACACTGCTAATAATAAATAATAAACAATAAAAAATATTGCCTCTATATTTATAATAGGGGCCATGGATATGGGGGAGAATGTATAATTGGAGAAGAGCAGGTTGTTTGGATACCTCATAGCAGCCTACAGGGAGATCAGGGAGGAACTCTTTATCAGGAGCCGTAGTGACAGAAACAGATCAAGGGGGAATGGCTTCAAACTGATAGCAAGTAAGTTTAGATGAGAAATTAAGAAGAAATTCTTGGACAGGAGGATGGTGAGGCCCTGACAGAGGTTGTCCAGGGAAGTTGTGAGTGCTCATTCCCTGGAAGTGTCCAGGGCCAGACTGGGTGGGGCTCGGAGCAACCTGGGATAGTCGAAGATGTCCCTGCCCGTGACAGGGGGCTTGGAACATCACTGTCATCCCTAAGGTCTGTTCCAACCCAGGCAACTCTATGACTTCATTCTACGAATCTGTAATATAACCTTAGTGCTTGATGTTGGTTCGCCTGACTTGTTCTGGAAACAAAAGCAGTCCCCAAAGACCTGGGGTTTGAATAGTGACTTGGGCCAAGTGATCATGGACCAGAGCTGGATCTCTGCATTAAGGAGCTCTTTCCTGAGTTGAGTGAGGCTATGTGCCCTCTTGGTTGTGGGTCCTGTGGTGCGTTGTCTCCAAGTTCAGTGGGGCAGGTTGACTGCACAGGGTGTTGGTGACAGAGCTAAAGGTACAGACTGCCCAGAGAGAGATGATAATCACTCTGCAAAGGCTGCTTTTCCACCCCTCTGTTCATGGTCTCCACCTGCTATAACACATAATTGCAGGGGATTAGTGCACTGGATTGTTGGCAGTGGGGGAAAGTCTTGTAATGCTTTGGAACAGGGAGATACCCTACTAGCACGTTATTATTACACTCTCTGTTTAAAATCAGTCTTTGCTTTTAGAATGCATTCTTTAGCTTGTACTCTGTTAGCATTAGGAATGAATTCTCTACATCCTTTCTTCGTCATAGTTTAGTTCCATTGTTGTGTTAGGTTCTTAAGATTCAAGGGAGTGGGCAGACCTGTAAGTTAGTAGCATGGGTCTTGCCAGGCTTGCTGGCCACTTGTGTGTTTAGCAAGGCTGGATGGGTTGGTATTCTTAAAATAAAACATCCCCTTTGGACTGACCCATGTTGGGGCCCTTCATGTCCTGAGTTGCACTGGCTCTTGAAGAGGAGAAAACAACAAATGAAGTGCTGTACTTGGGATGCCAAGGGGTGAGCTCGTTCCGTGTTGGACCTGCCAAGAGCCTGCAATGGGTGTGCAGTTCCATTCTTTTTTCCTTCTGTGTAGGAGAAAGAGCTGTCAGGAGTTACTGTCATGCATGTGGGGCTGTCCTCTGGCTTGTGTTCTGTCTCCTTCACAAAGATGCATTGTATGTCTTTATTAAATACACTGGAAGGAAGGAGATGGGTTCTCAGGCTGAGCAAGGGGTGGAGGTTTTGGCTGGTAGGTGATGAATGAAGCTATCAGATGGAGAAAGTGAAAATTCTTCCATACTCATATTACCTTGTTAGACTTGCCTTCTAAACACCTCACTGCTAGCATTGAAGACAGAATTGATACTGGTTTTGTGGGGGAAGGCTTTAGATACTTATTTTCCACTCTGACTTTCAGAGCTATGACATGATGGATTCATTCAGCTCATTCTGCTGCTTTTGTATAGAACTGTTTAATGAAGAGTAAAACTTATAAAAGAAACCTAATGAATGAATCACAGAGGATATAGATCTTTATTGTAGAAATGAAACGAATACAGAATAGGTCATAGCAGTTAATCTACACACTTATTTCTGTATTCCCTTAGAAGAATCATATACATGGAATGGGAGATGCCTTATTGTGACACCTCGCACTGCTCTGCACAACCTTATTTCCCGTCCCTAAAGCTGCCAAGGACAGTTTAGGTACTATGGATGCTGATGAACTCAGTCATATATCCTAATCTTGGAATCTGTTTCTTTGGTAAAGCTGTTCTGTTGCTCATATAGGGTGAAAAAATTAAGTATGTAGTTGCCTTCGGTAAGTCTTACCTAGGTAGAGTCACTCCTACCAGATCAATTTATGAGGGATAATTTTTTTCTTGTGCCTGTATTTATTTGAGGTGGCAGCAGTGCTTTCTCTAATGCTATAATACTGTGTTTTATCAATGCAGAGATGAAAAAAGGAACTCTTCTGGGAGAAAAGGGAAAAGAAAAAAGCTTCCACTGTTAAAATTAATCTTAATAAATATAGCAAGTAAAACATCTGGATACTATTTAGTGTGTTTAAATTAAGTAAGATTTATATATATATATCTCTAAACCAAATTGTTTTATATGAGACTAGCTTCCTAATTTGAAGACTGTTCTGCGTGAAAATATGAACAAGATTTGACTTGTTTGGAATTCAGTTTTCAATTCCTTTTTTTCATGGAGGCAAGATGTGCAACAAATCCACTTAGTGAGCAAAAGGTGCCAACATCCATAGATCAGTCTGTGACCACCCAGCTCCTCAACTTCATCTTCTTGCTGTAGTGATTATAAAATAGAAAAACTGATACTAAAGACACATGCTTTGTTTTTTGCAGAATCACATAATAATAGTTTGGGTTGCAAGGCACCTCAAAGACCATCTTGGTTCACCCCCTGCCAAGGGCAGGGACAACTTCTGCTATCCCAGGTTGCTCCAAGCCCCATCCAGCCTGGCCTTGGACACTGCCAGGGATGGGGCAGCCACAGCTTCTCTGGGCACCCTGTGCCAGGGCCCTCCCCACCCTCACAGGGAAGAATTCCTTCCTAATTCCTAATCTGAATTTACCCTCTTTCAGTTTGAAACCATTCCCCCTTGACCTTTTACTACACTAAGTAATTTAGCAAATGGTTCTTTTTCACCTAAGGTTTTAAGAAAAACTCCATGACCTTATCTGTTCTTCTTCAGAATTAATGTAACTTTTTAAAAATAATTACATTCTGGCATAGGAGGATTTGAAATTACTTGTAGTGAAGATCATCCCACATTTAACTGCATATGCTACTGAGAGGTGGTTGGGGGAGAACTAAATCCCTTAGATTTCTTAAGTAGAAACTTGAATCATTGTGATTATTTTATTTCCCTAATGTTAAACAGAAACCTAAAATGGAAGAAAGATTCTTGGCTTACAGTTGAACAGAAGAGGGAGACTTTTGGACCGGGATGCTCTGAAGTGGAGCTCCTGCACACATACCAAAAATTCTGCATGGTTCCCACATTGGGTGGGGCTGCTCTCATGCAGGCTCTGTATGTTTTAATGCTTTGCTAGGTAAGGACAAAACATTCAGGGTGTTGCAGGACTGAGCTCTGTAGTTGGTAAGTTTTGTCTGGGTATAACACTGAAAGTCAGCAGGAAAGCTGAAAATGGACCTTCTGATAGAAGTCCTTTTAAAAGCTGGGGTTTTGCTGTGGAGATGGGGGCTCTACCCCCACCAACTAATACAGAAATACATCAAGTGGCAAAGTGTCTGTGGCTCAGGAGCATCTTTCAGAGTATCCTTTGGGTCATATAAGGGAACTGTCTCCAGTCCTGGTCCCACGTTGTTATTATGTTAGTCTTCAGCTGTGTTGCAATCATGAATCCTTAATGAAGTGCTAAGATTTCCGTCAGAGCATAGAGACTGGTAAACAATAGAGGATTAGGCTTTTTTTAAAGGGGCAGGACAATATGAGTAATAAAGGGTTGGTGTGAGGTTTTGCCTTGAGGTCAGAGATGAATGCATAGGGTGCAATATTGTTTGTAAAGCAATGGATTATTTTTGTAACAATGTGACTCATTTGTCCTTAGCTAATAATGCAAAACTTGCACTGCCCCTTTAGCAGTTCCCTCCTACCCTGCTCGTATTCCCTCTTCTGCCCCTCCAGTTGACAGCTGATGGAGCTCATCCATTGTGACTTGTCTGGTTTGGCCAATTTCACTTGATCATACAAAGCATGGAAAGTTAAAAAAAAAACCAAGCTGGTTCTGCATACGTTTCCAAACAGTTGGTACCAACTTGTAGGCTTCATTGCTTCCTTTTGACTGGATGTTGGTGGGTTTTTTTGAACCCTCTTTGGAGTTGAACCTTATCATCATAGTGGTACAGCACAGGACTCCAGTCGTTTTTAAGGAAAGCTTGGTTCATGAGAGTTAAACATCTGTTTCCAGACGTCTTTCAGCACTTACCTAAGTGTTGAAACTGCGTCTTTAGCATTTCTATTTAATGTGCCTGTTGAAGGTGTAAAATACTCATTTTCCCAGGCAAAAAATCTAAAAATAAGGTGATTGACCTTTAGATGGAAGAGTTCTCAAGAGATTTTTGCAACTCCTTTCCTGGTCCAGCGGGCTGCATAGTAGTTATCATACCTGTGGTAACTACTTCAAACATGAATTAAGCTTGGTATTCACCAAAGGATTTTGTGCTGTTGCTCATTCCTTTCTTCAGCTTGGTTTCAAATGATTCTGTGAGGCATGGCTTATTAAAATTCTAGTCACTTGAGAAATATTTAGAGATGGTCAGAGATTTTTTGTTGTTAACTATATCATAGTTAAGTGTAGAGCACCATATCAACTAAAAACTTTTGTTACTAGTTTCCTAGGTGGTGAAGAACTGAATTTGGAGTACACATTGTTAGAAAAACTCACTAAAATGACACCTTCTGATGTAGTTAAGTTAGAACAGAAAATCTAATGTACCCTGTATTGCAGGAAGGGGGTTATCTGTGGTTCCTGGGGTTTGTCCAGTGGTATAAATTGCTGGAAGCAGGAACCCCATATGTGGAAGAACACCTACCTTTCCGAATGCTCTTTTGCTGCCTGAGATCTGAGCTGTTAATCCAAATTCTTCCCACTTTTACTGGTACCAGATACAAGTGACGTGTTTCCCAGTACTACAACAAGAAGCGTCATCAGTTTTTTGTGTTGTTTTTCACTGCTCTAACCTCAACATCAACTGAATTTTCCCATCTTCTCTGAAATGCCATCCTGCATACAATCTCTACAGGGTGTTTTGTTTATTGGATTTCAGGGTTTTTTTAAGGCTGCACCAGACTTCACAATGGGCTGATGTTACAATGCTGTGAGTGTTGAATATGATCCTTTTTGGATATACAGCTTTCTCCTCTTTCCAATAAAAGAGGTTGTGCTTGTTATTTTAATTACCCTGAGAGGCACAGGAATCATTCATCTTTTTGTCTATTTCCTGAGAAGTGACTAAGTTTTGGTTTCTGTGAGATATTAAAGTTTCTCAGCTTATATTTTTATGACAATTGTGAAGTTTACAGGAACCAGCAGGAAAAAAAATAAAGATTATTTTTTTAAGTGTTGAGATTTGGCCATCACTGCTTATAATACAGCTCAGTTCACAATTTGGAATAAAACAGCTTTATGGAGGAAATAATGAAGCATGACATGTAAAAAACTACATTTTTTGGTAAATTTACTGCAGTAACTTGGTTTTAGTGGCACACTGCTCTGCATTCAGGGTGAGGAGTGCACCAAGAACACTTTATGTGTAAGGGGGTGGTGGAAGAGCCCTTCCCAGTGATCAGCAAAGCTGGATGTTAGGCACATGCCACTGAATCCTGATACTTACTTTCCCACCAAAATCAGAGAAGCACTGGGCTAGACAGAAGCTCACGATGTGCTACCAGTTTCAGCTTCACCCCCGTGGGGTTCAGTGATTGACTCCCCCCGGTGACAGCCATAATCAGGTTCAGTAGGGGTGTGATGCCATGCGGGCTCCAGCCCAGCTTTGCCTTGTCAAAAAGCAGCTGTGTACCTTCAGTTCTCTCTGCCTGTGTGCCTCTGAGCCAGTCTGAATTCTCTTACCGGCCCTGAAAATTAGAATCATGGAATAGAATCTCCTGAGGTAGGAGGGACCCACAAGTATCACCTGGTCCAACTCCTGGCCCTGCACACGACACCCCAGCAATCCCACCCGTGCCTGAGAGTGTTGTTCAAATGCTCCTGGAGCTCTGGCAGCCGTGGAGCTGTGACTGCTGTCCTGGGGAGCCTGGTCAGTGTCCATCCACCTTCTGGGGGAAAAATATTTTCCTAGTATCCAACCTAAACCTCCTCTGACACAGCTCTAGTGTTGAATAATTGTTTTCTAAAACTCCTGTTGAAGGATGTGAGGCCATATCAGAGCACCTAGTCTTCAGAAAGAGACCAAGCATTTGATTTTATTAAGGGTTTTTTTTCCATTTCTCCTGTTTTCCCTCATGTCTTTCAGAGGAGCCATAAAGTGTAGTGACAGTCATCTGCAGATTTGAATTTCTGCCATTGGGTGATGCTGTTTGTTCTAAATTGTAGCCCTGCAGGATTTCTGCTTCTTGCTCTTCAGCATGGCAGTGCTTGAGCCAAGTTTAGTCATGCCTGTGCCTGAAGGAACCAAAAGACTGGTCTCATTTTTAAGGAGGTGGGGGATGAGATTGCACAAGTCCATGTAAGCAAAGGTTCTGCCCATTTAGCTCTTATTTGCAGAACTCCATTCAGTTATCTTTTCTGCTTGAAGTGTCAGCTCTTCAAAGAGCCTCAATGCTATAAGAGAGTGGCTATAATATAAAAATAAGTGAAATAAGTGGTGATCACTTCTGCATGCTTTTATCAATTAATTTAATCTGGCTGCTATCCTCAACCAATGATTGGAAGAAACCTACTTAGCTTTTTACGTAAGCAGTGGTAAAACAGGTGATGAGAGAAGAACTTGCAGTCTTTAAGGAGATTTTAGAAGAATATCTTCAGTTCTTGCATTGTTTAAGGAGTTTATAAATATTCAGGATCTTCTGCCTGTGTTGTGAGAGAGAACAGACGTAATATTCCTTTTACAGTCTATTGATACCTTTAGTGTGCTAATTCACATTAACTGTGCTGTTTGAAAGCCTTCTATTCTTTAACCAAAAAAGCCTAGTATTTCAATCAAGAAGTGACAAAGAATTGCCTCATTCATGAGTATTTAAATGTTTAAAACTGTGAGTGTCCAAGTTTGCCTCATAATTGCAGTCAATCAGATATGTTCAGATTGTTATAGCAGAAGTGGTTTGCTGGAAGGATTTCAAAGGAACATTAACCAAAGATCTCATAAAGACACGGGAAAAACTATTGGGTTTAAGTTCCTTGGATGGAGCATAGCCTATATTTAGATATTGTAGCAGTGGGAGCAGGATCAAAGTATGTCAAGTGATCTCTATGCTGAAAGTCAGAGCACCAAGAAGATATTGAATTAATCCTCTTCTGTTTGTGAAATGCAGAATGAGCTAGATTTGTTAAAGCCAAGATGATGGCTTGATTGTATGTATTAAGATTTAGTTAATTAAAGACTGCTAGCAAGATTCCTTCCATCTTGCCCCGAAGCATTTTCAGTGGGTGACACCACAAGACTGATTGCTTCCATCACATTTGCTGACACTAAACTCTTCTCTAATGAAAGAAAAACCTACTACCAGTGTGATTTTGCTTCTTGCTCCTACGGGTGTCACTCAGTGGAGCAAGAGGAAGCACTTATGGATTGTCACTGTGTATTCAGGTTACCATAGGCTTAGCCTGAGGGGAGACTATGGGAGCAGACACCCAGTGGGTACATCTGTTTATCCACCTTCCAGGACTGATAGAGGCTCCCATGGATTCTGCTTGGAAAAAGAAAGCGATAATACATAGTATGCCCGAACAATCCCTGTCTACAAGACTGACTCCCTAAATTTCAGATAAATCCTCATAGTCTGGAATTCCAAGATGCCCTTTGTCACCACTGATGGAGGAGTGAGTGAAAACAAATGTCTGTGTGTGTATTGAATCTGACTGAGGTGAGTTCTCAGCCCTTCCAGTGTTGTGCTTTGCATTAGTAGCTGGAAGGGTGTTAAAAACACGCCAGTGTTTTGGCTACTGCTGAGCAGTGCTATCCCTCTGATATTCCTTCCCCGGCCAAAGGGGATGGGAGTGGGCAAGGTCCTGGGAGGGGACACAACCAGGCCAGCTGACCCAGATGAGCCAAAGGGATATTCCATGCCATATGGTGTCAGCTCAGATATGTAAAGCTGCGGGAGAGAGGAGGAAGGTGGGGCGTTTGCCGCAGTGTTTGCCTCCCAGAGAATCCTTATGTGTGCTGAAGCCCTGCGTCCCGGGAAGTATCTGAACATTGCTGCTAATGAGAAGTAGAGGTTGACTTTTTTTTTTCTTTAGCTTAGGTGCACACAGAATCTTGCTTCTTTTTCTTTCATTGTAATAAAATTACCTTATCCCACCCTGCTGGTTTTTCTCCATCTTACTCTCTCCTGTGTCCCATCGGGAAAGGGAGTGATAGAGCACCTAAGTGGGCACCTGGGAGCAAGGCAAGGTCAACCTGCTACAGTGTGCTAGTTTCAAATGGGTGAAGTAGGTGTAGGAACTCCTTGCAGTTGTGATACACAGATAACAAATGGTTTTGACCGAAGTAATTCTTTGCAAGATAAAGCAGGATTAAAGTTCAGTATAATAATTATTGCAGAGTCGTTCTGGCTGGTTATCACAAATGTCCTCTGAGGCGGGAGAGCAGTAATATAAGGAGGGACAGAAGAAAGCTCTGTCTGTCTGATTTTATTTGCACTTGCCTTTCTGTCCAAACTGTGTTCTTGTCTTACTGTTCCCATTTATGAAATGGAGTATTTCCCTTAACTGAGGAATGAGGAAATTGATAATTAATAGAGGTAAGATATTTTGGGGTTCACTTGCTGTATAATTATATATATATATAGGCATGTGTGTATGATTTATGTATAGAGATATGTGCATCTTTGTTGATATATAAAGATACATAACGTGAATACAAATTTATAATATATACTTGAAAGAGAAGTGTAGCCAGCAGGTTAAGAGAGTGGATTCTTCCCCTCTGCTCTGCTCTGGTGAGACTCCAGCTGTAACATTGCCTTCCAGTACCTGAAGGGAGCTGACAAGAAGAATGGAGAGGGGCTGTTTATCAGGGCCTGGAGTGACAAGGGGGAATGGCTTCACCCTGACAGGGGGCAGGGTTAGATGGGATATTAGGAAGAAATTCTTCCCTGTGACGGGGGGGAGACTCTGGCAGAGGTTTCCCAGAGAAGCTGTGGCTGCCCCATCCCTGGAAGTGCCCAAGGCCAGGTTGGATGGGGCTTGGAGGAACCTGGGATAGTGGAAGGTGTCAGGGGGTGTGGAGAGGATGATGTTTAAAGGTCATCTCCATCCCAAACCGGTCTGTGATTCAATGTACATACATATGTATATATAAACACACACACATAAAAACTCCTCAGTTACCTCAATGTACTACTCCAGGAAGACTTCTCTGGATAAAAGTGAGGAGATTCGTATTACTTTTGCTTAAAACTAACTGTATTATACATCTTTGGTTTATTTCCCTTTGATAATCATCCCACAAGCAGAGTTCAAATTTTATTAAATATATTGTGGAAGAGATTTTCAAATATGAGCCTAATTATACTCTTGATTAAGAACTGTAACTTCATTCAATTCACAGGAGAAAAGTTGCACGATTGAATTTTTTAAAAAATACCATAAATATTTTCTGTGTACCTCGGTGGATCATTTTTTCATTACTGGCAAGATGAAGTCTTTTGGCATCTCTTAATGAACTTTGTTTAAAAATGAATTCTGGCACAGTCTTACTGGTGCAAAAAGGAAGAAAGGAAAATGACACTGATATTGGAAAATACGACAAAACTGTATGAACACACATGGTATGAATTTAAAAAAGTTGAAAAACCTTCCTTTGCAAGCTAGCAGTATTTTGAAAAGTACAAGTACAAGGATGCACAAATCTTGAATGGTTTGTGTACCCCAGCATGTGATTTAGGTCATGATATGAACCAATTTAACCAAGGCTGGTGCAGTATTCTGATTTTAGTTTCCTTATGCATTCTGCTTGTCTAACTTAAAAAATATAATTTTTTTGCTTTTAACAAAAAATTTAGATAGCCTAACTGCCTGTAAAGTAAAAATAGCCAGCGTGCTTCATTTCAGTCTAATAATTTTGGAGGTTATATAAGCAATACTTCAGTTTGCCTTAATATTTTTACATTATTACAATCTGACTGATATTTGAAGGGAAATATTGAATCTGGCCAGGTTGGACAGGGCTTTGAGCAGTGTGGTCTAGTAGAAGGTGTCTTTGCCCACAGCAGGGAGTGGATTGAGATGAGCTTTCAGGTCCCTTCCAACCCAAACCATTCCATGCTTTTATGATGAGGACTAGCTTCATTTTGTGAAGATAGAATTTTTTGTGTTCTTTATCAACTAGAATAAGTATTGAACATAAGCGTATCTCCTCTCTCTTTTTCTGCATGTTTGAGCATTACAGTCAGCTTTGATTTGACATTAATCTTACCTATGACAAAATAAGAAGGATTTAGATGTTGGTCTAGCAATTACTGTTCTAAAGCACAATTATGGACCTCAGTGGATTCATATTTAAGCTGGCAACACATGTTGAATTTTAATAAGGGGAAATTACAACATTTACCTTCAAATCAAATTTTTCCTGTCTTTTTAGAAAATGAGGGGTGCCCATGGAGCTTTTCAGGGCTTGAAATTTTCCATAGGAGAGTTTCCAGCTTCTGTAAAAATCTCTTCATCCTTGAGTCCAGCAAGTGTATGATTGTGCATTTGGCTTTGGAAATATTGAAGGGCTTTTATTTGGAAATATTGAAGACCTTTATTTCAGTCAATTATTCAGTATTGTAGCTAAAAATAATAAGAATAAAGAAAGCAATGTTTTGCCTGCAAACAAAAAATGCCAAGAGTTCAGCGTAATTAGTCATAAATTGGTAGGTTCCCTTTAACCTGCATCTAACTTTTGTTCCCTGCTACTTGAATATCACTCCCTCAGTATTTTCCAGCCAGGTCTGTTTAGTTGTCTCTGCTCTGCCTGTTCCCCACAGCTCCAGGCATAAGAAGCAGAGGCAGTTTGAGAGGACACTAACTACTGCCAGTTCTTCTGGAATCTAGAATCTAAATGGAGTATTTGGTGGTTGGGAGTGACACCTCTCCGTTCCAGCTCTTGAATTACACAGATTCACGAGCACCTTACCTTTCAATGCACTTTTTTAAAAGTGCTTTTAGAATTTGTAGCTGCTGAGAAAACAAAAAAGCTTACGGTTCCCCTACAATAGATCAACCTGGTGGCAGCTGATTGAGGTTCTGATCCAAGGCTTTTTCTCCTCTCACCTTCTGACCCACCATTACTGTCAACCTGTTCCTGCAGGCATTTCTCTAAAAGTGTTGACCTGCTCCTTTGAAAATCAACTTCAAATGAAAGTGTTTATTACTAACCTGCTATAGAAATTCTCTTTCTTTTTAAAAATAGTAAAAAATAGATGCTTATAGCATTCAAAGTTTTTGGACAAAAGTGTCTCATTTTTATAATTGTGTTAATTATTGTACAAATTTCATCTACCCTTAAGCTCTGTTCATATGAGATTTTTTTCTTGTTAATAGACTTGCTAGGAAGAGTTGGCTGTGCTTGGGTCAGTTTCCTTTAAATAATTTTTAATAACATGGTGTATATATACTTAATGTAGAGTAATGAAATGGTCTTGAAACAAGAACTCTTTCTGTTTTTCAGTTGAAATCTGCAGTCTTGACTTTATAGGCTGTCATTAAATTAATGATCTGTTGCAAGAAATGAAATAATATAAATAAAGCAAAACAGAACATTCAAAATTGTATAAATAATTGGCTTTGTACTTGAGTATATATGAAAATGCCTTGTTTTGTGCAATAATATTTTCAGGTAAATTAACCCTATGAAAGGATACATTTATTACGGAGTTTTTAAAACAATTTGAACCATACCTTTGCAAATTTGAAAACCTAGAATTCTGTTTGTCATGAATATAGGAGTTCAGCTAGAAACAGGGAATCTTACTTTCGTGGTACCTGCAGGTGTTATTACCAGACTACAAGACATTTAGAAACACAAATACTCAGAAAACCCTCTGGTAGTTGTAATTTAGAGGTAAATTAAGACACTACTATGCAGTCTCCTTGTGTGCAGCTTCATGTATCATCTCGCTCAGTAGCCTGAGGCATTAGCAAGCTTTCAGCATGAAAGTTAGTGCTAGAGCATGCATTCCTGAGTTATTGTATATCATGCATACCATATATATGGCTTTTATAGACATATAAATCACAACATCAGGAGTCTTGTTTTCTAAATGTAAAGTTGATCCTAATCTCAGCAAGGTGGCTAAATTTATCTTAATAAGAGAATCTGATCCTGTGCAAAGGTTGTGCTTGTTGAATCATTAAAAGGAAATGTGTATTCTTAGAATTTCAGGTAAATGCAGAGAATAACTGCTCAGCTTTCTGTAAGTCTGGATTGTCAGAAAAGGAACAGTGTCAATGGCACATGAGGGCTGGGCCAGTCCCTGTGGGCACAGCGAGTGTGTGAGGGACCATTTCTAGCCTTGAGGGCAAGTTGCAGAGTTTGGCATGGCTCACATGCCCATCCCAGCATTCTCCTCTTCCTCCCCTCAATCTTCCCCCACCAAAATCAGAGGAAACTGCCTTTCCTTTCCTTGGGAAGAGCCCTGGCCTGCACTGTGTACTCAGCAGTTCCTGAGTGCTGCCCAGAGGAATGGAGATTGTCAGGAGCCAGCAGCCCCGGGGACCATCTGAAAAGTGCAGCAAGGAGCGCGCCCACAAGGCAGTTCCAAATCCCAGCATCCCAGCTCTGGGTCTGCTCGTGCACTCAGGAGCTCTGCTGAAATGGGCGCTATCGACCCAAGTTCATTGCAGCCTTCAGACTTCACTAGTGTATTGGTCACTTCAGATGAGCTTGATTAATCTTGTCCTTCCTTCCACCCTACATTCTACGTCTCCTGTAATGGTTGTTGTATTTATTTTGATCACACTGGGAGGGATTAGACATTGGGTCCCATTGTCTTGGGCAGTGGAGATCTGCGCCTCAGAATGTTCTGCGTGGGTAAACCTTTGGCAGATCATTGCTAGTTCGTTTGCTTACCTCTTGAATCACCACATGTGGTTTTGAAGCTGCAATGTGCCCTGCTCCTGTATTAACCTCAGGACATTCTCTGGTTCCTAACCTATTCAGTAGTTTGTTTTCCTTGAAAATAGTTTTCACAATACAAACAGCTCCCAACCTGCACGAGAGGTTTGTTAAGTAGTGCATTTATCTGCCTGCCCAGGGGTCAGGCATTCAGAATCAGCAATGGTGCTTTAGAATGCAGGTGGGCATTCTGTAAATCCTATGAGGAGCTGCTGAGAGCTGGGGTGGCTCAGCCTGGAGAAAAGGAGGCTCAGGGGGGACCTTCTTGATCTCCACAACCCCCTGACAGGAGAGGGCAGCCAGGTGAGGGTCAGGCTCTGCTGCCAGGGAACAAGGGACAGGACAAGAGGAAGTGACCTCAAGGGGAGGTTCAGGTTGGAAATCAGGAATAATTTCTTCATGGAAAGGCTGGGCAGGCATTGGAAGGGGCTGCCCAGGGAGGTGGTGGAGTCATCAGCCCTGGAGGTGTTCACGGGCACTCAGTGCTCTGGTCCAGGTGATAAGGTCACAGGTTGGATTTGGTGATCTTGGAGGTCTTTTTCAACATTAGTGATTCTGTGGATCTGGGCTGTTTTACGGTGCAAGTGGACCATGTCATTTGATAACTGATGTCTTCAGTGGTCATGGGGGTGCAGAGTAAGGTGCAAGGATTTATTCTGCTTTTATTTATTGCTGTGGTTGTAGATAACTGCTGAAACGGGGCAAATACTAAATTGTTGCACTACTGTAACCTAGAGTATCATTCAGCTGATTTTCTGAATTCTTTTCTGGTTGGCAGCTGGAGACTTTCCAAAATTATAATGGAAAAGATAGAAAAACCTTAATGCTGCCAGAATCACACTTTGTAAAAATTGTCAGTGGAAAAACTCTCTGTCAGTTACTTTTAACTGCAGTTACATCAGCAAAAGGGGTTGCAAATGTCAAAAATTATAAGCCATCATAAAAAGATCATAATTCAGATTTCTTTTGCAGTTAAAAAGGAAACACTGTTACTGAAAAAATCCTGGAGTCATTGAGGAATTAATCCTAAAAGTATAAAAGGTGTGAAAAAGACCCCAAACCGAAGTAAACCCCTTTTTGCTCTGCAGTGTGAGAAACTTGAAATGTTTCAATAAAATGTATGCACAGGGATTTTCCCCACTTCTTTTGTTAAGCTGATCAGAGTCACAGAATGCCAGAATGGTTTGGGTTGTAAGGAACCTTAAAACTTCTCTCATCCCACACCCTGCCATGGGCCGAGACACCTTCCACTAGGCCAGGGTTCTCCAAGCCCTGTCCAATCTGGCCTTGTTAAAGAGTAGCACTTAAGTTCAGCTATACCAGTTTACAAACCTTGGGTTAATATTTTTCTCTTCAAAAAACAGAGACGACTTCTTTGTCATGCTTATATACAGTGATATTTTCCAGATTTTATATTTGCATACAGTGCTGCTAGCTGCTCTAACAGGCTGGCAATCCAGAACACCCTTGTTAGTATATCTCTACTTCTCATTAAAGAACGATATTAAGGGATACACAGCTGATGAGAAATCAACTAAAATTTGATTTTAAAAGAATAAATCAAATGTGGAAAATTACATTTGTGGAAATAATCACCTTTTTTCCCAGGGTACCATCAAGTGAGAACATATGCATCATATTAATGAATGTTAACTTGAATAAAGCTTCTCATTGTATTTAAACATTTTTTCTGTTGAAAAAATATTTCTCTCATACCACAACTTCCCTTGTTTCAATACTACCAAATCTTTTAAATACATCACTGAAAGTCTTCTGTTTTCTTTGTTTCATTTCAGCATATGAGAAATCATTTAGTCTGTCTGGGATACTCTGATTTCAATAAACTATCTTTTTCAGGCAAAGTTCTTAATCATGAGGGAGTTTTATTTGTAAAATGTGTGACTGTTGCTCAGTAAAATTCTTGCTGAAGTAGTTTGTGACATTATTTCAGTTACACAGAAATAAATTCCATCTGAATCATAGAATAATCCTCAGTTGGAAGGGAGCCACAAGGGTCATCAAGTTCAATTTCTGGATCCAGCTTGTAAACAACTGAGCCAAAAGGTTACTCTGTTCATTTTATAATCAGTTCACAGTAATTTCTTGGTTTTGACAGTATTTACAATATGTTTTACTTTGCAGTAGATGCTTTCTAGAAAAGCACAATTCCAAAAAGAGGTGTAAGAAATCCCAGCAGCCTCAGTAGGTCTGTTATTGCTGCCTGTGAAGTTAACGTGGTAGGCTGGAGCCACTCTTCCAGGAATATGGGCAGGAACTGATAGCTGAGTGTGCAGAGCTTGAGAGGGAGGAATGAAAGGATCTTGCTGTTGGATCATATTTAAAAAAGGACTTGTTCCTCATTAGGGAGTTAAGCTGACTACTTCAACCTTCTCTTATCATTCCTGAATATCCCAGTGAAGTTGCTGGGATTTATTAATGAATTGAACAAATAAAAATTGTACTGAATTTGCTTATAAAATGACATGAAGGAAGAATTGAAAGAGCTTTACAGGGTTCCAATACATCAGAATTGATGTTTTGTATGGGCTTATGAAATAAAAAGCTATTGAATGAATTTTGAAAAGTTAAAGAAGATGTAGTGGCTTTGCTTTTGTATTTGAGAGGACATGCCATCAGTTCTGTTTGGGATGAAGAATACTTCGTGACTCGAAGGTATTGTAAAATACTGGGAAAAAGACAGGAGTCAGTCTCAGCAGAATAGTGTACGTATACAGCTTCTTCCAGCTCGAGAATCAATTTGCACATGCACTGGCCTCCTTTGAAACCATCCCCAGTAGGCTCTCCAGTGAAGTGAGACAGTATCTGTTAGTCCTGACAGAAAACAGTTTCTGTAATTGTGAGATTTGGGGTGGTCAGGGTTTTTGGGGTTTTTTTTTCCTTTCAAAAGGACCATACTTCCAGTATTTACGTGTGTTTCTCGGAAAACATCACTTTTCATGTAAAATAAAGTGTGAGGTTGGCATTGCTCAGTGTGATAGATTATTTACTACAGTATTCAGTGATGGGGTTGTATGGCTGGCTCAGGTTTTAGGGCTTCCGTGACTGGTCTGATTTAAAACACAAGCAGCAAACACCATTAAAACTGTCTGCTCATTGTAGCAGCCAGCTGGGTCCTGCAATCTCCCATTTACCATTTCTCCAGCATTCTAAAAAGGCATTTTACAGTCCTTTCCAGAAACATTTTGTTTTACTGTGCTTTAACCTAGTGAAAAATTTAATTATCATCAAGGATAGTTTTGTACTTAACGTGTAACAGAGTTCACATCCTTAACACATGTACTGGAAAATTAATGGTTTGTTCCTTGACCCATCAGTAAAATCTTGGAAGCTCTGCATACAAGGGAATGTGGAAGCAGAGAATCATGAATGCCTTTAATAAATGTCTCTGTGTGATTTCCAATCTTCTAACCAACCAACTTTTTATCCTTTTCTCCTTTTCTCACCCCCCTTCTTGGCTGTGAAGTTTGGGGTCATATACCCAATAAATTACTCTTTATGGCTCCTTAAAAAAATTTAGCGGTACTAAAGTCACTTCACAATTACAATAGGAAACTGAGGAATTACGGGAAACTGCCACCACTTTGCTTTTAGTCTTGAGTCTGTCAGTGCATTCTGAAGTGATTCAGTGTGCTGAATTCAGCTGCAGAATTTACCATGAAACATAGAAATCACTGGCATAAATCATTGTGTCTTTTGAAATCATCCTACATTTTTTCACACACGGTATTTTCATCATTTGAATGTTTGCTGCAGATGGGATCGTATGTCTGACTTTGATTTTTAATTTGTTTTTAAATCCTTGTTTAAAAGTGAAATTAAGTGAGAATGTTAAGTAATGCTGGACACAACAAAAGTCATTATTAGAGCATGGAAGACCTGATTGGCATTTATTTTTGCTTGCTGAATTCAGAAATTTCCAAGTAAGAGTTGTAATCCTGGATGTTGGGAGTGGAAGCAATTTCAGAATATAGTTGTGATGTGTGAGAGTGATGACATATGTGGCCTCTGTGAGGGTGGTGCATTCATCAAAACAGGGTATGATTTTGGATTGCTTCTCCTCCTTGCAGACGGCAGTTTTAAAGGATTTCAGCTGGACTGTGTGTCAGGGGGCAGTTGAAATGTTGTGAGAAAGAAGCAGCAAGGCAGGTGTGTCAGCTGTTGGGGCAAAATGAAGTAAGTACCAAAGCTGGCCTGAGTAATAGAGCAAAGTAACTTTCACAAGGCTGTGGGGCCCATTTTTGTCTAGAAGAATGTGTGATCACTAGTGTAGAGCACTAACGAAATCTTCAACAGGAGCATTCAGGGGTTATCTATTTTTCTGTCAATGTCAATGATTTTCAAAATCATTGGATATTTTATGGCTTGTCTGGAATTCTGTTCCAGAAGAAAAGTTATTCTGATGTAATATAAAATGTGAAACTGGAGAGAACGGAACTTGAAACAAACAAAACAAAAAAACCAAAAAAAATCCCCCAAAAATAACAAGCCTGTACACACAACCCATAAACCAAAGTCTTTCATTTTAATTGAGATATTAATAAAATGCTTTCTAAAGCTTGAGATGGAAGACAAAATTATTGTAGCCACCAGAACAGTGGCAGCTTGCCAGAATGACTTGGAACTTCCTATTACAATGATGATTAAAAAGGTTGAAAGGAATCATGTGATTTGTTGCTTAGCCTTTATCCCCATATTTTTTCAGAACTTCGAAGTGTGAAATCTGCAGTTTTCACTTTGCTTTAGAACTAAATAAAATTTTGAAGTTCTGATGGTCTTGTAGAAGTTGTCTCTAGTCACGTAACTAATTCTTACACTTTATTTCCTTTAAGGTTCTTTTTGTTCTGATGAAAGAAGACAAGAGAACTAAGAATCACCATTATAGCAGTGATTGGAAATCAGCAAACTAAGATTGTCTGGTTACTGGGGTTTGTGGACTGAGAATAGGAGAGCGTGTGACTAGAAGTACGTAATTGTATGCTGTGGTGCTGATGCAAATTTGTACAAATTCAGCTGATTTGAAGGGCAGTGTTGAATACTGGATGATGTTTAGCGCCGCTGTTCTCTTCTACTGCAGCTGCCAGGATAGGCAAAGGCTACACTAGCAAGTTTTGTGTGTTTCAAGCAAAATGAGTCTGTGTTGGACCTTGCTTTATCCACATCAAGTCGCAGATCTAAACCATACCAGGGCGAACAGCCTGCTTCTCATGGCAGCATCTCTTTGTTGTGGCTACTGGTTCAGGAACCGTACGTAAGAGAATGAGGAAAGCCGCATTGTTTAAAAAGCAAACGTTCCAGTTCTCTTGTGGGAACCTATTCTGAACTCTCAAGTGTTTGTATTATCATCTCAATGGCTGGAAGCTCCTGTGTTTTGCTCTTGGAAAGACTAGTTGAAAAAATGATTCAGCAGCTGAGTTAGCTTGTTACCCTCTCCTCATAGTTGGGCAGTCTGCATCTGCTTATTTTGGCTCAGGCCTGATGGTGTGCTTGGAACCTTCATCTTCCCTTCCTCTTCCATAAGGCCAAACCCCTCTTTTTCTAAACTAGGTCTCTGAGGAGAGGTTCGGGACATCACAAAGGTACCCTACATTTAGATTCTAAGATATTTTTTTTTTTTTTTTTTTTTTTTTTTTTTTTTTTTTTTTTTACCTCCAAAAAGAGGCAAGGATCTCCACTTTGGGGAGAGTTGAAATAAACCTCATGTGTCTCTGGGAAGTAATGCTGAAAGAGAATGAATTTGAAATTAATGTAGGAGGAACAACAGGTTTTGTTGCCATGATTTCTGAGTTTCAGAGATTAAAATGTTAAATACATGCTTACCTAGGTGGTGTGGAGGTGAAACAGTGTTCTGGGGACGTTGCCTTGGTTGAAGTGGACATGAGCAAAGTCGCTGACGCTGGTGCACGGGGCTCTCAGACCAGCTGAGCAAGGCTGCTGTGATGTCCTGGAGAAGGGACCCTCTGTCCCACAAGTATTTCAGTAGATTTGCAGAATGTGATGAACTCCTATAACAGGCTGGATGGCCACAAGCCTCAGCTGCCTGTATTCTAAACCAAAGTGCCTGTCGTCTGCTGTAGGCCTTGGAATCCAGTAGCACTGAAGGCCTCAAGTATTCTTTTGTCTTTTGAAGTAGAATACCCTGTATATGTCTCCTGTCACTTTTGCTGCTTGGAAAAACAAATGAAAAAGCCCCAAACCAAGACTCAGAAACAAAAAAAAATGAAGTAACGTTCTTCAGTATCATTATAGGTGCAGAGGAGCCTTTTTGGGAACCTAACAGCTGCTATGTTCCTACTCTTATTAAGCTGATCCACTACCCACATTGAATGCATTCCCCCTTGATGTCTAATCATTAATTAGCTACTTCTTGAGGAGGTCTTTGCAGGAAAATTTACTCTGTTAGTCAGCCTGTTTGGTGTCANCCGGTTCAGGTATTTCTTTAGTATATTGAATGGTACAAAATTATTACTCTTTACTCTAGAAAACAGGAACTTGCTTCCTTTTGTACAGTTGGGGCATCTGTTTTATTTGCTCTAAGGCATTAATTCAAAGTTATATGAGTTCATGAGAAGAAATTCATATGAATGGTCTGGCATCCAAAATACAAATTATTTTAAGATTTTTCTGTCATGTGAAGTCAGTGAATATGCAGGATTGTTCCACTAATGGTTAAGAATCATATTGTTTTCTAGAACTGCTTCCAAATTTTACATCCTTTAGTAAATGTCTGACAACTGTTTCCAACTTTATAACCAAGAAAATATCATATTAGAATAGAAAGAATCTAATCTTCAGCTAAATGTGAGGAAAAGAATTGACTTGGGCTTCTTTCCTTGGTCTTAGCCTCTTCATTTGTGCTTGAGTGAGATGAAAATGTCTTACAGCCATTGAGAAAGGGATCTCCTGCCTAAAGTTGTATTCAGAATAGGTTCCTCAGGGATTTTCTATAGAAGTCTTGAAGTCCTCCAAGATGGAGAGTCCACAGTGGCTGCTCCATATCCCCATAGTAAAAAAATTCCCTTGTATCCAGCCAGAACCTTCTCAGTTGCACTTTCATATCCATATTTTCTCTATTTAAGCTACTCCTCCGAGTCAGGAGAGCAGCTCTGTCTTAGTGCCGGATTTGTAGGGGTGTGGGAAGGCTGCCAGCAGGTTCTCCTGAACCCTCCTCCTCTCCAGGCTCAAACCCCCTGTTCCCTTGGCTCAAACCCCCTGTTCCCTCAGCCTCTCTGCAAGGCATAGCTTCAGCCCCTCCAGTAAGTTGTGTCATGAGTGTCAGGGAGTGCAATTCCTTCCCTGAATCCATTGGCTCCACTCCCACGGATGCGGCTTAGGATGCTGTTGATGCATTTGCGATGGGTGTTAATATCTTGATGATTCAGCTCTTGAGAAGTATGTTGCAATTTAATCATTTCAGTAATCTAGGGCACTAAGAGAGTCATAAAATGCAGTCATCATGTGGGTTCTGATACCTTAATACATTTGTTAGGATTCCTGCCCAGCTGTGTTAATCTTCCCTTTCTCCCTGGCTTCACCTCCTCCAGGTTTTAATTACATTAGCCAGTCTGATTCGTCAGAGACATATGGGGATCAGATTTACTGTTATACTCCTACTTTGAACCATGTGAGAATCAGCAAATAGGGTAGATGAGAGACCCAAAGAAGTGCTCCAGAGAGGGGAAGTCGGGTTGTGGCTGCTGGAGCCCTGATGCGCTGCAGACCAGGGCTGGCATTTGGCAGCCAACCAGCACAGCCCTACCTGGGCACCAGGCACTGCCACTTGAGTGGGTTTGGGACTTACAGCTGTGTGACAGAACTGGAAGCACTGCAAAGAGGGAAGGGAAGGAGCCAAGTTCATAAAAATGTGAAGTTTGCCAGTTTGATTGCTCCCAGAAACATTTTTAAGTTCCATTATGGGAGTTAAAATTTCATACTGTAGAGCTAAACATGATTGAAGACAGACTTTTTGTCTGGTAGGAAACTGGTGATCTGTAATGAATGTTGTCTGTAGAGGTTTTCCTTATAAATGGTTCCTGCTTGTTCCTGTTGTTTGACTCATTTCTAGAATATGTTTCCCACCCCCAACTGCTTTTTAACCTAGAAATTCGTCTTTCTGTTTTTCAATGTGATTATAAATAATGTGTAAAAAGAGGAGTAAGTGTCAGCATTACTCAGACTGTTACTAGTCCACTTCTGTTTGAGAGAACATACTCTTTTTGCTCACCTATAGTTTGGTGAAACACTACTGCTAAGAAATAGAAGTTTTTCTGTGGCTGAAAGAAGCACCTTTCTCGTTCTGCATTGACTGAAGGCTGAAAATTGGTCGCCTTCTGGTAGAAGAGTAGTTTATGTTCAGTTGTTGTTATGTAAAAGCATGAATGTTTTTTTCTGTATAATAGTACTCTTAGTTGATTAGGTGATATTTCTAGTACTCAAAATGTTAATGATTCTTTGAAGAGATTATTTTTGCTGGACTATTTTTTATTTTTTCCATTTTTGTCTGTACAGTTGCTGGACCTGGAGATTGTAGTTGCATTTTACTATATCCAGGCAGATTTAGCAACAAGCACTGTCATGCTCAGAGAATTTGCATTCTTACCCCTGAGCTTGGCTCCATTGCTGCTAGAGGGAAAAATTCAATAAGTAGTCTCAATTAAATTATACTTCCCCTGGCCTGTGCTGTGAATGATTGTGTTAATGGTAATTATTTCTGTGTACTTCATAAGAAAGTACTGGGAGATTGTCAGGAGCAGTTCTGTTTAGACACATATCCTTTACTATGCTACTGACTTTTATGTATTGGTCAATAAATGTGACTTCTGTAAGATAACATAAAGATGTCAATTTTGTCCATATTTTTTTATTGATTATCAAGAGAAAAAGCATAGCTTTTTCTTCGGGGCTGACCCCAAATCGACTGAATTAAAGACTGTAGCATTCCTTGGCCATGGAAGCAGTAAGCAAATAGAGCCTTGGGCTAGTTCTTCCCATAAACATTATATTATCTTTATATAGCACCTTTGCTTATGTGAGTTTCTTTTTAGAGCCTGGTTTAAATAATGAAGATGGATTTTTAAAGTCCAGCTACAGAGAAAGAGAAAAAACTAGCAGTCATTGTCACTGGAACAGGCATTTTCTCTTCAGTGTCATACATTTAAATTCTTCTTACTGGCATGATACATCTTCATTATGTTTCAGAAGCAAGTGCAGTAAACAAATGACATCAATATAAGGCTGTGTTATGAAAGTAGGTTTTTGAACTGGCAGTGATGGATACCTGCCTTGGAATGCTGGATATTCTATGTTTCGGCTTTTTTAGAATACTATTTCAGAAACTGACATCATAACATTAGGACCAGATATTCATTACTGACTTGATTGAGGCACTAGAGACGGAGCTGGATTGTTTAAATTCTAAACTTGTCTTAAGTAACCTTGCAGCTTCATTTTCTGTTTCAGTGTAGTTCAGAATACAGTATTTTTCCAAACTACAGTGTTCTTGATAATAAAATAACCTTGTGGCTTTCCTACAGTCCAGTGCAGTTCCCTGTTATTGGCCAGCTATGTTGTCAGTAATGTAAATGGAGAATAGGTTTAGTGATCTTTTGTAACACAGGCCAACGTGAGCAGTTCTGTTCACCAGACATCACAACTGTCCTATTCTTTAGTTTCTGTCTATAATTTCTTCCAAAATCTGGACAGATTACAGCCAGTTTCACACCAGCCACAAATGTTCTCTTCACAAGGTGCTTTCACACCATATTAAAAGTAAGATTTGGGTTTTGTGCAATACTGACTCCTTCCCCAAGCCCTGCAGAATATCCCTGCAAAAGCTCCGCTCCCTTGCCCTACTTGGGGCATTTCACAGACAGTTCTCTTCAAAGCAAAAACTCTGAGACCAATAATTAGTTGGAAAAGTTCCCGAAACGCTTTCTGTTGGGCAGCGTAGTTCCAATGGATCCGTGTAAGAGATTGAGATGTAGGACGATTTCTCAGTGTTTGCAAAATGTGCTGGTTTGGGAGGCTACAGGGAGATGAGAGCAGCAGGATTTGAGAGACCCTCAGGAACACCAGTGGGACACTGGGTGGGACTGTGGTTCTTCCTCTGACTGCCTGTGGCACTCTTGTTGCAGAAGCGGCTCTGCTGTGTGCAGAGCAGTTGCTGAACTGGCTCACAGAGCACAGATTGTAGGTTGCCATAAAATGCTTTTTCAGTGGACCACTGGAGGTTCAGGAACAGCTGGCGTGGACTGGAACTTTTCTTACAGGATTTGACCTCTTCATCTCATNATGGGCTGGAACTTTTCTAAGAGTGCTTGCTCAGGATTTGACCTCTTCATCTCATGAGTCACTTGGAGTATGTAGATTTGTCTTGGATAGGTGCACTGTAAGGTTTTTCTTCTTGCTCCATTTCCCTGTGTAGGAAGTCACAGGTGACATTCTAAAGCTGGCATTGTGGTGCCTAACTCATGCAAATTGTATGGACAGTTGAATTGTACGATGTTAAAGAAGCTC
The DNA here is from genome assembly GCA_013397315.1 of Donacobius atricapilla. Classification (NCBI taxonomy): domain Eukaryota; kingdom Metazoa; phylum Chordata; class Aves; order Passeriformes; family Mimidae; genus Donacobius; species Donacobius atricapilla. The sequence goes on from WBMY01012582.1 coordinate 690,751, forward strand.
CAAGGGGGCAGGTGCAAAGGCAGTGGTAGTGAGCAAGTTGTTTTTTCATGAAGGTATCACTAAGGCTGTGGTTTGCTGCTGCTGTTCCTCCATAACTTCGAAGGAATCTTACCATATTCTTGCAGTAACTTTTTGAAAAATCGGTGCATCCTAATTAAAATTGTACTTTCCCAAAATGTTTACTCTGTCAACCAGACGTCTTGTTTGAATCAAACTGCAGCATATTATTGCATGCTTTGTTTCTGCTGACGGCACTTAATCCTGATTAATTTCTACTGGTAGAAATTAAGGTAGCATTGTAGGCACATCAGAGTTTGGCTACAGCCTGAACATCAAAGAACCAGCATTTCCCAAGCATGTGCAAGTGCTGTGTTACTAAAAGGTCACTGCTTGTTCAGGCTTTGAAGTATGATACTGCACATGGTGCACGGCCTTTGGAGAAAACACAAACATTTCTTGGGAAGAATGGATATTTTTAAACTTGTATTATTAACTGTACTTCATGTAGGTAAAGTGAGGCATGTTAGCACAGATGTGCAAGGTGGGTTCTAAGACCTAGCAGTGCTCTTTGCTTCTTGTACGTGTAAGCATTGCCTGTCTGTGTGTCTGTCACGGCTGCTTTCTCATGTAGCTTGAAACTCTACAATAACTTTAACTGAAAAGGAACTTGTAAGAGACATGTGCTCATCTTTGTCTCTGAATTCAGTTTTATTGATCCATAGGCTGTTTGGGATTTCACATCTAAATCTACTTGACCTGCCTCTCTTACCACAAAACTTGTGTTTCAGAAGGTTGATGGTCCTGCAGTGTAAACTTTGGGTTTATTGGGTTTTTTTGTACATAAAAATGCGTCTTGTTTGGGACAAAAAAGATGGAAGAGAGAACACCATCATCAAGCCATGGCCTAAACTGGCATTATGTTAAATTCCTTTAACTGACAGTTCTTGGTTTGAAATTAAATTTTAAGAAACTAAAGAATTTAAGAGTTGGACAAGTGTAGCTTGGCTATCACAAAATGAGGTTGGAGGGGACGTGTGAAGCTATAAATACGCATGTGTGATGTTAAAGTGTACCTTAGGAGTCTACATAAATTTCTTATGGAACATACTTTCCATAACATAATAATGCTCCATGTTTATTGTTAAGATCAGCTTGTCCCAAGACTTGGTAAAGTGTATGTGTATGATTTTATTAGGATTGTATCTTGTTATCTCATCAACACAAATGCAGTGGTGCAATTCGTGAACTCCCATTTGTATGCACAAGGAACTAAAGACACCAGGTCTCATCTTCGCTCATTTGCTAGTAACACAAGGGGCACTTTCTCAAAGGAAAAACATCCGTGGCTCTTACTTGATATAAAGAATTTGTGCTGGGCTCGTACATTGCAGCTGAAGGTACGGAAGATGTGGTCTCATGCAAACTTGTGTATGTGTGTGTGTGTAGTTGTATTCTTTAACTTTTTTTCCTCTATTTTGCTCCACAGTTTTTGATAGTTCTTCCTTGTAGAAGCAAGCAGGAGCTGTAAGTGAGCAGAGCTTATCTGGCTTAGTGTGAGGAACAGGAAATACCTCAGTCAAGCACTTGCTGAATGAAGGGAGAATGTGAAATTAGTGCCTGCTTGTGTTACTGTTTTGCGATACTCATGCTGAAAACACCAGGTTTACTCTTCAATTCATGTTAGCATGTTTAATATTTTTGATGAAACAAACATCCCTGTTAGGTTTTTACTATTTCTTACATGAAACATTGTTGGTATTGTTGAGACATCTATTAAATTGAACTTTTGTTTTTGTTTAGGTGTATGACTTGGATGGCATTTCCTTGATTCTGGACAATTGCAGCATTGATGACAACAATCCTTGTATCCTTTACAAAATAATTCTGTTTATTGAATCTGACTCATGAGAAAAGGTGTGGGGTTATAATGGATTTATGCCAGCACTGCTTTCACAAGGTATCTAAATGTAACTGGCTTCATGAGATTCTAGGTTATATTTAAATGGTTCAGAAGTGAGCAAAGGCGCAAATAGGCTTCCATGAACTGGATTCTAAGGAAGTTAACTGTGGTTATATTCTGTTTCCTAAAATAATAAATATTACTGGTTTGCAAGTGCCTGTTCAAAGAGCTGTGACAGAAATCTGAACCCAGACTTTGGTCATTGTATCAGATTTTAGAGCTTTTGCTTCCAAGGAAATCTGTTCGGGAAACTGAAATAAGTACCTCATCGATTCTCTGCACTTGTTAAATCAGGTTGGAGACCTTACTCTAAGCACAGAAACAAGGCTACCAAGCTGTTGTGAAAATGTGTGTAGTTGAGAAAATTAATGATGCAAATTAATGAAATGTTGGGGAGATTTTAATATAAATGATGTTGTGCTTCATATTAAAGATTTTTTTTCCTGGAATTTAAGAGCAGGAACTTTCAAAAATCGATTGCTATTAGAGGGAAATAATCTTATATTGAAGATAATTAGTTGTTAAGCAGAGTTATCCATCTCTTCAAGTAATACAAGGGTGTTCAGGGACTGAGCTGGGATTTTCTCTCATCTAATCATTAGCTCTTTGTCAGTTTCTGATAATTGCATCTGGAAATCAAATTTCTTTCCTGTAGAGCCATGTCAGCTTTTTTTATACTGAACACATGAAATAGGTTTTCAAATGATTATATGATAAAATGCACAGTCTTTTTTTACAAGCAGAGCAAACAAAGAAGAAGAGTAGTGAAAATGTTTCATATTCTCTCAGTTGTGTCCTGCAGAACATCATCTACAAATCAATATACCCTAAAGCAATGAAATAATGTAGATGATAGCACAATGTTAACAAGCTGGGTGGAGGAACAAGGGGTGGTGAGTATCCTCTGAGTTAGTCAGTTTGATGCTTTATATCCACAAGTTTTACAGCTTCAGTGTTCCCGTAGTTTGAGACCTGACAGTGTGCTTCTTGACAGTGCACTGAGTGGCAGAATTGCATTTCCATGGTCCAGATCTGGTAACGGGCACTGCTGGATGTGGTGGGGTGGGCAGGGAAATTTACCTTTCCCTAAGTGGAAAAGCAGCCCTGAGAAAACCTAGTAAGGAGTTTTTTTCCCAAGTGACTCCCCTGCTGGAAAGCACAGTTGTGCAACCACTTCTAGGATTAATCCTTCATTTTAGCTGTAGTAAAAGAGGATAAAGTTTGAGACTCTCAGAGGGTAGACTTGTAATTTATGATCTCGAATGAAAGGAAAATAAAATACCATGAGAGCCTTTACTGTATCTTGAGCAAAGTGGAACTTCTTGCACCTTTTGATCCAGGCTGACATTTTATGCCTATACCATAAACTTCTTACTAGAGGATAAAACTTTGTTTACTTGGTTTTTAAAAACATAATAACACCTCTTAATGTGAGATTTCACCAGTGACCCATATCATACAGTATTGGGGGATATGGAAAAGTGAGTAGCACGTGGGCCCAGGAAGGACTTGCCTGCTGTGACAAACTTTGCTGCATCAGCTTCTGGAGTGCAGCTCCTGGCTATGGCTCTGTTTATTGTTTTGACCTCTTGCTATTCCAGCTGCTCTTGTGCTGTGTGAAGTTAATGCTCCCCTGCTTCTCTCCTGCCTCTAACATTCCTCATCTGCTGCCTTCCCAGCAGGTCATACTCAGGGAAGCAGAGGAGGAGTTCACAGTTTAGATCTGTCTCTACTTTCATCTGCTTTGCAGTATGTTCTGCTACTTCTGGACACCACAGACCAGGTCCTTAGTAGCATGTAGGGGCCTGAATCCATTGCGTAATGTTTCTCTGAAGAGATTTGACTGTTTCTTTGCACTCGCTGTGTGCTCCAGTCCTGCCTGGCACAAATCCCAGAATCACTGAATGGATAAGCCTGGAAGGGACCACAGTGTCTCATCTGCAGTTTTCCAAGGTGGAGTGGAAAGCTGCAAGAAAAAGCTCAGCATAGCTCTTCAAACATGGCTCTTTCATGAAGTCGTGCCCAGAAAGTTCATTTCGTGTTCTTATTCCTAGCGCCTGTTTTTGTGGTTTCAGGCTCTGTTACTTGGATTTCTCCTTGGATAAAGCTGACCAGAAAAAGTTTCACCCAGAATTCTTTCATATAATAACTTCTTAGATTTCTTAGTAAGTCTTGGTAGATGCACATTTTTTGTTGAATGTGTTTTGGAGTCACTCAAGCTCTACAGTTAAGATGTCATTGTGTTTTCTCCGTTTTACTAGAAAAGTTCTGCCTCCAAATTACACATACAAGATTTCTCATCAAAAAATGCAACATTTGTGGTAAAAGCAATAGAATATTTTTCTGGATGGGAAAAAAATAATTTCCCTAAAGTGTGCAATTTATCAGGAGAAGCTGGACTGCCATGTTAGTCATTAAAGGAGCTCTTTATTACCTTTGAGAGGAAAAATTCTTTGATAAGTCTTTTTATTTGTAGCATATGGAAGCATACTGAAAGAGGAAATGGGTCTTCTCTTACCCTGAATTAAATTCCTTTGTAAACCTGTCATTGCCTTAAAATTGTATCCTTTGAGATCCTGAACAGTTCTGTAATGTGCATAGGAATACCAGGGAGTTTGTAGCTTATGAAGTTCAACTGACATGTTTGCATTACTTTAATAGATTGTTTAAATTCATCTTTCAGTCCCCAGTTTGGGAGAACTGAAATTAAATTATCTTGAGAAATTAAATTATCTTGGCTACTTACACAGACTTGTAACTTCTACACTTATACTAGCAAACAGGGTTTTTTTTTTTCCTGCAGGATATTTCATAAGTAAAAACAAACAAACCAGCACTCTCATAGTTAACAGACATGAGGATTATTATGGGCTGTTAAAAACAAATTTACTGTACCTCTGTAATTATTGGAATTGGTATTTTAATTTTTTCAGCTACTACAACTTTGCATGTAAATTCAACAGAGAGATGCTGAAGGATCCCAGATTTTTCTGTGGCTCTTGGGCTTTCAGCACAGGACAAAAGGTAAACAGAGTGAGACTGGGGAGATGCAGTCCATTAAGTTAAACATGAAAGGAAGTTTAATACCACTTTTTCTATACCTGGTAAATCTTCCATGGACTGGCTGTGCCCTAATCATAGCTGTCCTTCTGTTTAAAAGGAAAACAGGGTGTTTTAAAATGCAAGCAGCGTTATTTGCCTTCAGATTAAGGAAAGATTCCGGTATGAGCTAATCTTTTAGTTTTGAAAATTCAGTTTCTTGTTCTGCTTCTGAAAAGTGGGAACATTGTGCTTTACCTTTGTAACCTGTGCTTAAAAACAAATAAATTTAGCCTGCTAAAGGACAGCAGAGTGGGTTGGAAATGTCTATCTGGATAATACCAGTAAAAAATTTACTCCAAATCCTGCTTTCAGGTTACTTGTGTTGAAAAGGTGTTCTAAATTGAAATATCTTCTATTTTGTTCTGTGAGTCATCATCTTCCTCATCTCTGACTGCCTGTATCATCAGACAAGAGCCCTTCCTTTTGTTCTTGCCTTTTACCTCATCCTAAGCTCTTCCTGATCCTTCCAGCTTCATTTCTGTCCTTTCACAGGTTCCATTTCCTTAAGGTAAACATGAGGAGGGAGGTCAGCCCATTCTGATCAAAATACTTTTGACCCAAATCACTCAAAAAAGGTGCTTATTAACAGGGTTTAAATAGACTGACCTGTTTATTATTGAAGACTTTTCAGTTTACCTTAACTAAGCTGTTTGCTCTTTCACTGCTTCCTAACAGTTGTGCCTATGAGTAACATACACAGATGTGCCTTTTTTTGCTTTTCAGTGGCTGTCCATAGAAATATTTATTACTATTTGGGGAAAAAAAATATTATCCAGAGTACTGCAATATAATAGCTGTTAGTTAGTGGTAAAACTTGAAAGTCAGAAGTGAACTGCAGTTTTGAAGATGGAATATTCTTGGTTTTTCAGGCTGCTTGCCAGTATTACCCTTTTGAGATTCTTATAGAAGGTGTCTCAATACATTGATTTTGTGAATGTCTGGATTTAATCAGAATGACTTTATGTAAGTATCTATTTTATATAAAATGTTAATTAACACAGTTTCTATTAGCCAAGAAACCAGTTGTACATGAAGAAAATATATCCTGCTGTGAGGGTATATGTTTATATAAGTGTGTGTACATATATACATATATATGTTATATATGTGAGTAAACACCTGGCCAGCTGTGTTTTAGGAGTAAGAATTTTCAGCATTTGTGAAAGGAAAAGCTGTGGTTGATATGAATATCCATACACAGATCCCTTAGTTTGAATAATGGATGAAAATGTAGAAGGAGTAAGTTAATCTTCAGATACTCCTTCCAAAGCTGCTTCTATTATATTCAGTCATCTGAGAGGTAGATTGAAAATACTTTTGACTTCATGGCAGCAGTGAGTATAATTGTGGTTCATGAAACTGGCTGAAGCTGGAGGAAATCAAGTGGCTATGGTCTACAACAATGGCATTTTTTGCAAGATGCCAGCAAGGACTTTTTGGGGAGCTGACAGACATTTTTATCTAAGTTACATGCAACCATAAACAGGCCACATGCTGTAAAACAGCCTTGCTGCTGAATGGGAGCCAGTAGAAAGCAAAAATAGGAGAGTGAGTTGACTTTTTGGAGTGAGCCATCACAGAGCTGAGCATTTTATTGCACATGTGGCTATACCATGTGTGTGCCAAGAAAATCCAGAACAATGTCACTTCAGCAATGGTTGCCTTTTTTTGGAAAGCTCATTTCAGGTACTGACAGTGCATTAAGTAGTTTGATGTGACCTATTTGATTCTGTAGTTTCATAAGCATACACAAAATCACATTATTGTATGATCACTGTGAAGGACCCACAGTACTGATGAGAACTGTAATGGTCTCCTCATGCCCAGTCAGGTTCTGCCCACTTGGACAGAACTTGGCCCTCCCAACCCAGACCATGCTGTGGTTCTGTGGAATTACCCTTTTCCTCCTCACGATGACACTTGCTTTGCTGCACAACTAAGTTTGAAGGCTACCTAGGCTAAGGGGAAGTGTATTCTTTGGTAGAGAGCTGCAATTTTGCATTATTGTTGGTTGCACGCATCTCACTTTCTCTCATCCAGTACTGAATGTGTCACTGTGACTTTAGAAGCAGTGGTTGAGGTCAGCAGTGGAAGAATGGCACTTGTCAGCACAGGTTAAGAGCATAAGTCGGTCGATTGGACTGAACCCTTCATTCATAGAGCCAAAGGCAAAATAGAAGAATGGCTGTGTGGAAGCCAACTCTACCTGTTCTCACTGTCACAGGTTGCCCAGAGAAGCTGTGGCTGCCCCAGCCCTGGAGGTGTTCAAGGCCTTGGAGCAACCTGGGATAGTGGAAGGTGTCCCTGCTCTTGGAATTAGCTGGGTTTGGAACGACAGTTGGAACTAGTTTGGTACTCAATGAGCTTTAAGGTCCCTTCCAACCCAAACCAGTCTGTGATTCTATTTTATGATTCCACCATAGATGGAACTAGGAAACTGAGAAGTCACTGTATTGCCATGCTTCAGTTCAGACTAATTCAATTCAATGTTCTGAGAATTGTTTTTAAAGAGTGGAGAGAGTGCAGGATTCCTGCTTTGTGACATATGTACAAACCTGGGCTCTGTCTGAGTATAAATTGTAAGGTACAGGGAAGAACTGGTCAGGTGAGAAGCTGGAACAGGTACAAGTGTGGTTATTCATTGAGCAAGAACCGTCTGAGAGGGGCTTATGTCTTTCACCTTTTTCAGTAGATGAAATCCTGCCCTGTTGTGCAAGTTGCAGTGAATTCTTTGTAGCTGTGCTTTGTTAGTGGCTGAGGCATACCGGGGCCTGTATGGGTTTAGAAGGGAATCCCTCAATGTTGTATCAGGGTGAGGCTTTAGCAGGCTAATTTCGGAAGTGATTCCCAAGAGGCTTCAGCCAAACAGCTGTTTCCAAACACCACTTCTGGTTGTAGCTGGGAAGGTCACGGGCCTACCAGTGTCTACAGCTGTCACTAGCTATCAAGGGTATTTTTTACACTCTTGTAAGAAGTGTTGCCAAACTGTCCAGTCTTTTCTTACATCAGTGTTAACTGACCAAAGAGATCTCGATTCCACTCCAAGTAGATTTTTCAGTATGTTGCCTGAAGTGTCCTGAGTGGGATTATTATAAAGCTCCAAAGGGGGAGGAGCTGAGTGCTGCTCCCTGCTGGAAAGGGCAAAGTAGGCAGTCTGTAACCTAATGTTGTTTTAAATCTCACTTAACACTGACTGCACATCTGAAGAGTTGGGATAACACCCATGTCTTAACTCACTCTTTACCTTTTCTGGACCCTGCAAAACCTTCAGGGCAGAACTTGGTTAAAGGTGGAGAACCAAGGGAAAAACATATACCCCATTAAGCATATTTAGTGGATCTGCAACAAAGACTTCAATTCTCAAGTATTTGTTACCAGAAAATGTTTATTTTAGAATGAAAACAAAAATATGAAGTTTTCTTGTGAGATGTTCCACATTACTGATTCTGACTTCCACAGTGTTCCCCAGGAACTTTTCTCCTGTCAAATGCAACATTCTCCTCATATGAAAAATACTTGAGACCACAGAAAGAATGCCGTGTGCATTACAGAAATAGATACTCTGAGAAATTAAAGAATTTAACCTTTTTTTGTCTTCCAAAAATGACCAGAGATCACACTTTGTGTTTTATCATTTACCAAAGTTACAGTTTCTAATGGTATATTTCAGGTTGCTGATCGTATAACTCCTAAAATCCATTTTTTTTAGAGCAGCTACAGGATAATTAAAATACTGAAAATACTTAAAATAGTTTAAAAATATTGAACTTCAGAGTTTGGGGGGGTGATGGTGCTTTTAATAATTTTCTTGAGAGTTTATAAAATACTAACACAGATTTGCAGAGATGTGAATATGAATCTATTCTTCAGTATCTCATTTCTACCCAGCTACCACCATTAAGAAACATGTGATGTACAGGGTCTCTCTTAACGCTGGAGGAAATCTAACAGAGCTATACAGAGTGCAAGAAGGCTCTTTCAAATGTTACATTCTAATATTTCTAATCCCTTGTGAGGAGTAATCTCTGTAGGCACCAACTCATGCATGTAAAAGTGAGGAATTAAAGCTAATAACTCTATTTCTAAACCAAATATTGTCATATTTGTCCTCTTTTCTAATCCTCTTGGTGGATTTAAATCCATGACAGGCTTGAATTCTTGAAAGAAAGCAGATCTTTAGTTATCGGGAGCACCCAAAAAAAAAAANTTCTGTAGACTTACTTTTGAAAAATTCCCCTCTGGGCTGAGACAGAGCACTAGAAATTTGAGAGCCAAAGATTTTTGGTTTTTTTTAAGTAAAGCTAGGTGTGGTTCAGAAATATTGTTGAGAATGGAATGCCTTCTACAACCACCTTATCATATTTCAGTCTGTCTTGACATTTTTTCTTGTGCATGCCTCCAAAGAATATTTGGATGTCATCTGGCCAATGCTTTGAATAATATCTTTATTCTGCCATTTTTCTTGCCCCATTTTTGATCACTGTAATTAGAATAGTTTTATCTTCAGCTGGCAAACGTGTTCCCCTGTGTAGTTCCTTCCTGAACCTTGTTTGCTCTCACTTCCTCAGATCCTTCTTTGGTTAAACTTTGTTCTTTTGATTTGCAAATGGTTTCTAAAACCTAACCTTTCCTTCCTCACTCGGGATACATTTGCAGTCCTTTCCACTCGCCTTGTGGATTTGTTCCTTTCTCTTGGAGTGTGGAGATTTCCTCAAGATGCAGCCATTCCCTGAAACTGTAGACAGAATTGTGGCTAATGGCTATTTCGCTAAACAAATGGTTGTAATTTAGTTGCATCTTTCAAAACACCCATTTATTTAATGGTTGTTATTTTTGGATGCACACGGGGCATCATTTGGTGTCTGTGACCATGGAACTGGAGTTTCACTTACCTTCAATGTTTTTATTATTTGTCATAAAGTGACATTTGAAATGACTGTAAGCAGCAGGGGGAAAGATATGACACATAAATTACTCAGAGACCCTGAATCAATAAAATATGCATGTACTGTGCTGCAAGATAAGGTGGCATGAAATCCTTGATGGATCTATATAAATGGATGAATCTCTTAACATTTCTAAACAGAGAAAGAACTTCAGTCCAAATTGTGTCAGCTCAACTCATCGTCTGTCTTAGAGTGGTGAATTTTAATTAGCTTGACCACATCTCAGGCAAAAATTCAATGGTGTTTTAAGTGTAGTGCCGAATTTCTGAAAGTTTTATTTGACTCTGGTAATTGCCATTTTAAAGCATTTAGAAAAGATGTTTATTTCTATATGTATGCATATAAATACACATGAATATATTTCTGTGTGAAGGTGGAACCTTTTTCTTTCCATGTCCCAGGAAATTTTAAAGGACTACAGCCTGCTTGATGATCAGTTTGTGAACACAGTTACCATCCCCCTCTGCTTCATAGCTTCACATCTCAATGTTTGTGGTAGGTTTTAATAGTAATTTGATACATGAGTTTCAACTTAATGGAATGTTGCATTTTTTTTCTGTACTTGGGAAGAGAAGAAAAGGTAAGGCATTTTTAAGAGAAAGGTAACAGCAGTTGAAGCTTTTTGACATACCAGCCTGATAACTCTGGTACCTCTTACAGATAGCTAATAGATTTAGTTGTGAACTCTTAAAATGGAATTATTGTAAAAGAAGGGACTGAAAGAACTGAATATTCTAACTGTGAAGTACTAGCTTGAGATCGATCAAGAGTGTGATTCTTTCTGTTTTAAAACCAGATGATTTGTAGTTGCTCATAAATTATGGGTTTCTATTAAAAATGTAAGTCATAATTTTAAAAAAATTGGCAGCCTAAGGAGCAAAAAATGAATGTGTCATATTCTTGGTTTGAAGCTAGTATTACAAGTCTTAGTATAGGGAAAAGGAAAACAAGCTGGACTTTATGGCTTAATTTTTTGTGAAAGTTCTGTAAGTTTTGGCATAAGGGACATTATAATAAAAATAGCCTGACAGAACTAAACATATCCTATGGCTTTTGTGCTAGACCCAAAGATGTTCTGGCATTGGGTTTTAAATCCCACAGAACATGAAAGGCTGCAGATAGAATATAGATTAAATGTTAGTTGGCAGGCATTAAAGGCTAATAGCAATCTGGGTGCATAGTACTGCTCAGAACTGTTAGCCCAGAAATACCAGTAATGTAGGGAGAAAAATTCCCATATGACTCTAGGTTAGAAATGCCCCAGTAAATTTCAGATTTCTGAAGTGGTAAACCCCGCTTAGTGTACATAGGGTGCCATTTAGCTGGACATCACTGATGTGAGGATGTAGTTAAAAACAGAGAAGCCTTAGAACTCAAATGAGCCTTATCACCTGCCCTGGCTGTCAGTATTGGACAGTACTGAAAAGGTGTGAAAATGGGAAAGGCTGGAGAGCATGGACTGTACTTCTGGGAGCACAGTACATATTACATATACATATATATTCATAATTATGTGTTAGATATACAGCAACTGGATACTGTGAGCTGTTGTTTTTGTCCTCTGAGCTACTCACAGCCAAAGGGCCAGGAAACTCTGCTGTACCTGTAGTCAGCCAGATGGCAAATTTTGGCAGATTTTATTACTTAGTTCTGATGCCTGTCCTTCAAAAAGGATGCTGAAAAACATAAATTGAGGGAAGAGACACAAAAACTAAGGAAACCTTGGAGTATATCCGTTGGTTTCTTTCTTTAGTTCATGCAAAAAAGACCAAATGCGCATTATGACCTGGGAATTCTTCTTTTTAATCTATGTTGAAAAGCCATGTTTGGAAACAATTCTTACCACATCTAAGCCAGAAATAAATCACAGACTGTAATGAGTGAGATATTTTCCCACTAGGACAGTTTATTTAGGGACACACGTGAAATCTTCCAGTTCAACACTGAAAGTTTTTCAGAGAAAAGTCATGAAAGCATCTTGTGCATGAAACAAAATTGACAGTCATGATTTCAAGAGGAGGTCATCTGTGTTAATGCATAAGTGTTGGGCGAAAGAGGTTTAACAGTCCATTCTGGTCTTCAAAGTGTATTTGTTGGCCGTAGGTTATAAATGGATAAATTGTCACTGAAAGTCATACATGAGGTTTAATATGCCTGTGTACAGTATATACAGAAGGTGTAAGTCCCTTGTTAAAGAAGCCTGTGTCCCACAAGGCACACTCTAGAAATTGATTCATCATTACAGATCATGGGTAGATGTTCAGAGAGTGAGATAAATGCAAGTAGTCAGAAGGATGGTGTTTGTCTGCAAGAGGAACACTGCTGGCGTGGGAGGATAGTAAGGGCTTCAGAACTGGGAAAAGTAATGTACAACTATTTTGTGCTGTGGATGTTTCCTGTTGTCTGTAGGCTGTGAATTGCAGAGAATATTGCCCTGGTATGGAAGCTATTTCAGTTCCTTTAAACCAAATGGTTTTGCCCATTTGTCTGTTCTGATATGGTACAGCTTAAAATCTCTGTCTTATGTTCTGTAGGGTGGAATTGGAGCAGCAAACCCCAGTTCAGGTTTTTGGGGATAGGCTTTCTGCCTCTACTGGAATATTTTGTGGAAGCGGCTTCCCTTGGGGAGGGCTGCAGGTGAGGAGTGGAAGGGCTGGCTGCAAGCTCCTCATGCCACACGTGCTGTCCAGTGAAGCTTTGCTGCCACGCTGTGGTGAAGATGGAGCCTTGTTTGGTACTGGATGGTCCAACCCTCTGACCTATCCCTTGGACCAGGTGAGAGTTGCCCTTAGCAGGAACATCTGCTTTCACTTCCCTGGTGTTACAAATCTTATCCCTGAAAAGTGTGATCAGGAATAAATACCTCTGCCAGGATCCAGAGGTGCCTCTGTATTTTGGAGGCTTCTAGACTAGATGGATTGTGTTGTGTCAGCCCTGCAAGAGCAAAGTCAAGCAGAGGGGGCAGGAAGGGACATTCCCAGTTTATACAGTACTGCCCATTTTTAGCTTTTAAACCCATAATATGGTGACTGCAATCATAGGTGATAAGAACAACTGCAGGATAAATGAAAATAGAGGCAATTGAATTATCTAGATTTTTTTTTTTTCCTAGGCAAAATATTTTAAGTTTGTATAGGATGAATTTCTGATTTTCATCCTGGGATGAAAACATCCCAGCTGTTTTCTGGTGCTGGTAATTCAATGCCCAATATAAAGAGAGTCTAAAGCATTCATTCTAAAAATATCAATTAGCTTCTTGAAAATAAGTAAATAAGATAAAACATTTAATTTGTTACATTTTCTGTTACTATTTTTTGGTAATGTCTTAATCACAGGTAGAAGTCACATAAAAATAAAGAGGAGTTGTAAGGAATTGCTCTGATCTTACATAGCTTCTAGAACTTCATTAAACTACTAAAACCTCAGACAGAAAGAAACTTGTAGAACTTTGTAAGGAGTTTGGCTGATGGTGAGCAGCCAAAGTCCTGACTGTCTGCTACGTGTGGTCCATCACAGCCCTGAGCTATGACAAACACCTGTGGTAGGTGTCTGGAGACCTCTTTCAGTGGCGGGAGAATGATCTTCAAGGTGCTATGAAACAAAAGTGCTTGAAAGGAGTGAAAGACTGGAAAGAACTGGTTTATGTCTTTTCAGTGCAGTCCAGTCAGGTCTGCAAGTGGAAGTGACTCTAAGTGGTGCTTCAGTATTTCATTCCAGTCTGAAGAGGTTCTAGTGATAATTGGATTACTTGTTGAAGGCCAGAAAGAAATATAATTTTTGTGCAATACAAGTGCTGCATTTTCATATACCTCTGTTTTTTAGTCCTACAGACCTTTTCCAGAATAGCTCTTAGAAAAATTGTATTAAACAGCCCATTTCATGAGGGTTCCAACCTGTGAGTGCTGGCTTTCTTAATAAGGTTTTTTATCTCTTCCTGTATTTGATTAGAATATAGTGTCTATTTAAATAATACAAAAATTGATTTTAATGAGGTATATGGGATTGGGCAAAGAATACCCTCTTTTTTGCATAAGATCTAATTACTTGGAGAAAGTTTCTAAGTAATAATTTAGTTATGGAAAACTGACTGTAGTGCAGAAAACAGTCTAATTAAAAAAAAAAAAGTCCCTACATTATGTAATAAATCAAACTCTCCACTAAGAGTGTTATATTTAGAGATCCTTCAGTGTTAATAACTGTGAAGGGGACTTAGGAAAACAGATGTATGTATTCCATTCTCCTTGTGATCCCTTCAGTATCCTGTATTAGTTAATGATAATAATTAACTTCTAAAACTTGCCTTTTTCAAGCAACATACAACATACTTCCAAGATTACTTATGCATTGCCTTTTATCTACCTCATCAGCTTCCAACCTCATTAATAATTTTTTCTGTTCTCCATCATCCATAGAATCCAAATTGCTTTATAGAGCAATTCATTGGGGTCCTGGTGGCTGCAGTGTGCTTGTCAATAATGTTTAGTTCCAAGTGGACTAAGAATGAGAATGTGGAACACTCTCCCTGAGAAGGGGTCTGTATGTCCTCCTCTCCAGCGGTATTGCTTAGCTGTTCCTGGCAGAACATCGTTGTATTTTCACACCCCATTAAGCTAACAGACCAGTCACTGTGCTCTTGCATTGACTCCAGCAACCTCTTGTAGCAGAATCCGAGTGAAAAGAACCAGAATTGTGAAAAGTTCCCTTTGCAGTCAGTGACAAACCTTACACAGGATTTAGTGGCAGAGATTTTCATGGCTTCCAGATAGTAACATTTTTCATCCTTAAGGGGTAGTTTTCTCCACCTTTCTTTCTTTCTCTTTGTGTTCCCCTCTCCCTGACAATCGAAGTTATGACCCAGAGGACGATTTTAAATTATAAATTGTGAAATGAAGATGCTACTTAAGTATGGAAGACAGGGCAAGTTGATTCAGTTCTGGTTTTTGTTTATGTCAAAATAGCATAGGAATCCCAAAGCACACAGTACTGAAGGATTTTGGAAGAGTGTTGCTATAAATTCAGAGAAATGTTTGCTTTCAGTCCCTAAGCACAGATAGTCTAGTGATGAGGCTTCTTCAAAATAAAATGAATTGTTTTCTTCCTTTTGTATGCCCTCTTCCCTGCGATAGAACATCATAATCTTCACTTGTCTATAACATTAACTTATTTGAGAGTGTAATATGCCCAGTTGGAAAAATCTAGATGAGTCTGTGCAATCAGATCTGCTGTGTTGCTTCTCTTTGGTGCAGTTTCACAACAAACAGGCTCATGCTCATATTTGCTGTAGCTATGGCAACTTTAGAAGCTCTTTTTCTAAAGCTGAGCGTACAATGGAGTGCCTAAAGTGTAGGTAGGATTAGAGACTCTCGAATATGTTTAATTTTCTCTCTGTGTCTCTGTCTTTGGAGAGGAGCAAGAGGGTAATGTGAGTATTAGCTGGGGACTGGCTTTAATCTCCGCAGACACTCAAGTCTGCCAGGGTTTGCTCCCAGCTGTCCAAGGGCCTCATCCTTCCCCACCATGTGAACAAGAGGATCATGAATATTCATGGCTGTGGTCACAATGGAAAACCTACACACAGAAAGGGGTTTCTGAAGGAGTGAAAATGTTATTGAAACCATTTTGCAGCTTCAGCTACAGTAGTCAGTAATGATAAATGCCACAATGGTGATAGAGTTCATAAGATAATAGGGATGTCTTAGATATTATGTAAGCATGAATGGATCTGGTAATAGGAAAAGAGCATTTGCCATGGGGTTTAGCAGCGGGTTTGTCTTGAAGGACATAAAGACTATAGTAGCAGGATCATTCCCAAGGCTAATACACACAAAAGTTTTGAGAGTACATTTTTGGTCTGTGTGGCACTTGGTGTGATTGAGAACTGTCAGTCTCTGAAAATTGCTGTTAATACTATAGAAAATATGCTTTTATGCAAATGCTGTATTTTATGCAGAAGCCGTATTTTAGGAACACAACAAGAGAAGTCTTCTCATCCCAGGAGCCGAGCCAGGGAGGGTGGTAGGATGTTTTTCAGAGTCCATTGGGAGAACTTCATGTTACTTTCTGGCACTTGTGACATGTCCTAAATCAGACCTGGAAAAGACCTGCTGGGTGTCAGCCTTGGTTTATCTGCATTCCTCAGCTTGCATGCTTTGCTGGTCTGAAATCTATTCTCACCATTGGTGCTAATGACTGAGAGTCTGCACATGGATGGTTTTAATACTTTGGCATCTTACTGTTTTGTATACTCAAATGTAATCTTCAGTGCAAATACCAAGTTTATTTAACTTAAATGTAGCTTGGCACTTGTCTTTTTACTTAATTCTAATAGTGATCCACTGACAAAATAGAATATATTAATATTCTCTGTTGTGTTCACCTGTTAAGGCTTTGATGTGATGCATAATCTGTATTGCTCTTAATTTTTCTCCTCTGTTATTACCTCACACAGGAATTTTTTTGGATGAAGAAGGTGTGCAGCATGCTTCCGGACAAAGTTTAAAGAGGTCTATCAGGAAATAAAGCTAGCTCCATAGTAGTTAACACTTTATCATTTTTGATTTTCAATTCTGGACTTCTTGAATTTGAAAATACATATAAACTGCTATGAAAAGGCCATTTACTGACGTGTGGCAATGCACGGCTTTTCCCTTCTGTTTGTGTCCAAGCTACTCTTCATCTAAACCCTTCTCTGTCTGTTGAGGTTGTGTACGACTGTTAAACTCCAGTTCCTCTCTTCTGTTGTTTTGTCTGAAGTTCCCCTCTGTCTGAGTTTTCCCCTCCTGTCACCCCCTGGCAAATGCCCACAAGAACATTTATCTCTGTGCTTAGATGCTCCCCAACCCAAAAGACGTCAAGGAGATGAGTAAATTATGCATATTCTTCTACTGGATGTGAAGCTACATGTAGTAAATAATTGGTGCCCTGCAGGCAAACCACTCATGTGATTCAGAAAGGCTTGGCTCCTGTATGGGTAAACTTGGGAAAGATTATATCATAACTTTTCAGCTGCAGAATTGGAACCAACATCTCTGACACTTCATAAAATGAACACTGTAGTTCGCTTGGAAGATGCCTGGCTGATAATCCTGGGAATTTAAATCCTTTGTCTACATCCCTGACATGTGCCTCAATCCTGGCCTCAAGGGACCACCTTGGGAGGTGAATGAGTTGCAGCTTGTGCCCATTTAAACATCAGCGGGAGCTCCCTGCCAGTGATCGTAGTGTCTGGTCTCCTGGCAAGTGTGTGAAAGCACCCAGGCATAAAGGACTGAGTTTAGGTAATGTTAGAAGTCAAAGAAGTTTAAGTGTCTCTGACATTGTTTGTGCTATTTTCAGATACTAACCTGGATAAGTTGTCTTCTTCGACATCTCTTCAACTTTTGCAGTGAAAGTAATAGTCATCTTTCCTGTACATGATGTACAGCTTGTTTTGTTTGCCAGTGCTTGGAAGTGTAGTGTTGAAGTGTTCAGATCATAAACAACAGACTTATTTTTTATTTAAACTCACTAGGAAGATCATTGGAACATTTCAACTGATTGTAATTTTGGTTTAAAGCAGTATGTCGTTTTAATTCCTGCAGTTCATTTGACCGGGGTTTTCTGTTTGCTTGGGTTTGGGTTTGTTTTTTTTTTTTTTTTTTTGACTGAATATAAACCCTAGTAAATTTGCCTGAAGTTTAAGGGCATACCTCTTTTAAAGTTAAATTGCCTCATATGCAAGTATTTGCAGGTTCAGTGTCAGCACTTGGTAAATGTCTTACTTTTTCAAACCCTTGACTTCTACTGGTTTTCTGAGTTTAAGGAATTGGGGAGGGCTAGGGGAGGTGAACACAGTAATAAATCAAAATAAACAATGTTTCTTCTTTAAATGAATAAAGGATCCTTAACTCTGCCCAACAGTCGTGAGCCAGTGGGCAGTTTATGCGATCCGGAATCTCACTGACCAGAACGAGCAGAACCAGGCGCTGATTGCACAGCTGGAGCAGAAGGGGCTGGCAGACAGCTCTGCCCTCGAGAGGATGGGCTTGGAGATACAGCAGCGGGATGACAAGTTAATTCTGCGGTCGGCCAGGAAAAAGCCCTCCTGAGCAGAAATATTAGCAACAGTTAAATCACTAAAAGGATATTTCTCTCATAAAATGTTTTCCCTTGCTCAGCAACCAGTTTTTTCAGTTTTAGTGCCGGTCTGTTGAAAATGTTGTGTTTGTTCTCAGAAAAACTGCGAGATGATGCTTCTGCCTCCCTTTGCCGTAAACAAAAGGTCACCTGTGTGTTTATGTACCTGGGTAAATCAGCTTGTGAAAAAAGGTCCTTCTTGTCAGTTGGTTGGAATTTCATTACTTCTTTTTTTATCACTAGAAGAATGTCATACTTGCAGTATCGACTTGTTATCATTTCCTTTGCTGAACCTGGAGGTAATTTTCATTAAAAAACTCTACAAAGAATGAGCTCCTTTGCAGGCTGCCTTCTCCTAGTAAAAGATCTGTGCTGAGTCAGGGCTAAACAAGTAAAGTTACTAATTCTCAGTCATGGGATCTAAATATCTTTATTTATGTAAGCGTCAAGGGAATGTTGGATGTACTTAAATATTTAGTGAATTAAACACAATGTGCCTTTTGTCTATTTAAATTATTAGTAAACTGTCTTTTCTACCTTGATACCTATCAGTCTTCATGACAAGTATATTAAAACCAAAGCTGAAGCTGTTGTGGCAACAGATGCTGCATTCCTTTGCACTGGGGCATGTCTCTGTTTTGGAGACTTGGGTGTTTGTTTGAATTTTATTTGTTCCTTTGGAGGGTAAGTCAGCCCACTTTCCTTTTATTTTGCACTTCTCATGGGTTTTCTGAACTTTGGCAGACTGCTGAAGAGGTAGTTTCTCACTGTGATTAATTCTAGCAGTTTCTTTTCACCCCTCTGCCTTTCCAAAACATTGACAAAACTCATTTCCAGTTAATTAATTCAAGAGAGGCAGAAGAATAGAGGGCCCTGCCTCTTCATTTTGGGTACCCTCCTATATTGTTGTTGGACCCTGCCACTGTGGAATGTGGCATGAATGAGATGGGGAGAAGGGGGGTGAAGCTGGGGGGCAGGGGGAGGAGGGCACACTTAACTCTGTGTGTGCCATAGCTTTGCCCTGGAAGCCAAAAAATGTAAACCTCCCTGCACAAACAAAACAAGAATTACAGCTTAATATTGCTGGTACTTGTCTACTGTTACTGTTGTTGGATTATCTTCAGCCATGTCTAACTCAGAGGTCTCAGAAAAATTAACGTGTCCATGTTCTTGTTGACATTTAATCCCGTTCTTAAATAGAAGGGCAAGTTCACGTCATTAAACTCCACATTACGTGTAACTGACCCTCATCCATGTGCATGAGCTTTTGCTCCTTCGACTGAATTTTTGATTTAAAAATGGAAAAAAGTACACATTGCTTTGAACTCTGAGAAACACAACGTACTGCTTAAAAGTGATGGTGAGTAGAGCTGGACTGCTAAGGTCGTTTCAGGTTAACAGAAAGATGTTGATGTCTGCCGTGCCAGCCTGGTGGGACTATGGAATTGACCCAGTGGGATTTTAAACACCTGATGGTTTTAAAGGCAAGGATACAAAACTCCTGTCTACAGCCATTTATTAAGTAAATGATGTCTGAAAAGGGATAATGGCAATAGAAACTTTTTACTTGAAAAATAAATCGGGGAGAAAAGTGCTTTTTGCTTTAGCAAAGAGTAAATGTGAATATAAGCAAATTAATTTGTTTGCTTTAAAAAACTTGACAGGAATATTAAAAATTGTGTTGAAGTGCTGTCATATACAGGTAGGTGCCTTTTGCTGGCTGAATGGAAATGTGATTGGGATTCTTCTTGAGCACGTGGTTTCTCAATGATTTCCTTAAGCCTTAATTATTGTGTTTAGGCCAGAATTCGTTTAGTGTTTTCATTACTGTCACGTAAGATTTACAGCTGGGTTTGTAGGGGGTTTTGATCTTTCTCTTCATAACACAATAGAAGATTCTTACTTCTAACACATAAATGGGAAAAAAAAAGAATTCTACTCTTACAAAAAAAGGGGGAAAAAAGGGATTATTTGGAAGGCTGCAACATTCAACTTTAAAAGGAAAGAATTAAACTTTTGCCAACAAAGAAGCATCAAATATGACACTATTTGAAATAAAGTTAAGTTGTTCTTAGTTTCACAATTAGAAAAATTCAAACACTTATTTTAGTGCCACTACTTAGGAAACTCATGTTTGATAATTGAACAAAGTGGGAAAAAAAAATTATTCTGAATAGAAAATTGACTTTCTGTGCTTTCTGTGTAAGGAAAAAATGTGAAGAATTTCCTTTTATTTAGGGTGGTAAAGAGTTAAAATCCTGTTCACAAAGCAAATCCAGAGAGAACTTTGGTTGTGGAAAAAGCAGTGGGAGTCCGTTTTTCTTTTTAAGCAATGGGGAATAGACAGGGTGGGGTTTTTTTAACTTGATGGTTGTATACCCACCAATGGAATACACACAAACTCATAAATATAAGGCAAATGATAATAAACACAAAAAAATAAAAAGAGCTTTGTGTGTTTCAGTACATAATGGAGTAATAGTTGTGTTTTCTAAAAGGGAAACGTACGGCTTTCATAGGGGAGAACATGGCTGATTACTGTATTGTGAGTGGCTGGCTTTTGATTTTCCAGGATGGATTAATTCTCGGAAGACAACAGCTTCCCTGTCCTCCCCCAGTGGAGTCCCGGTCTCCAATAGACTCGTTTTATATGCTCGGGGATTAATACAGCACAGCAATCAGTCATAAAAAGCAAGCTTTAGTGAGTTTGTAAAGGGGCAGAACAGGCAAATCAAGTCTTGTGACCATCTTATTGCTTTTGAGTGCTTTCGAACAATAGTGATCAGATTTTTTTTTTTTTTAAGGTCCATTTGTTATTAAAAGAGAATAGGGAGTTAGTTTTTCATCGTAAGTGGAGAGCTTTCTGGCAAATTGTGAGAAATAACCTGGAATGTTTGCAAAACTCTGAATATGCTTCTAATAATTTTTTTTTTGCCTAAAGTGCTTGTGAAATATGTTTTTAAGTAAAGCCCCCCCCCCC